>OY728142.1:888788354-889301354 GCA_963277665.1 Viscum album
AATATATACATAGACACAGACATATATATATATATAAATACTTATGAAATTAAACTTAAAATTAATATATCAATTTATATTTATATAATTATATATATTTAATTATAATTTACATTATAAAATTATATATATATTTAATTATAATTTATACACAAACCCAAACATCAATATATATATATATATATATATTTAATTATAATTTAAATTATTACATTATAATAAATATATTAATTATATATATTTATAAAATTATAAATTTAATAAATATATTGGTTATAATATTATAATTATGAATAAGTGGTATGTTTTATCAGCGCTAATTAAAAAGTGCTGATAAAACATGCATTTATCAGTGCTTTTTTAGCGCTGATAAAGATGGCCCTTTATCAGTGCTAAAAAATCCATTATAATGGCATGTTTTATCAGTGCTGATAAAATATCCATTTATCAGTTCTTTTTTAGTGCTAATAAAGGCATGTTTTATCAGCGCATTCAATTGTAGGGTTGATAAAGCATACTTTTATTAGCCCTTTTCATCTAGCGTTGATAAAAGTGTCGCTGGGTTTTATAAATAAACCATAACTTTCTCCTCCTTCCTCACACCCCTCAAGCTCTCGCGGAAGCCAATCACTGCCACCGTTGCCTCCTACTATCCTCCCTCCTATCCTTCCTCCTCTCATTCCTCCTCCTCCTCCTCTTACACTGACTCCTCCACTACCATGAACCAAGATTTTTTGCGTAGCTCTCCTTTTCTATGCCTCTCCTCCACCAGTGGCTCTCCTCCACTACACATCTCCTTCGTCGCGGCCCTCCTTCTCCATTGCCTCTCCTCTGCTGTACCTCTCCTTTGTCTTGCCTCTCCTACACCACAAACACACCTCCACCATGTTTTGAACCACACCTCTGCGGTTAGTTTTCTCCTCTTTCTCATTGGGTTCACTTATTACAGTTTGATATTGATGGTGATGTTTTAAATTATATGGGCTAAATGCCCCGCTAAAAATCGTGGTCGTTGGTGGTCCTTGTTTGCACACTAAATGACAATATGATATATTATATCATTAATTAATTCTTCATTCATAGTATTTTATGTTATGTTTCATGACTATTCTTCTTCAAGAGTTTTGATTTATAAGTTTTATGACCCATAAGGATATCTTTTCAGCATCCTTCCAAAACATGATACCTCTCAAATGTGATATTCAATATGGGGAATTAGATTGATCTTTGATTCTAAATAGTCTAGAATTATCTTCTCCTCTATTTATATTTGGTAAAATTTAATTTTCCTAAACCATATATTGAATTGGTTGATTTAAAAATCTTCAATGAAATGTGGGTTTTCATCATGGTTATATCAAAAAATTCAAAATGTTTTTCCATGGATTCAAAAATTAAATTTTTATCATCCACTTCTATTTTTTTACTCCTATGTATTTTTCATGATTATATTATTAAATATTCATTTGAAAAATAAATGTATTCAAAGTGTTTCCATTTATTTTAAATAAAACATTATGTATTTTTTATGCTTCTATTATAAAAATTATTTTTAAATTTAAAAGTCTTCAAATTATTTCAACTTCATTTACTAAAAACATTATACATTTCTCAAGTTTCCATTATCTATGATTGTTTTTAAATGTAAAATTTATCAATGTATTTTTACTTCATTTATTTAATACATTATGTCTTTTTCAAGTTTGAATTATTAATAATTCTATTAAAAGTAAAGATTTTTAAAGTATTTTTACCTCTCTTTTTTAAAACCCTTGTGTGTATTTAATAAATTTTTATTAGGAACTATTTATAATAATGTTTTTAATAGTAATCTATTTCCATTCAAAAAAAATTAATATAATTTTCACTTCAATGTTTTAAAAATTTTTTGTGAAAAGGTTTGTATCTTCACTTATATTTATCATATTAGGATTGTTTTCCATGTAGTGATATTTTAGTCACAATTTATATTTTATTATGATATGATTTATTTTGGAAAATGAGAATTATAATAGTTTATGACTGAATGGCCCGAAGGCCTTCTTTTTTATTAATTTTCTGATAATCCCCCTTTCAAGGAATGAGGGGGAACCCTTAAAAGGCCCGTAGGCTTGGGAATTAAATTTCCCATAGTCTTGGAGACATTACATGACCCGTAGGTCTTAAATAAATCATACAGACTATGACTACTTGAAACTAATCCTCCCCAGCATCTTGCATCGTGATCAGCTCTCCACCTTTTCATGACTATTCGGCTAGCATGTCTATGTGCAGAGGTGCACAGGCATGGTACTGATGGAAAATTTCATACCCTCTCATTCTTCCAAAGTCTTTTTAGCCCTTCTCTAGTGAAGATTCCCTGCTCTTTTCTCCTCTGGAGCGGTTCTTTATAGAATCTATTTGTGTAACTGCAAATCAAGTGGCCATGAAGGCCTTGAGGTGGCACGAAGGACATGAGGTGGCTCGAAATCCTTACTGACCCGAAGGCCTAGGTGTCCCAAAGGCCTTAAGGACTCCAAGCCCAAACCAGTGGCCCAAGGTGAATAGTTTTGGCTGTTACAGTACCGAACATCACCTACTATAGTGGATACTACAGTACTACTACAGTGCCTGCTACAGTACCCAAAACTATGCATCTGCCTGGTTTTGAACCTGGGTCTTGTGGATGCACTTTGAGAGACCTCACCAATTGGGCCGAGGATCATGTGCATTATAATAGTCTATGATTTCTTAAGTTCATGTTATGTGATTTTTTTTGAATTATTTATGAAAACAATTATTTTTTCATTTTAAGAATTCTTCTCACTCTTTCTCATTTATCTCCCTCATTACTCTTCTCTTACCTATTTCCCATAGGTTTCTCCTTCTCCCAGGAACTGAAATTCATTTTTTATGAGGATTTAGGGCTTTAGGCTATTTGAGTGTTTTCCATGGAAGGTGACATGTTTTGTATTGGTTACCATTGGGTTTAAATTAGGTGTTTCTATTCTCTTCATTTATTTTATAATTCATTAAATGTGTATACTTTATAGATTTATTTTCAATTAAATTATAGTAATTTATGGGTTCTTAGGTGAAATTATAAAAAAATTCTTAAATTATAGGCTTAGAATAAGGGGTTTTTTTAGAATAATTTCATGCACTATTTTTAAATTATATTAATTCTCATGAAAAAACATATTTTAGAAGGTTCATAGGTTCATTTAAATGTTTTTTATAGTAAAATTAGGTCTTATTCCTTTTTGGGTTTTTCAAAGGAATTCTCCATATGCTTGGATAATATTTTGGAAAGAAAAAGGGATTTTTTTTTCAAGTGCTTTCAAAATCATTGAAATGATGAGACTTTAAAGAAGGGGAGTGAGAATCTACATACTAAGTTGGTTTTCATGTGAAGATCCAATTTTCACTTTAAAAAGTAAATGGTTTATTTTTCATTTGACCCTCAATGATTTCCCTTATACATGTTTCACCAGTTATGGGTTATTGAATATTTATATAATGGATGTATGATGTAAAAAGGGTATGCTATATGTGATGGTGTTGGAGGTGCGGTGTGGGGAATTTTTTTGGTAATTATCTTGATTTATTTCTCACCTCTCTGGTGGTTTTTTTATGGTAACTTGGGTGTCTAGGTTGGAGGTCTTGATTCATGCTACCCTAGCTGGTACACACACTTCTATGGTCCCCCTAGTTGTGTTTAAGACAACTCTAGTGCGAAGGTTCCATTATTATGAGTTAATTATGGTTTAATTGGTTGGATCGTGTTATTTTTGGATGAAACTTATATTAGATGTTTCTTCACATAATTATAGTTCCATTTTGGATCATCACACACTAGTACCTAGGGTATATCCCATGACATTTTGTTCCATGATTGGTGGTTCTAGTGTGATGGTGTTAATCTCTAATCATAAATTTAAATGTGAATATATTTTTGAGTAGCCAATGGGGGGTCAGAACACCGGAAAAGGATTTCGCCCACTAGTGATGGGTTGGACAGTCCATAAGGTTGATGGGAGGAATACTGAAAACTAGTTATCAGAGCTAGATGGGGGTGTCATGAGACATATAAGTCATGCATCCATCAATGATTTGCATTGGCTAGATAGAGGGAAGTGAAAATTTAATCTAGTGATTTTGTTAGGGGTTCACTTTAAAAATTATTCAAGTGTTTTGAAATGTTTCTTAAAAAATTATATGTGTTCAACATACCCTTTTTGGTTTTAAATTGATTTAAAATGGTTTAAAAAGAATTGGGGTTTTGAAAAAGGATGTTTAGAACTAATTGGTTTATTTTAAAAATGGTTTTTTATTTTAAAGAATAATTTGTGTAAATGGTTTATTTTTTAATAGGAGTTCAACTGTGATTTTATAAATAGTTTTCAAAGGAGATTTAAACTCTATAACTTTTTTAGCCTTGGTTAATTTTTATATCAACGTTTTTTGTATTTATTTTGTTAAATATTAATATCACTGAATCAAATAGGATGGATGTGAATAAATAATGGATAGATCCCAATCATCTGACAAAATATTATAAAGATGGAGGTAATGAGATCATCAAGTTTTAAAAAGATCATTCATATGATCCTTCTAAAATATTTTGTTCGTGTTTACATTGTTTTTATTCAAGAAAATTTAGTCTAGAGGAGTTGGAATAACACTTGATCTGTCATGGAAGAGATAAAAGTTATAAATGTTGGAATAAACATAGGGAAAAAGTGAATGTATCTAGTGACTAGGATAACACTAAATTTTATAGATCATTTGATATGATTGCGAGTGTGGAAAATGAAGATAACCGTATTAAGGATGTGATTACAGATATGCATGATGATGAAGATCATATTAAGGAAATAACAAGGATAGTTGAAGATGAACTTCGTGATTACCCAAAATTGTTTGAGAAATTAAAGAGTTGTGTAAAGATGTCATTGTATGTTGATTGCACTAAATATACAGCATTTTCAACTGTTCTGAAGCTGTATAATTTGAAAGTAGGAAACGGATGGAGTGACACCAGTTTTACAGATTTACTTGCTCTATTAAATGACATGATCCCAGAATATAATGAGCTCATGATCCGAACATACGATGCCAAATGAATGCTATGCTCGATGGGTATAATCTCTGAAAGAATAAACGCTTGCTCGAATGATTGTATACTATTTCACAAAGACCACAAATCACTTATATAATTCCCAAATTTTGGTGATTCTCGATACAATAAATATAAATATGGTCATACAAAATATTTATGGTACTTTCCAAACATTCCAAGGTTTAGGAACCTATATAGAAGTGAGGAGACTGCAGGGCAATTGACGTGGCACATAGACAGAAGAAATAAGGATGGAAAACTATGACACCTAGTAGACTCTCCTCAATGTAAGGGGATTTATCATGAGTATCCTAACTTTGGAAACAATCTAAGAAACCTCTAACTTTCATTATATACAGATGGAGTAAATCCTTTTGGTTTTCAAAGCAGAACTCACAGTACATGGCTGGTTATGTTGGTAAATTATAACTTGTCACTGTATTTATGCATGAAACGAAAACACATCATGTTATCTATTCTTATATTATGAACAAAACAACTGATTAATGATATTGATTTTTATTTTTATCCATTGATCGAGTATTTGAAATTATTGTAGGATTCAGGTGTTACGATGTATGATGCGTACAGAAAAGAAGACTTCACATTGAGAGCCATGTTGTATAGAACGATAAATGAATTTCCTACTTATGGAAATTTTTAGGGTATAGAATTAAAGTAACTCTTGGGTGTCCCATCTATGAATGAGGTACACAATCAATTAGGTTGAAACATTCATAAAAAACTGTGTTTTTGGGACATCACAGATTTCTCCCTCAACGACATAAGTACCGATCTTGGAAAACGTTATTCGATGGAAGTTCAGAAGAACATACAACACTGTCTCCACTAACAGGTGGTCATCTGTTTGAGGAAGTTAAATATGTGGACACTACTTTTGGTAAACTATTTTTGAAAAACCTTACAAAAACTGGTTGGAAAAAGAAATCAGTTTTTTGAAATTACCATACTGGAATTTTCTGTATGTCATACATTTTCTTGATGTTATGCATGTTAAAAAATGTATGTGATGGTGTTATAGGCATGTTGATAAATGTACCTAGAAAAACAAAGGATTGAATTAACACTAGGATGGACATGGACTACATGGGAATACGAGAAGAGTTGTCACTAGTGAAGGGTGAAAAACAAACATTTCTTCCTTCTGCTACATACACTCTTTCCATGCAGGAGAGATATCGGTTTTGCAACTTCTTGATTGGTGTAAAGGTTACATAGGGGTATTCATCAAAAAACAAGAACATCATGTCAATTCAAGATTTAAAGGTAAGAGGTCTAAAATCACATGACTGACATGTTTTTATTCAAGATCTAATTCTAATATCTTTATGTTGCATTTTTTTCAAGAATGTCTGTCATACATTAATGAAGCTCTGTTTCTTCTTCAAAGCTATATGTAGAAAAGTTATAGACCCAGAAAAATTACCGAATATGGAAATAGAAATGGTCGTCATATTATTTGAATTGGAAATGTTTTCCATACCTACATTCTTTGATATGATGGTTAATTTTATGGTTTACTTGGTGAGATAGATTCGTTTATGTGTTCTCGTGCACTATAGATGGATGTACCCCATTGAATGGTATATGAATATTTTGAAAGGGTATGTCAAAAATAGAAGTCAACTATAGGTTTGTATTTCAGAGCGATATATTGTTGAGGAATTTGTTGAATTATGTACCAAATACTTGTTCGGTGTGCAAAGAATTGGTCTAGAAAAATCTCTTCACACTGGGTGACTTGCGGGTGAAGGAATTTCTGGAAAGGAGGTTTTCACAATCAATATTATAGATCAGGAGTAGGACTGACTTTATGTTTTTCATAAAAATTTAGACATTGACCCATATGTTGAAACCCACAAAGAAATTCATTATCATTGAAATCCATCAAGGGTTGAAAAATATATATCAAATAAATATAATCAAAAGTTTATAGGATAGTATTAGGACCATATTTTTGTGGAGTCAGATGAAAATCCAGACTCAATTTTAAAATGACTTCAATAACTAGCTGGAGGACCAAGTGTGTACGTATTATCTTACAATGATTGTGTAATTAATAGTTATTCATTCTATAATAATGAACTTGATGAATACAGTACCATACAGAATTGTGGATTTACACTTGTGGCTGAAGCGATGCATGTTTCTGGTCCTAAGGGAAGAAATCCAATTTATGTGAATATGTCATACTTTTGCATCATCAAAAAAATATGGGAGTTAGATTATATAACATTATGAGTGCCAATTTTTCAATGAAAGTGGGTTGAAAATAGAAGTGTTGTTAAAATAGATGATTTGGGATTTGTGAAAGTTGATTTCAGTAAGGAAGGGTACAAAGAAAATCTGTTTATAATGGCACCACAGGCAGTACAAGTATTTTATATTCTAGATCTCGCAAACCAAAACTGGTCAATTGTTCTGTTATCAACCAAAACCACTAAAGAATTAGATAAAAATTCAACAGAGGATAATCCTTTCATTGGGACGTCGCAATAATTTCTCAACGGTCCTAGTGTAAATGGAATTTGTATGTCATAAGAGACCAAAATGAAGGGATTTGGTTAGTTGATAGAGGGGTCAAATCCCTTCAACCTTTCAAAAAAGAGTTCAATAATTAGGTTATATTTTTTTCTAATATATATCATGTTACTTCATGTTAATATATGTTCACTGTTGCTTTTATGTTATCTAAATTAAATGTTAAACCAATTTTTCAGATAATGAATTTTGCACATGATGATGCTCCCAATCCCAAAGAACAACAGGTTTCTCAATCTGTTGCTGCTTGTAGTGAAGAAAAATAACAGGTTTCTCAACTTGTTGCCTTATTTTAATATATGTTCGCTGCTTCTTTTATGTTATCTAAATTAAATGTTAAACCACTTTTTCATATAATGGCTTCTACACATGATGATGCTCCCAATCCCTAGGCACAATAGTTTTCTCAACCTGTTGTTGATTGCAGTGCAGAAAAATAATGGGTTTCTCAACATGTTGTTTCTCCCAGTGCAAAGGTACAACCACCATCTACACATGTCTATGCTATCCCTTTGGGGCTGGAAGAACATATTGATGATGGTGGATCTGAGGAAATGAAAGGTGACGAAACACCAGCAACACAGAAAAAATAGGTGCACTGTATTTTGACGGTGTTAGAAAAAATCATTAAGGCTAAAGAGAAATACATCAAATACGATATTGGATGGAATAAGTGAGGCTAACATGTTAACCCCAACAAGGCCATATTCAGTAGTTACACTAGAATCATCACGCGAAAACGCATGACGATTGATATATCTTCATGGAACCATATTGTGAATGAGATTAAAAAACTGATTTGAGGATATATTATGGTAAAATTATGATATCATTTTTTAAATTTACTAAAAATTAAATAATGAAACATTGACTTACACTTCATCATTTCTTGTAGAGTGTATTTTTCACGACCCATCCTCGGGGCCCGTGCCGTGACTACCCCAAGCCCACCTTCCATAGGCCAGGGGCTGGCGACTAGCACCAAAGGCGTAAATCCCGATAACTGGGAAGGCATTGCCTTTATAAAAGAAAACAAGCACCACAGAGTAAGCAAGCAGAAAAAGTAAACACTAAGTACAAGAGAAGTGCTGAAAAGTAAATGGGCCAGAATACAAACCCAAAAGAAAGTACAACTACAACTAAACAAGTACAACAGAAAAGATAATAGCTGGAAGGACGGAAGCGGCTCCTGGGTCGTCCTCCTAGGATCCTACCTGAAGGGTAGGTACAGATGGCGCAGCTCCTGGTCGTCCACCACGGATCCTACCTGAAGGGTAGGTACAGATAGTCTCCTCCACGCTCTCGTCCGTCAACCTCCTCTGTGTGTCGTCCGTCATGTAGTCCACCTCCGGGTACTGACTCGTCGTGTAGTCCACCTCTTGGTACTAACTCATCGTGCAGTCCACCTCCGGGTACCGTTCAGTCCTCGAACACTCGGCCTCCGTCAGCACTGCCTGTCGTCTACAACCAACACAACGAGGTGCGGGCATAGCCCGTGCAGGGGTGAGTATAACGATACTCAGTAGAGACCCCGAGACCCTCAAGGTCTCACTAAACCAACAAGGATAACCACGAAGAAGATCTCAACAGATAACCTCTACTTAGGTATATGCCCATACATATGCCTAAGTTATCAAGTAACCCATCTCAAACATGAGGAAACACAAGGATCATGAAATCAACGGATAACCACTACCCAGGTATATGCCCATACATATACCTAAGTTATCAAGTGACTCATCTCAATCATGAGGTAAACACAAAGTTCAAAAGTCTCAGCTCAAACCAGGATTTCGTCATCGAAACCGTAACTGCTGAAGAGCTCCGTCTCTGGAGTGTACAGTGGTCCTGTCACGACTCCGAGGTACTGCTCACTAACCTAAGACTGCTGAGGTACTCCTCCTGTCGAGTACTGTGGGTCTGCCGCCACAACCAAGCGCTTCCCACCATGGGTCTGCCGCTACAACCAAGCGCTCCCATGTGCCGCTACACCCAAGCACACCCATGTGCCGCTACAACCAAGCGCACCTCTGTCGTGGGTCTGCCACTACAACCAAGCGCTCCCCTGTGCCGCTACAACCAAGCGCACCTCTGTCGTGGGTCTGCCGCTACAACCAAGCGCTCCCCTGTGCCGCTACAACCAAGCGCACCTCTGTCGTGGGTCTGCCGCTACAACCAAGCGCTCCCCTGTGCCGCTACAACCAAGCGCACCTCTATCGTGGGTCTGCTGCTACAACCAAGCACTCCCCACTAGGCTATCCGTAACACACCAAGTCGATCGGTCAAGCAGTCGTCAGGTCTCGGCCGGCTACACGGTCTCCGTACTCCGTACGCTCGTCTCTGGGAGGGTCCGCTCCACGAGATACTGGTCGATACTCCAAGTATCTCTAAGTCCCACGAAGAAGTATCTCAAAGGACCGCCTCGTCATAGGGGTCTCAACGCAACAGACGGCGCGTCAATCGGACGCCCGGTCTGTGAGTTACCAGCCTTTTCGTCCCAGGGGCCCGGTTGGTTTCGTGTGCGAACCAACCCGGCTGAAACTCAACTGCATCCAAAACTCGGGCGAAGTATGCCAAAAGTTCCGTCTCAACAAGAGGAAAACAACGATACAGACGGCGCATCAATCGGACGCCCGGTCTGTGAGTTATTGGCTTTCTTGTTCCAGGGGCCCGGTTGGTTTCGTGAGCGAACCAACCCGACCGCACTCCGACGGCATCCAAACCTCGAGCGGAGTAAGCCAAAAGATCCGTCTCACTTAGAGGAATCCATCAAAGTCGACGGCACGTCAATCGGACGTCCGGAGCTCAAGATATAAGCATTTCTGCTCCGAGGGCCCGGTTGGTTTCGTATCCGAACCAACCCCGCCGAACCCAAAGTAATCCGAAACCTTGAGTGCAATATACCAAAACGACCGTTTCGATCCAAGGATCGCATTTCCGCTGACGTAGAGTCGTTTGGAGTCCCGTAGCTCAAGTTACGGGCATTTGACCGAAAGTGGTCCGAAAACGGGGGGTCTGGGCCCGGGCCAACCCAGCCCGACCCCCCCCCCCCCCTGGGTCGGCCAAACCGGGTCGACCCGACTCAGGTCCGACCCGGCTGGGCCCGGCCCGGCCCGACTGGCCGGCCGCGGCTCGGCCAGTGTGGCCGAGCCGAAACGCGGAGCGGGGTATCCCCCGCCCGCCGCTAATTGAGGCCGGCGGCGAACCGTCGGCCGCCTCCCTTCTGGCGGCGCGCCGCCGCCGCCTTCCGCAGACCACCGGACGCGCTCCGGTGGTCCGTTTCTCCTACCGTCTTCGCCTATGGTCCTCCCGGGACCCGACCTTCACTGCGGAGGCCTCAAAATCTCCTTGCGGCCTCGTTTGTCATCGCCCGTCGATCCACACATCAACAAACAATCTGCGGAGGGTTGTCGGGCCGTGTTCGTTTGGCCCGCACCCTCCGCGTTAGATAATAACAACGGGAGAATTATTCAACACATGAATACATAACCAAAAACAATTTTAATGAATTAAAATTTTTCTTATTATCTGGGTTCTTCACTTTGAACGGAAACATTCACAGAGTATAAAACATTCAAATAAAACCCCTACGTTCTTTCCATAAACAAAGGTAAACTTCCAACCCGCAATTAAATACCTACGCGAATCAACTTAATAAGGAGTAGATCCGCGTTCTTCGTTTAGAAAGAAACATTATAAAAAAAAGAAATATTCCCAACTTAAATCCCTACCTCGGAATCAAAGTTCGTCGATCGATGACAAAGTTGCAGAAAGAAGACGAAGAGGTTCATCGTTCTTTGATTCCACCAAGCTCTTCCAAACCAAGTTGTGTTGGTTGGTGGAAGACGTTCCACGTCGGTAGGTTTCCGGGGAAGAAGTCGAAGAGGATCGGCATTCTTCGTCGGTGTAGCGTTATTCATTCGCGAAGATAAGCTTCTTCCCAAGTGTTGGGCGTTGCGGTATTTTACCAACGCTCCGTCGCTTGGTGAAGTCGTCCCCAAACCCTCTCCCAAGATCCCTATATATAGGATAGGGGGAGAGGTATGTAACCATTGTGGTTACATAACTTTTTTTAAAAAAAAGGGGTCGGGTGAATTAAATTGCTTTGATGCAATTTATGAGGTCCGTTGGCACCACTTAAGAGGGGAGGGTTCCAAGGAGTTTCTCCCCATTTAATGGGGAGTTGAGGAATTAAGAGGCTCTCCCTCATTAATGAGGGAGAGTTGAGAGGTTTCCTCTCCTCCCATTAATAGGGGGTTAAGCCCTGTGTGGTCCCTACCATAATAAACCACCCAAGGGAGGTTTAGTTCGGGTGGGCCCCACCACCATAACCTCTCAAGGGAGGTTAAGGTGTGGTGGCCCCACCTCTAACCTCCATGAGGAGGTTTCAACCACCATACTCCCAATGGCGGCTGAAATAAAATAAAGTTCATGACACGTTATTTTATTATTACTCTTTTTTAAAGAAAACCCAAAAACTAACTTCCGCTCTCGATTAAACGCAACTACGGAAAAAGTCTCTTTAAGCAAATACCGGCGTTGCGAGTTCATCGGTGCCCTCAGATTTCAATTCCGAGCACTGGTTCAAAAGATAGAAAAACCCGCTCATTCGTTTACTGAACGTACCCGAGCCAAACTTCGGAAATTGATTCCGGGCACACCGGACCTCGGAATCAGGCGCCGTCAGAAACTGCGTTCTTGTAAAATTCCAAAAATTAAAAAAAAATACTTGAAATTTCCGGGTCTTTAAATTACTCCCACCTCAGGGATTTACGTCCCCGTAAAGCTTCAACACAAACTAGGGTCACAAAAGTGGTACAGAACACGCATCTGAGCCTTCCGCTCCCATGTGCTCACCCGGAGGTTTCCATACTGCCAGAGAAAAAGCACCTGAGGAATCGATCATCCTCATAGGATCTGCTCCTATCGATCCTCGATCCCCACTGGAACCTCCGTGAAAAATACCTCATCGCTATCGTCCAGCTCCTCATGGTCGATGATATGCGAAGTGTCGAGCACGTATCTCTTCAGTTGAGATACGTGGAAGTCGCCGTGCACCTGGTGCAACTGAGGTGGATGGTTCAAGCGGTAAACCACCCTACCCACCCAGCTGAGGACCTAGAAAGGTCCGTTGAACCTCGAAGATAACTTGCCGCCTTGGCCACATCTCCTTAAACCTCATCGAGGTGAGACCCGTATAAGGACGTGATCGTCATCCTCGAACTCCAGAGGTCTCCATTTTCTGTTAGAAATGAAACTCAAAAGACTGCTGCCACGATGGTATGGTTGACTGACTCAAGAGTGATCGGTCGCACCCTCCTGTGAAAGAGTTTATCCTGTGCTGCCTGGGGTTTCCTTTTCGCTGACCAAGGAAAACCCATCCCGACGTTTGCCTAAAACCTTCAATTTGAGTATGAACAGTTATTTCCCATTCCATACTTAAACTAATGTCGTAAGGCCTCGACGCTGCCACCAAGAGATTCCAACCGAAACTCTCGCCTCGAGGGTCTGACCACACCTTCGGTGTAAGTGTTATCATCGAGTCTCCTCCCAAGGTATCTCCAGACGTGAGGGTCAAGTCCACGGCTTACTGGAAACTCTAGGTCTGGAACAAGATTTGTGAATGCAAGGAATGATTCATATCAACGTCCGTTACTACAGCAGCTAGTAGTGGACATAGACTGTCCCTTGAATCATTTCTAGATCCATTAGGTCACACTCCTTGACCGCAAGTAGCCGCACTCTTCCACCGCCCTCCAGCTCCCTGAGATTGGTGGGGATAACTAAGGCGGGTGGTTGTAGCATGTTAAGATGTACACCACCTCATACTGCTCTCCTAGCTATGCCTCCACGTCTGCTGCTTTGCAGACTCATCTATCCTTAAAGCTTCCACTTCTTGAAACATTTAACACGCCCGAGTCTCTATGACTGGCACCGGTTTCCTATTTCTTACTGCATTGTGCAGTCTTCATCCACTCTTGGATGACCTGGACTTTCTTTAGTCTCACAAGAGCTGCTATGATTTCTTCTTTGCCGATAAGAGAAATCTGGTATCATCCCCTGGATGAACCACATTCGTTTCCTAATATAGTCAATCCCAACATGAATGATGCATTCATTCCATGGATGACGTTGTAAGGCCTTGACGTAACTACCAAGAGATCCAACTGTCACTCTCTCCTCCAAGGGTCGAGTCACACTGTCGGCATCAGTGTGAGGTCACTGGGTCTCCTCCAGTAGAAATCTCGAAAGTGAGGGTCAAGTCAACAGTCTTAACCAGGACCACTCAGTATCAACCAAACAAAAAGGACTGGAAAGCAAACATCACAAGATAAGTGTCTTTTTATTATTTCAGCTCATAGTACAAAGACACAAATACAAAAGCAACATGGAACTAGAAGTACAAAGGACGTATCCACTAGTTCCTCTCCTGTCCACCTGCTCTCGGAGCTCTACTTCCTTTTCCAATGCTCGGCTGTTTCTCAAGAACCAGCCACTGCTTCTGTCTCGGTGGCACCTCCAACACCCGCTGATCAACCGTATGAGGATTCGGATAGTCACGTGCCAGGTGACCCTTTCCGGCGCATGAGTAACACAACCTGCTTCTGGAATGCCTAGATTTATTCCCACCCCGGGTGCCCCGCACCACCGGTCCTAAAACCCGAGATCATCCTACTACTGGTCTAGTCCTCCTGGACCTCTGCATCATCTGTCTACTGCCCACAGATGACTCAGCAACTGATCGAAAACACTGCGTCAAAGGCAGAAGCTCCTGTACACGCTCGGGGTGTAGAGCTACTGGCACAAACTCCACCCTCAAGAAGGTCTCAAAGTCTTCTCATGCGAAGGTCATCCCGTCGCAAAACTGGAACAAGTGGCTCCACCACCTGCCTACTGCTGCCTAAAGGAGTCTGGCAGCAAAGATCACCATGAAGTCTGTCGGCGTCCCCACTAGCCTGAAGACTCTCACCACAGCCTCCAGCCAATCCTCAGCCACCTGTGGGTCCATCACTCCCCGAACCTGGGTGGTATCTGGCGCTGGAACTCGTGTAGCACACTCAAGTAGCGTGCATCGCCTACTGCTGGGGGCTGGTGGCATCGGTGGCCCAACGTATGGTAGTACCGATGGTGCCTCCGCTGGTGCCTCAACTGCAAGAGGGCCATGTACCGAAGCCTCATCGCTCGACAGGCTGTCAGCACACGCAACATCCCTCCGGGATCTAGCTGGTTGTCCGTGAAAAGGAATCCCAAAAGAAACATCGTGACATGGTCAAACGTTATACCTGGTGAGCTGACCTGGTTTGAGCAGACATTTAAAATCTTCTGGAAACACACACGCAATCAGTGTTTTTGTGTAAAAAGTCGGAAATCAGTTGTCAGGGTCCTGGTGTATGGATACGTCGGCCGCCCGCACCAACACTGGACTCCCTGAACTGAAAACCACACTCGGTACTCTTAACACTATTGATTCACAGGAAGAAAATATCAGAGTTATAAGTTATGCGGTAGAACCGACTCCTCTGATACCAATTTGTCACGACCCCGTCCTCGGGGGCCCGTGCCGTGACTACCCCAAGTCTGCCTTCCATAGGCCAGGGGCTGGCGACTAGCACCAAAGGCATAAATCCCGATAACTGGGAAGGCATTGCCTTTATAAAAGAAAACAAGCACCACAGAGTAAGCAAGCGGAAAAAGTAAACACTAAGTACAAGAGAAGTGATGAAAAGTAAATGGGCCATAATACAAACCCAAAAGAAAGTACAACTACAAATGAACAAGTAAAACAGAAAAGATAACAGCTGGAAGGACAGAAGCGGCTCCTGGGTCGTCCTCCTCGGATCCTACCTGAAGGGTAGGTACAGATGGCGCAGTTCCTGGTCGTCCACCAATAATCCTACCTGAAGGGTAGGTACAGATAGTCTCTTCCACGCTCTCTTCCATCAACCTCCTCCATGTGTCGTCTCGTCGTGTAGTCCACCTCCGGGTACTGACTCGTCGTGTAGTCCACCTCTGGGTACTGACTCGTCGTGTAGTCCACCTCCGGGTACCGTCCAGTCCTCGAACAACTCGGCCCTCCGTCAGCACTTCCTGTCGTCTGCAACAAACACAATGAGGTGCGGGCATAGCCCGTGCAGGGGTGAGTATAACGATAATCAGTAGGGACCCCGAGACCCTCAAGGTATCACTAAACCAACAAGGATAACCACGAAGAAGATCTCAACAGATAACCTCTACTTAGGTATATGCCCATACATATGCCTAAGTTATCAAGTAACCCATCTCAAACATGAGTAAACACAAGGATCATGAAATCAACGGATAACCACTACCCAGGTATATGCCCATACATATACCTAAGTTATCAAGTGACCCATCTCAATCATGAGGTAAACACAAAGGTCAAAAGTCGCAGCTCAAACCAGAATTTCGTTATCGAAACTGTAACTGCTGAAGAGTTCCGTATCTGGAGTGTACAATGGTCCTGTCACAACTCTGAGGTACTGCTCACTAACCTAAGACTGCTGAGGTACTCCTCCTGTCGAGTACTGTGGGATTGCCGCTACAACCAAGCGCTTCCCACCATGGGTCTGCCGCTACAACCAAGTGCTCCCATGTGCCGCTACACCCAAGCGTACCCATGTGCCGCTACAACCAAGAGCACCTCTGTCGTGGGTCTGCCGCTACAACCAAGCACTCCCATGTGCCGCTACAACCAAGCGCACCTCTGTCGTGGGTCTGCCGCTACAACCAAGCGCTCCCTTGTGCTGCTACAACCAAGCGCATCTCTGTCGTGGGTCTGCCGCTACAACCAAGTGCTCCCCTGTGCCGCTACAACCAACTGCACCTCTGTCGTGGGTCTGCTGCTATAACCAAGCTCTCCCCACTGGGCTATCTGTAACACACCGAGTCGATCGGTCAAGCAGTCGTCAGGTCTCGACTGGCTACACGGTCTCCGTACTCCGTATGCTTGTCTCTGGGAGGGTCCGCTCCACGAGCTACTGGTCGATACTCCAAGTATCTCTAAGTCCCACGAAGAAGTATCTCAAAGGACCGCCTCGTCATAGGGGTCTCAACGTAACAGACGGCGCGTCAATCGGATGCCCGGTCTGTGAGTTACCATCCTTTTCGTCCCAGGGGCCCGATTGGTTTCGTGTGCGAACCAACCCGGCCAAAACTCAACTGCATCCAAAACTCGGGCGAATTATGCCAAAAGTTCCGTCTCAACAAGAGGAAAACAACGATACAGACGGCGCATCAATCGGACGCCCGGTCTGTGAGTTATTGGCTTTCTCGTTCCAGGGGCCCGGTTGGTTTCGTGAGCGAACCAACCCGACTGCACTCCGACGGCATCCAAACCTCGAGCGGAGTAAGCCAAAAGATCCGTCTCACTTAGAGGAATCCATCAAAGTCGAAGGCATGTCAATCGGACGTCCGGAGCTCAAGATATAAGCATTTCCGCTCCGAGGTCCCGGTTGGTTTCGTATCCGAACCAACCCAGCCGAACCCAAAGTAATCCGAAACCATGAGTGAGATATACCGAAACGACCGTCTCGATCCAAGGATCGCATTTCCGCTGACGGCGAGTCATTTGGAGGCCCGTAGCTCAAGTTACGGGCATTTGACCAAAAGTAGTCCGAAAATGGGGGGTCTGGGCCCGGGCCGACCCAGCCCGACCCCCCCCCCCCTGGGTCGGCCCAACCGGGTCAACCCGACCCGGGTCCGACCCGGCTGGGCCTGGCCAGGCCCGGCTTGGTCCGGCCCGGTTCGGCTCGGTCCGGCCCGACCGGCCGGCCGCGGCTCGGCCAGTGTGGCCGAGCCGAAACGCGGAGCGGGGTGTCCCCCGCCCGCCGCTAATTGAGGCCGGCGGCAAACCGCCGGCCGCCTCCCTTCTGGCGGCGTGCCACCGCCGCCGGTCACCGGCGTGGCGCGCCGCCGCTGCCTTCCGCGGACCACCGGACGCGCTCCGGTGGTCCGTTTCTCCTGCTGTCTTCACCTATGGTCCTCCCGGGACCCGACCTTCACTGCGGAGGCCTCAAAATCACCTTGCGGCCTCGTTTGTCATCGCCCGTCGATCCACACATCAATATACAATCTGCGGAGGGTTGTCGGGCCGTGTTCGTTTGGCCGCACCCTCCGCATTAGATAATAACAACGGGATAATTATTCAACACATGAATACATAACCAAAAACAATTTTAATGAATTAAAATTGTTCTTATTATCCGGGTTCTTCACTTTGAACGGAAACATTCACGGAGTATAAAACATTCAAATAAAACCCCTACGTTCTTTCCATAAACAAAGGTAAACTTCCAACCCGCAATTAAATACCTACGCGGATCAACTTAATAAGGAGTAGATACGCGTTCTTCGTTTAGAAAGAAACATTATAAAAAAAAGAAATATTCCCAACTTAAATCCCTACCTCAGAATCGAAGTTCGTCGATCGATGACAAAGTTGCGGAAAGAAGACGAAGAGGTTCATCGTTCTTTGCGTCCACCAAGCTCTTCCAAACCAAGTTGCGTTGGTTGGTGGAAGACGTTCCACGTCGGTAGGTGTCCGGGGAAGAAGTCGAAGAGGATCGGTGTTCTTCGTCGGTGGAGCGTTATTCGTTCGCGAAGATAAGCTTCTTCCCAAGTGTTGGGCGTCGCGGTATTTTACCAGCGCTCCGTCTCTTGGTGAAGTCGTCCCCAAACCCTCTCCCAAGATCCCTATATATAGGAGAGGGGTAGAGGTATGTAACCATTGTGGTTACATAACTTTTTTTTAAAAAAAAGGGGTCGGGTGAATTAAATTGCTTTGACGCAATTTATGAGGTCCGTTGGCACCACTTAAGAGGGGAGTGTGCCAAGGAGTTTCTCCCCATTTAATGGGGAGTTGAGGAATTAAAAGGATCTCCCTCATTAATGAGGGAGAGTTGAGAGGTTTCCTCTCCTCCCATTAATAGGGGGTTAAGCCCCGTGTGGTACCTACCATAATAAACCACCCACGGGAGGTTTAGTTCGGGTGGGCCCCACCACCATAACCTCTCAAGGGAGGTTAAGGTGTGGTGGCCCCACCTCCAACCTCCATGAGGAGGTTTCAACCACCATACTCCCAATGGCGGCTGAAATAAAATAAAGTTCATGACACGTTATTTTATTATTACTCTTTTTTAAAGAAAACCCAAAAACTAACTTCCGCTCTCGATTAAACGCAACTGCGGCAAAAGTCTCTTTAAGAAAATACCGGCGTTGCAAGTTCATCAGTGCCCACAGATTTCAATTCTGAGCACCGGTTCAAAAGATAGAAAAACCCGCTCAGTCGTTTACTGAACGTACTCGATCCAAACTTCAGAAATTGATTTCGGGCACACCGGGCCTCGGAATCAGGCGCCGTCAGAAACTGCATTCTTGTAAAATTCCAAAGAAAATTAAAAAAAAATTCCTTGAAATTTTCGGGTCTTTACATTACTCCCACCTCAGGGATTTACATCCCCGTAGAGCTTCAACACAAACTAGGGTCACAAAAGTGGTACAGAGCACGCATCTAATCCTTCCGCTCCCATGTGCTCACCCGGAGGTTTCCGTACTGCCAGAGAAAAAGCACCCGAGGAATCGATCATCCTCGTAGGATCCGCTCCTATCGATCCTCGATCCCCACTGGAACCTCCGTGAAAAACACCTCATCGCTATCGTCCAGCTCCTCATGGTCGATGATATGCGAAGGGTCGAGCACGTATCTCTTCAGTTGAGATACGTGGAAGTCGTCGTGCACCTGGTGCAACTGAGGTGGATGGTTAAAGCGGTAAACCACCCCACCTACCCAGCTGAGGACCTAGAAAGGTCCGTTGAACCTCGAAGATAACTTGCCGCCTTGGCCACATCTCCGTAAACCTCGTCGAGGTGAGACCCGTATAAGGACGTGATCGTCATCCTTGAACTCCAGAGGTCTCCATTTTCTGTTAGAACTGAAACTCAAAAGAATGCTGCCACGAGGGTATGGTTGACTGACTCAAGAGTGATCGGTCGCACCCTCCTGTGAAAGAGTTTATCCCGTACTGCCTGGGGTTTCCTTTTCGCCGACCAAGGAAAACCCATCCCGGTGTTTTCCTAAAACTGTCAATTTGAGTATGAACAGTTATTGCCCATTCCATACTTAAACTAACATCGTAAGACCTCAATGCTGCCACCAAGATATTCCAACTAAAACTCTCGCCTCGAGGGTCTGACCACACCGTCGGTGTAAGTGTGATCATCGAGTCTCCTTCCAAGGTATCTCCAGACGTGAGGGTCAAGTCCACGGCTTACCGGAAACTCTAGGTCTGGAACAAGATTTGTGAATGCAAGGAATGATTCATATCAACGTCTATTACTACAGCAGCTAGTAGTGGACACAGACTATCCCTTGAATCATTTCTAGAGCCATTGGGTCACTCTCCTTGACCGCAAGCAACCGCACTCTTCCACCGCCCTCCAGCTCCCTGAGCTTGGCGGGGATAACTAAGGCGGGTGGTTGTATCATGTTAAGATGTACACCACCTCATACTGCTCTCCTAGCTCTGCCTCCACGTATGCTGCTTCGCAGACTCATCTATCCTTAAAGCTGCCACTTCTTGAAACATTTAACACGCCCGAGTCTCTATGACTGGCACCGGTTTCCTGTTTCTTACTGCACTGTGCAGTCTTCATCCTCTCTTGGATGACCTGGACCTTCTTTAGTCTCACAAGAGCTGCTATGATTTCTTCTTTTCCGATAAGAGAAATCCGGTCTCATCCCCTGGATGAACCACATTCGTTGCCTAATACAGTCAATCCCAACATGAATGATGCATTCATGCCATGGATGACGTGGTAAGGCCTCGACATAACTACCAAGAGATCCAACTGTCACTCTCGCCTCCAAGGGTCGAGTCACACTGTCGGCATCAGTGTGAGGTCACTGGGTCTCCTCCAGTAGAAATCTCGAAAGTGAGGGTCAAGTCAATAGTCTTAACCAGGACCACTCAGTATCAACCAAACAAAATGGACAGGAAAGCAAACATCACAAGATAAGTGTCTTTTTATTATTGCAGCTCATAGTACAAAGACACGAATACAAAAGCAACATGGAACTAGAAGTACAAAGGACGTATCCACTAGTTCCTCTCCTGTACACCTGCTCTCAGAGCTCTACTGCCTTGTCCACTGCTCGGCTGTTGCTCAAGAACCAGCCGCTGCTTCTGTCTCGGTGGCACCTCCAACACCCGCTGATCAACCGTACGAGGACTCAGACAGTCACGTGCCAGGTGACCCTTTCCGCCGCATGAGTAACACAACCTGCTTCTAGCACGCCTAGCTTTATTCCCACCCCGGGTGCCCCGCACCACCGGTCCTAAAACCCGAGATCGTCCAACTGCTGGTCTAGTCCTCCTGGACCTCTGCATCATCTGTCTACTGCCCACAGATGACTCAGCAACTGATCGAAAACCCTGCGGTAAAGGCAGAATCTCTTGTACACGCTCGGGGTGTAGAGCTACTGGCACAAACTCCACCCTCAAGATGGTCTCGAAGTCTTCCCATGCGAAGGTCATCCCGTCGCAAAACTGGAACAAGTGGCTCCACCACCGGCCTGCTGCTGCCTAAATGAGGCTGGCAGCAAAGATCACTATGAAATCTGTCGGCGTCCCCACTAGCCTGAAGACTCTCACCACAGCCTCCAGCCAATCCTCAGCCACCTGCGGGTCCATCTCTCCCCGGAACCTGGGTGGTCTCTGGCGCTGGAACTCATGTAGAGCACTCAAGTAGCGTGCATCTCCTACTGCTGGGGCTGGTGGCATCGGTGGCCCAATGTATGGTAGTACCGCTGGTGCCTCCGCTGGTGCCTCAACTGCAAGAGGGCCCTGTACCGAAGCCTCGTCTCTCGATAGGCTGTCATCACGCACATCCCTCCGGGCTCTAGCTGGTCGTCCGTGAAAAGGCATCCTGAAAGAAACATCGTGACACGGTCAAACGTTATACCTGGTGAGCTGACCTGGTTTGAGCTGACATTTAAAATCTTCTGGAAACACACACGCAATCAGTGTTTTCGTGCACAAAGTCAGAAATCAGTTGTTAGGGTCCTGGTGTATGGATACGTCGGCCGCCCGCACCAACACTGGACTCCCTGAACTGAAAACCACACTTGGTACTCTTAACACTATTGCTTCACAGGAAGAAAATATCAGAGTTATAAGTTCTGCGGTAGAACCGACTCCTATGATACCAATTTGTCACGACCCATCCTTGGGGCCCATGCCGTGACTACCCCAAGCCTGCCTTCCATAGGCCAGGGGCTGGTGACTAGAACCAAAGGCGTAAATCCCGATAACTGGGAAGGCATTGCCTTTATAAAAGAAAACAAGCACCACAGAGTAAGCAAGCGGAAAAATTAAACACTAAGTACAAGAGAAGTGCTGAAAAGTAAATGGGCCAGAATACAAACCCAAAAGAAAGTACAACTACAACTGAACAACTACAATAGAAAAGATAACAGCTGGAAGGACGGAAGCAGATCCTGGGTCGTCCTCCTCGGATCCTACATGAAGGGTAGGTACAGATGGCGCAGCTCCTAGTCGTCCACCACGGATCCTACCTGAAGGGTAGGTACAGATAGTCTCCTCCACGCTCTCATACGTCAACCTCCTCCGTGTGTCGTCTCGTCTTGTAGTCCACCTCCGGGTACTCACTCGTCGTGTAGTCCACCTCCGGGTACCTTCCAGTCCTCGAACACTCGGCCTCCGTCAGCACTGCATGTCGTCTGCAACCAACACAATGAGGTGCGGGCATAGGCCGTGTAGGGGTGAGTATAACGATACTCAGTAGGGACCCCGAGACCCTCAAGGTCTCACTAAACCAACAAGGATAACCACGAAGAAGATCTCAACAGATAACCTCTACTTAGGTATATGCTCATACATATGCCTAAGTTATCAAGTAACCCATCTCAAACATGAGGAAACACAAGGATCATGAAATCAACGGATAACCACTACCCAGGTATATGCCCATACATATACCTAAGTTATCAAGTGACCCATCTCAATCATGAGGTAAACACAAAGGTCAAAAGTCTCAGCTCAAACCCGGATTTCGTTATCAAAACCGTAACTGTTGAAGAGCTCCGTCTCTGGAGTGTACAGTGGTCCTGTCACGACTCCGAGGTACTGCTCACTAACCTAAGACTGCTGAGGTACTCCTCCTGTCGAGTACTGTGGGCCTTCCGCTACAACCAAGCGCTTCCCACCATGGGTCTGCCTCTACAACCAAGCGCTCCCATGTGCCGCTACACCCAAGCGCACCCATGTGCCGCTACAACCAAGCACACCTCTATCGTGGGTCTGCCGCTACAACCAAGCGCTCCCCTATGCCACTACAACCAAGCACACCTCTGCCGTGGGTCTACCGCTACAACCAAGCGCTCCCCTGTGCCGCTACAACCAAGCGCACCTCTGTCGTGGGTTTGCCGCTACAACCAAACGCTCCCCTGTGCCGCTACAACCAAGCGCACCTCTGTCGTGGGTCTGCTACTACAACCAAGCGCTCCCCACTGGGCTATCCGTAACACACCGAGTCGATCGGTCAAGCAGTCGTCAGGTCTCGGTCGGCTACACGGTCTTCGTACTCCGTACGCTCGTCTCTGGGAGGGTCCGCTCCACGAGCTACTATTTGATACTCCAAGTATCTCTAAGTCCCACGAAGAAGTATCTCAATGGATCGCCTCGTCATAGGGGTCTCAACGCAACAGACGGCGCGTCTATCGGACGTCCGGTCTGTGAGTTACCAGCCTTTTCATCCCAGGGGCCCGGTTGGTTTCGTGTGCGAACCAACCCGGCCGAAACTCAACTGCATCCAAAACTCAGGCGAAGTATGCCAAAAGTTCCGTCTCAACAAGAGGAAAACAACGATACAGACGGCGCGTCAATCGGACGCCCGGTCTGTGAGTTATTGGCTTTCTCGTTCCAGGGGCCCGGTTGGTTTCGTGAGAAAACCAACCCGACCGCACTCCGACAGCATCCAAACCTCGAGTGGAGTAAGCCAAAAGATCTTTCTCACTTAGAGGAATCCATCAAAGTCGACGGCACGTCAATCGGACGTCCGGAGCTCAAGATATAAGCATTTCCGCTCTGAGGGCTCGGTTGGTTTCGTAACCGAACCAACCCGGACAAACCCAAAGTAATCTGAAACCTTAAGTGCGATATACTGAAACGACCATCTCGATCCAAGGATCGCGTTTCCCCTGACGGTGAGTCGTTTGGAGGCCCGTAGCTCAAGTTACGGGCATTTGACCGAAAGTGGTCCGAAAACGGGGGGTCTGGGCCCGGGCCGACCCAGCCCGACCCCCCCCCCCCCCCCCGGGGTCGGCCGAACCGGGTCGACCCGACCCGGGTCCGACCCGGCTGGGCCTGGCCTGACCGGCCGGCCGTGGCTCGGCCAGCGTGGCCGAGCCGAAACGCGGAGCGGGGTGTCCCCCGCCCGCCGCTAATTGAGGCCGGCGGCGAACCGTCGGCCGCCTCCCTTCTGGCGGCGCGCCGCTGCCGCCTTCCGCGGACCACCGGACGCGCTCCGGTGGTCCGTTTCTCCTTCCGTCTTCACCTATGGTCGTCCCGGGACCCGACCTTCACTACGGAGGCCTCAAAATCACCTTGCGGCCTCGTTTGTCGCCGCCCTTTGATCCACACATCAATAAACAATCTGCGGAGGGTTTTTGGGCCGTGTTCGTTTGGCCCGCACCCTCCGCGTTAGATAATAACAATGGGAGAATTATTCAACACATGAATACATAACCAAAAACAATTTTAATGAATTAAAATTGTTCTTATTATCCGGGTTCTTCACTTTGAATGGAAACATTCACGGAGTATAAAACATTCAAATAAAACCCCTACGTTCTTTCCATAAACAAAGGTAAACTTCCAACCCGCAATTAAATACCTACGCGGATCAACTTAATAAGGAATAGATCTGCGTTCTTCGTTTAGAAAGAAACATTATAAAAAAAAAAGAAATATTCCCAACTTAAATCCCTACCTCGGAATCGAAGTTCGTCGATCGATGACAAAGTTGCGGAAAGAAGACGAAGAGGTTCATCGTTCTTTGCGTCCACCAAGATCTTCCAAATCGAGTTGCGTTGGTTGGTGGAAGACGTTCCATGTCGGTAGGTGTCCGGGGAAGAAGTCGAAGAGGATCGGCGTTCTTCGTCGGTGGAGCGTTCTTCGTTCTCGAAGATAAGCTTTTTCCCAAGTGTTGGGCGTCGCGGTATTTTACCAGCACTCTGTCGCTTGGTGAAGTCGTCCCCAAACCCTCTCCCAAGATCCCTATATATAGGAGAGGGGGAGAGGTATGTAACCATTGTGGTTACATAACTTTTTTTAAAAAAAAGGGGTCGGGTGAATTAAATTGCTTTGACACAATTTATGAGGTCCGTTGGCACCACTTAAGAGGGGAGGGTGCCAAGGAGTTTCTCCCCATTTAATGGGGAGTTGAGGAATTAAGAGGCTCTCCCTCATTAATGAGGGAGAGTTGAGAGGTTTCCTCTCCTCCCATTAATAGGGGGTTAAGCCCTGTGTGGTCCCTACCATAATAAACCACCCACGGGAGGTTTAGTTCGGGTGGGCCCCACCACCATAACCTCTCAAGGGAGGTTAAGGTGTGGTGGCCCCACCTCCAACCTCCATGAGGAGGTTTCAACCACCATACTCCCAATGGAGGCAGAAATAAAATAAAGTACATGACACGTTATTTTATTATTACTCTTTTTTAAAGAAAACCCAAAAACTAACTTCCGCTCTCGATTAAACGCAACTACGGAAAAAGTCTCTTTAAGAAAATACCGGCGTTGCGAGTTCATCGGTGCCCTCAGATTTCAATTCCGAGCACCGGTTCAAAAGATAGAAAAACCCGCTCGTTCGTTTACTGAACGTACCCGAGCCAAACTTCGGAAATTGATTCCGGGCACACCGGGCCTCAGAATCAGGCGCCGTCAGAAATTGCGTTCTTGTAAAATTCCAAAGAAAATTAAAAAAAAATTCCTTGAAATTTCCGAGTCTTTACAGTATTTATAGTAGATGACTCGCACAAATGCTATGTCTTAAGGGTTTTTGGAAGTATTCACAAGGTTTTTTTCACACTTTTAATGAAATATCTTCTTAAAGATGTTGAAGGGAAAATAAAACCGCACCCACCTCTTATTTATGCACACCTAATAACCCAAGAATCGTGGGATGTGTTTACTGGTCGTCGTGTGGAGCAGTCTTTTCAGGTACATTGTGTATTGTAATACTTTGTTTGATGATATGCGTATTAATCACTTTGATTGATAGTGTTTTATTTATGAAACAATAACTGATTGCTAAAAATAAACAACCGGCATCAAAACCAGTGTACCCCTACAGTAAAGAAAGGATGGGGTACAAATCACTCAAAAAAAATTGGTGTGTATTTTAAATCTACCATAATACTTTTATGTGACATAAAAAACACAATAACTATGTTCTTTTGTTTCTATGCAGCTTGAAGAGTCCAAATCAAAATCCACTTCCATCCCATGCCATGTGCTATAGAAGGAGGCACGTGTAACTAAATATGGAAAACTAGTAGATGAAAACACACAAAAAGTGTGGGAAACATGTGTAAGTATGAGATAATAAAAAACATCTTTAAATCACTATTACATAACAATGATTACTTATTTTCTTATATTTTCTATCTGACATAGTCACAAGAATCAACATCACCCACACCGGATGCAGACATACTTTTAGTGGCCTTGAAGCATACAAAAAAGTATGGCCACATCAGAGGTGCAGGTTTTGGGGTGACACCCCAAACATATTTTTAGGAAAAAACAAGTGGAGGATAAAAATGAGGAAATGAAAAATATGAGAGAAATATTATATATATTTGAAGAAGAATTACAATACTAGAGAGAGCTGATAGAATGTTTTAAGGGGGAGGTAAAGAGAAGAAACAACTCAAGAACAACCCACGTGTGAAGATCCTGCCCCACCCCAACTAGTTTTGAGGTGAGTCATTCTCCTCAAAAACAATTATTAACTGAGGTAGTCAGTTTTCTAATAATTTTTTGTGAAATGTGAATTAGATTGACCCTAGACACTAATACCTTTTTTGTGTTGATATTATATAGGGTGAAAATGACTATGATTTATATATATCAATACCCACCCATCACCTTGTAGCGAGGGCTACAGTGTTCAATATCCAGAACGATGTGCTACACAACAGACCACTTCTGATAGGTTGTTTCAGAGTGTCGATTACTGTATCCTTAGATTTGACCACCAAGCTACCAGTTCCAATTGATGATGTATATATTCATACAGTCGAACAATCTCTTTGAACATTCATCGCATAGCCATCACATCATGAAAAAAAACATGTTGACAATGATGTATTCATTTCCAATTTAATTTTTAAGCTAAACCTTAAACATTTAATGGAAAAAGTTCTAAATCGATGCATGTTATTACATACAGAAAAAGGGAAGGGGTGAAATGAAAGTCTGGTTCAAAACCATCTTAAGGATCAACCAACCAATCTACTAGAAGCAACTTAACCCCCCCCCCCCCCCCCACACACACACACATTTATTATCATTGAAGGCTCATGTGGATATGAAGTTGAAAGATGGTGATACTCACATAATTGATTTTAAAGAAAATATGTATGAAGGGGAAGATCCAGACTTCATTGGTGTTGAGAGTGTAACTGAAATCCTTGATTATGAATGGTTAGGTGGCTCATTTGTAAATTTATACATGAGGTACGTTTTAATGATTTAATTTTCCAAAATTTGATATACTATGTTAATTATGACTAAATATACTTAATATTTTTCTCAAGCATATATATGACAAACTATTAAAGGGATTTCCCCATGAACATAAATTTTCACTCATTAGTCCTCACATCACCTCTACATAATAAGAAGACATAACTTCCAAGAAAGAGGGTGAAATAGTGGTAGGACTGCTCAAATTGTTTAACAAAAAAATTATGGATGACAGACTCTTCTTAATACCAACGATGCAGGGGTAAAAATCTAAAATTTAATCATATAAAATATATTTTAATTTATTTCATTACTTATTCTTTTTTGTGTTCTTAGGCAGCATTGGATGCTCAATGTGGTCAATTTGGATACTCCAAATATTTATTTTCTGGATTCAATGCACGGATATCCAACAAACCGACCACACATAATGGCATTTTTCAATTTGTAATACACTTCATACAAAATTTTAGAGATAAACATCCAGTTATATAATTTATATTATCTATTAATGAGGATTCTATTATGATAGGGTGGTGTGTGAATATTGTCTACATCATCAAATGAGGCCAGGGGAAAAGGACAAGAAACCTGACAAGTACTACGAATGGATAAGTATCAGGGTATATATAATAAGATTTTACTATCCAAACACATATAAAAAAGTTACTTATTTTTCTCAATGTTTTTGCAGTGCCTGAAACAAAAAAATGGTAAAGACTCTGGTTATTTTGTTTGTAAATTTATGAAGAGATCATATTCTATGAACAAACCAGCATCTCTGAAGAGGTATTTTCGAAGATAATTGTTATTTCATTTAAAATACTTATTAATATTTTATGTATTTATATTTTTTCAGTACTACCATGACTTCCGAAAATAGTTATATTCACAAAACTATATAGATATGCTTAGAAATGAATGGGCGGTATACATGATGGAAGAATGTAAAAATATAGAATGAATATGGTAAAATTATCAAATAATTTTGACTTTAATAATCTTTCCTACCTTATCTTCCTCTTTGTTTGACGGTAATGTCTTGATTTGTACGGGCTAAACACCCTGCTGAAAATCATGGTCATTGGTGTCCCTTGTTTGCATACTAAATGAATTGCATGTTGATTGGTTTTTTAAAAGAAATTGGTGGTCCTCATTTACAGGGTATGTGTGTTGTTGATAAACCATAAAAGATAACGAGTATACAAAAGGGTTTTCCCCATCCCTTGAGTTTGTTGTGATTTCTTGAGACATAACGAGCATAGGAGCTTACTCCACTCTTCACATTTTCAACAACGAGAAGGGTTTTTCTCTTAAAAAACATCAATTCAATCTGTAACATTGGTAGTTCCCCTCTTTGGTCGACCTAGTAACGAATCAACTGTCATATATTCATTCAGAGGTCCTGAATATATAACATTTTGTTCTTCACTAGGTCGACTAAAGATATGCTACAGGAGGATGATGTTATTTTGTTTCAACCGTACAAGGATCAAACTGACGCATGATGTGACCGGTATGACTCAAATTGCATGTTTTCGGTTTGAAATGGTATTTTAGTAAAAAACACAACTAACATACTGAAAACCGAGGAAATGCATTCTGATTGTTTTGATACTTTAGGACAACAATCTATCAGTCAGTTGTGACATGTAAGAATTAACTGCACCTCAATCTAATGCACGTTATCACCAGTATGACTCCAAATGTGTCACACGTAAGCCTCAACCTGGTTAGTGAGGACTCCTTAAGTGAATCCAGGCAACCTGAGATCAAATCCAGGTGGAGGCATATTTCCGGGTACTGTAGTAGTACTGTAGCAGGTACTGTTTGGTACTATAGTAGCCGGGACTATTCCCCTATTTGGGCCTTTGGGCCACCGATTTGGTCCCCAAGTCCTTTAAGGCCTTCGGGCCACCCAGGCCTTCGGGTCAGTAAGGCCTTCGAGCCATATCAAGGCCTTCAGGTCCACTTAAGTGCAGATGCAAACTAGACAACCTACAAGGAACAAGCTCCAGAAGGGGGATGAGTAAGGAGCTTTCACCATAATAAAAGCTAAATGGATTGCAAGAATGAGAGGGTATGGAACCTGCCATCGGGACAAGCTTTTGCATGCATGAGAAATCCTAGTCAAACAACCATGCAAAGGTAGAGATCTGATTTCACGGTGAAGATGCTAGGGAGGAGCAGTTCTAAGTAGTTAGTCTGAGTTGTATGTAATGTTGGAAGCCTACGTGTAATTAATTCCTCTAAGGCCTACGAGCCAAGTAATACTTATTCCTACAGACCTTGTAAGGGTTCCACCTCACCCCTTGAAAGGTGTATTATCAAAAATCAATAAAAAATGATGGCCTTCGGGCCATTGGAGACTCCAAATGTGTCTTTTTATTTAAAATTGAAATCAATTCAAGTAAAAAAACACAACTGAAAAACAAAAAACTGAGAAAACGCATTCGGATTGTTTTTATACTTTAGTAAAACAATTCATGAGTTAGTTGTGATGTGTATAAATTAACCTCACCTCAATCTGATGAACAGTGTGACCGGTATGACTAAAAGTGTCCACTATCAGTTTAAAATTGACATTTTAGCTCAAAATGTGTCACTAACTGAAAACCAAGAAAACGTACTCAGATTGTATTCAAAATTAAGGAAGGTGATTAGTCAGTCCTTTGTGATGTGTATGAATAATTCTCACGTCAAACCGATGCATGATGTGATCGGTATTACTCAAATTGCATGTTTTGGGTGTGAAATGATATTTTAGTAAAAAAACACAACTGACATAATGAAAACTGAGGAAATGAATTTTGATTGTTTTTATAATTTAGGACAATGATATATCAGTAATTTTTGATGTGAATAAATCAATTCCACCTCAATCCGACGCACAGTGTCACCGGTATGACTCCAAATGTGTCTTGTTATTTAAAATTGACATTAATTCAAGTATAAAAACGCAATTGACATACTAAAAACTGAGAAAACGCATTTGGATTATTTTGATACTTTAGGAAAATGATCCATGAGTCTGTTGTGATGTGTAGGAATCAACCCCACCTCAATCTGACGAACGGTGTGACTGGTATGACTAAAATTGTCTGCTATCAGTTTAAAATTGACATTTTAGCTCAAAACATATCATTCACTGAAAACCAAGAAAATGCACTTTGATTGTCTTCAAAATTAAGGAAAAAAATTTTTAAGTCCTTTGTGATGTGTATGAAGCAGTCTCTCATCAAACCGACGCATAATGTGACCTCTATGACTCAAATTGCATGTTTTCGGTTTGAAATGATATTTTAGTAAAAAAACAAAAATGACATACTGAAAACTAATAAAACGCATTTGGATTGTTTTGACAATTTATAACAACTATCCGTTATTCATTTGTGACATGTACAAATCTAACCCCACCTCAATACGACCCATGGTGTGACCGGTATAACTCCAAACGTGACATTTTTATTAAAAATTGACATTTTTAATGTGTTCTTCATATTAATGTTTAATTTATTTCTTTATAGTATTACTAAAGTAATATTTGTTTTCTTATATAGGTGGAACATTTTTATAGAGTTGGGATGATTTATTTGGGGACTATTACCATCAGAGGACATTTTTTAGAGGGGACCACTGACGTCAAAAGAGAAAACATTAATGTTTTTAACTATTTGTTGGATAATTGTAAATGTAATTTTATAAAACATTATTCAAAATGTATATAAAAGTGTTTTTTGGTATATACCATGAGTGAATATTTTTGTATTCATGATGTCAATTAAATGTATATAGAATTGTTTTCCAAACCTTTCACGACCCGACCCTCCCAGGGCTCGAGCTGCAACTACCCCAAGCCCACCTCCATAGGCCAAGGGCTGGCGACAAGCGCCGAAGGCTAAACAACTCGGGGAGGCCTTTTCCTAAGTACCTGTACACATACACGCTGCCCACTCAATGCAAAAGTGCAGAGTAAAAGGGAAAGTAAATTATTAACTGCTATAAACAACCACAAAAGTGCATCGACCTCTAAATAGTACAAAGCAAGTGCTGAAGGTAAACTTAAAAGAAAAGGGGCAAAACACGTGTCCAAACAGAAAAGTGCAACAACTCGGCAACAGGTAACCAAAAGTAAAACAGCTGGGAGAGTCTCACACCTATAACCCGACTACGACCACCGCACATGGTCCAAGATCTCGAACTCCTAAACTCCATTGAAGTCACGACCAACCTATTCGTCGTCTGCAAGGTCACACCAAGTGCGGGCAAAACCCAAGCAGGGGTGAGTATAAAAATAATCAGTAGGATGCCCCAAAGGCTCGGGGGAGCAACAAAGGAGGTACTGAAGAGGTGAGCAGTAGATCGAACAGGGAAAAGTAAAGGAGTACAATCGAGAGTGCAGTAAAGAGTAAAGTAGAGTATCAGCTCAACCCAACAAGAGAAAGGAAGAAGACTCATCCTATAACAAGGATCTAGAAATGGTGAGAAGATGAACTTCTCGTTGAGTCTTCACTACCTTTAGTGGGAGAGTAGACTCGTCCAACCATGAGAAGCTAGACACGGAAAGAACGTGGCATACCCCTCGCGTCTTCGCCTCTTATGGAAGGAGAGTAGCCAAAACCCAAGGAGTGGGAACTTGAACAAGGTATACATATATATATGCTCTGTCAAGAAACCTGAACAAGATCGTAAGGCAATCTTCGTCCCGTAGCTCAGCCCAAGAAAGTGAGTAGCCAGCAGTCCTAGAAGTAAACACCATCGATGCCCAGTATCTGTACGCCTGCCCCAAACTGCAAGTCAAGGGGCTCAAATCACCACACCTTGACACTATCCACTTTGGGCGGCACTGACTCGCCCGCACGGTTTTAGGTCGCGTCACAAGGACGCGTCTCGGTGGGGAAAGTGTCCCTCGTACTTGAGAGTTTTGGGGGGGAGCGTCAAGCCACACCTCTTCACTGTCACACAGTCGATAGGTCTTCTCAAAGTCAACGGGTTCCCACTGCCCAGCCCCATGAAAGGGTAATCCGCTGGAGGGAGACCCAGAACCACTCTTTCCATCCCTGCTGGATGGTACCCCACTAGCCATCCCTGCTGGATGGTACACCACTGGACATCCCTGTTGGATGGTACCTCACTGGCCATACCTACTGGATGGTACACCACTAGCCATCCCTGTTGGATGGTACCTCACTAGTAACCGGAACACGTAGTGGGAAACACGTCACGATAGATCGCGGAAGTAAGATATGATCACGATACATAGCTAGGGAGTCTGTGCCCAGGGCTCACTGGGGGCTCCTTACCCTACTTGAAACAAACTCCTGGGTAGAGGATCGGGGCCCGCGTAATGTGTCGGTCACCCATATACCCAAAGAACTCTACTAGGGTACACAAATGGACGTGAGGATCTCCCCGGGCCTCTCAGGGCGATCATGCTCCAATCTGCTGAGTCACTATCGAAGCGGACCGAGACAACTCACTCCAGAAAGTGGGAAAACACCCACACTTTACGAACGCATGTAGTCGTAAACAATGTCGCAGTCCGGTGAAAGGGACCCAACACTGAAAACCCCTCAACTGAAAGAACAGGGGAACCAAAACAACTCTGCCAGCCAAACCATCGAGAATAGAACCAAGGGGAACCCACTCAACCCTACTGGTTGAAACCATCGAGAACAGGACCAGGGGGAAACCCACTCAACCTTGCTGGTCGAAACCATCGAGAACAGGAGGACCCTCTACGTCGCGAGAGGTCAAAGGTACGTAAAGTAGAACACAGCGTGTACATGGGGCCCACATGACGTGTGGCCCAAACTCATATCCAAACCAAGTGCACAAACATTCTCAGGTACAAACTACAACATGTACCTCCAAGCATTCTCGTATACTCCCAGAGTATGCCACATTGCCAGCCCAAGGCTATCATGCACATGGCACCCAAAGTCAACACAAAAAGGCGTAAACTCAATTCCGCCAACCTGCTTCCTCCACGGCCCTAGCACGGCCAACCACATCTCTTTAAACACTAACTTCACTCTCACAAGAGTGAACGCGATCACACGCCAAGGGTTCCCTACAAACACCGCAGGAAGAACCACCACCAGTACATCTTTCATGCTTCCACATTTAAAATAGATCTTGAAAGAGACTCTGCACATCCAAACGGATTGTACCATTGTAATCCTCGCGGAAAAACATGCGAGATAGACTATATACTTGCCTCCAACAGATATCCGACGTAAAAGTCGTCTGACACCGCTTTACGCCCGAACGGCATCTCGTGGTCCCGAGCCTTGGACCCAAAAACAGTCGGGCGCATCGCACCATTGCGATCTCCTCGGAAATACACGTCAAAAAGACTGTTCACTTGCGTGCAACGGATATCCGAAGAAAAAGATGAATTTCGTTGTACTGTACACGAGCGGTGCTTCGTGGGACCCGCATCTCGGCCCCGAAGCGCAACGAACAGAATGCACCGTTGCGATCCTCTCGAAAAGGTACACAAGATTGACTAATCACTTGTCTAGAACAGACATCCGGTGATAAAGTTGGAAATCACCGCCAACTCCCAAAACAGCCCTTGTGGGGCCCGCACCATCGTGCAGATTTAAAGCGGGCAGATTGTGTCATTGCAATTCCCTCGGAAAAACACCGAAAACCGACTGCTCACACGCCCCGAACGGACGTCCAATGAAAAAGTTGTTAAACGCTGCTCGCAGCTTAAAAGATGGGTCGTGGGGCCCACGCCTCAACTCCAGCTTCAACGCCTGAAAACCCCTTGACAATCTTCGTCTTGATTACAGGGTCGCAACACCGCTGACGGTGCTCAAAACGGACGTCGGATGTGTCTGCGCCGCCCAAAACAAAAACCCCCGGAAAAACGCCAAACTACTTAATGCACGCGTCGCGCCACCAAGCCCCTCGTCTCGGGGATTAAAAATCCCCAAGACCATCTCAAAAAGTTTGTCTCAACGCCAGGAATGCATTGCCGCATACAGCACGCGAATCCGACCCCTGGTTTGTAATTTAGGGCGTTTGAAATAGGGGTGTCCAGACCCGACCCAACCCGACCGACCCGACCCGACCCGACCGGGTTGGGTCGGGTGGGGTCGGGTTAGAAAAATTATTCCACAGGTTGGGTCAGGTTGAGTCATAATTTGGTTGGGTTGGGTCGGGTCACGGGTTGGGAAAAAAGTAACCCAACCCGACCCAACCAACCCGATAGCCACCTGCATTGCGTCGACTCGCCGAGCCGATATTCCTTTTGCGCGACCCCTTCTCGTCAGACTTCACTCTATTTACTCCCTCCCTCCCAACCCGAGGCCCTTTCCATCATCTTCCTCCATGCCAACCATCCATCATGCTCGGCCAATGTTGACACTACCGCACATCACCCCCGCCTCTACTATTGTTTCTGCATAGCCTTCCCTACTGTTCATCGTCTCTTCCACCTCGTCCGAGGGCCACCACTCCACCGCACTAACCCTAAGGCCATTGCCTCACTGCTGCCTTCCTCCTCCATCTCAGCTACGACTATGGCACCAGATCCACCAGGGAGGGGAGCTCTTTTTTCTCCAGATCCAAGATGAGTGTTGGGGTTTCATCCAAAGAATCCAACCATAGAGGATCAGGAAGCGATTGATTTCGGTTGAGCGTGGAACCAAACCTAGAAGCGTTGGAATTTTTCCATAGTGGGGATCATTTTTTTATTTTCACATCATTCTAAAAAAAATTCTTTCAATTTTTTAGGAGAAGCGCTGAAATTTTTCAAGCATGGAACTGAACTTAGAAGCACTGGAATTTTTCGAGTGTAGCGATTGATTTCGTTCGAGCATGTAAGTGAACTTAGAACTATTGGAATTTTTAATTTTTTTGCATCGTTCTACTGGTTTTTCTTGGTGTGTTTTCGACAATGGGGGTATGGAAGTGCGATTGTTACTTGGAGGTGAAGAAGATTGGGTAGGATTCTCATAGAACGACCACGATCGTTGTCGCCTTCATTAGCACCTGCCTGCCACCGATGATGGATGCTCCACTGCCTCCATTTTTAAGAATATTGATTGCAGGACTTGGAGGCATAGGGAGGAAGCTCCTTCTTGGGTGGAGGGGATATCGGTTTCCCCGGGTCGAAGTGGAGATGTCCGGCGGGATATAAAAAAAAAGTCGATTTTTCCCCCTTAAACCCATCAACCCGACCCGACCCAACCCGATTTAGTACGGGTCGGGTCGGGTCGGGTCCGAGCTAAAAAACATGTCTGACCCGACCCAACCCGACCCGACCTCTTTCGATCGGGTCAGGTCCAAAAACCCCATCAACCCGACCCAACCCGACCCATGGACACCCCTAGTTTGAAAGTTTTAACGGGCCGAAACGATGGGTCGGGCCGGTTCGGCCGGCCCACCCTTCCTGAACCGGCTCACGGTCGCGCAGGCCGGCCCGCCTCGCCTGGACCGGCTCAGCCGGTCTGGCTGAACTCCCACAGGACCCGCGTGTTGCGGGTCCCTATCGCCAACCGGGGTCCGACGACCCCGGTCTTTCGCGTCAACCCGGTCGGCAAAGCCGGCCGGTCTTCCCGTGTCGTGCGCCGCCCCCAGCTTGTGCCTTTGCTCGACCGCGACGTCGACCCCCGCTCGTCCGCGGCCGCTCCGCCTCAACCAACCGCCGACGCCCGCTGCCCCACGCTCGTCGCAGCCACCGCCGTCCGTCGTCGCTCGCTCGCCCGACCGACCTCCGCTGCCGAGAGGCCGAAGGACGCTGCCGCCTGGACCTGCGTCGCCGCCCCCTGGACCCGCGCCGCCGCCGCCTTAGACCGCGCCGCCGCCGCCGCCTCGGACCGTCGAAACCTTACTGGAAAACTCCAAAACCACCCGAAACTTCGTCGGACAGCTGCGGGCGCCTCGGAGCTCAGAATTCAAATCCAAAATATGTGTCGGAAAGCTAAGAACAAGTACTACGCATTTATGGGCTTCGCTCGACAATTAAATAGAAATTCAACGGAAGTAATTCAATTTGAAGAAGATTGCGGGAATTTAAACTATAAAACACGAGCCTACCTGCGAGGGTGTAGCCCGGAGCTTCGCCGCACGTGCCGCTATCGCACCCGCCACTCGATGCTGCCTTGATCGGAGGAGGGAGGTGGAGGAAGAGGTTGAGAGGGAAGGGGGTTTCGCCAGGGGGATCCAGAGGGGAGGAAGGTGATGAAGGGTGTTTAAAAAAAGGATTATCTCTTTTAATTAAAAAAAACTCAACCCACTTTAAATCCGCGTCCGAAACCCCTGACGCGGTCAAAGTTAGGTCGCGCCTAGGGTAAACACCACGCCCCGAGTACAACGGTGGTCTAGAAATTTTAATCCGAGGCCCCGTTTAAAACTTAACGCCTAAGGCCGCTAAATTATGAAAACGCCCCCCCCGGTTACATTTTTCACAAGAGGGCTACCCCCGCGAAAATTACACCCCTCTTCGGGTAAACGGCATGTTCCGGACTCAACGGTGCCATCAGTTTTCCCATCCGAGCAACTTTTTAAGAGATAATTGAGTTTAACCATTAAACGAATAAATTATTTATTTTAATTATCTGATTAACGTTTCGTTAATGGGCGAGGGGTCCCAACATCCCATGCCGACATGTTTTATGTCATTCATAGGGTAAACACCCCATTTCGGACCCATCCGTACTCTCAGATTTAGGATCCGAATTACCATTTAGGAGTTATTCCATTTATTTGGCGTTCCCAGTGTGAACGCACTAAAAATTTAATTCCGGCCACACCGGGGCTCGGAATTGCACGCCGTCTGAAGGCACTGCTCTGGAATAACATCAAGAATATTCAAAAGTCTTTTATAGCAAAATATGGGTTCTTACAAAACCTTTGTGTGCACTGCTTGTTTTTTTATCATTTTGTATCGTGTATGTGGTTCTTTTGTATATACTATGGGTGATTATTTTTTAGCAGGTTTTTGCTGGTTTGTGTAGGTTATTTTTGCTGGTTTGGTTATTTTGGTCTGTTGTTTGAGTGTTGTTTATTTTTTGCAGGTCGGATGGGAGTGTTATCAATTAAACAGCACACCCAGGCAGGGAAGCCTTTATCAGCGCTAATTGAAGCGCTGATAAATGGGCACTTTATCAGCGATTCAAATAGCGTTGATAAAGAGGACCCCTCGTAATACTGGCTCTATTATCAATGCTTTTTTAGCACTGATAAAGGCCTTTTTAGCGCTAATAAAAGCCTGTTTTGTGGTAGCGTGTGGTCATGAAGATTGAGCTGGTGGGCGTGGTCGAGTATCCATCAGGTCTTCTTCTAAAGGGCTCACTCTGGAGTAGAAAAAGTTAAGGGATAAGTACTTTGTGCTCTTCACTCAAAGAAGCTCACAGTCAGAGTGAGAATCTGCGGATGATGGTGCTGATTCTGGTCGTGAGAATGATCTTGTTATGAATGTGTAGTTTTCCCTTTTTTGATGAGGGCATGTTTGACCCCATCCACCCTCTTTTCTCTTTCTTTTTTCTTTTCTAATAAATTTTTAGGAGTGGGTCCCCTGCCTCTTGAACCTTTTGAGTATATTTTTATATTAAAAATATTAAAAATATTAATGAATAATTATTTATAAGAGAAATTGAAAATGAATAAATTATAAATATATTAAAAGATTAAATAATTAAAATGTATAATTTTTTAAAAAAGTGAAAAAAAATATTTAGCATTATTAAAGAATAAATGATATTAAATGAATGAATGTTAAAAATGAGTGAAATTTAATTAAAAGATGAATAGATTGAAAAAATATTAAAAATATGAATTATAGTTATAAATTGTATTAATAAATAAAAATGAATATATGTTTAAATGAAAAAGAAAACATATATTAATTATATAAATTACAACTCCAATAAAAACTCATTAAATGTTAATCAATAAATATAAATAAATATTCAAAATGAATAAAATTAAAACAAATATTAATCAAATTAATATTTTAAATGAATAAATTTTAAATAAATAAATATATATATATATATATATATATATTAAAAAAGTAATAAATACTATATATTTAATATAAATATAAAAAATGAATCAAATTTAATTATTGAAAACATAATATATTAAATATTAATAAATAAAAATATAAAACGATGGCATAACAATTTATTATCTTTGTATGCTTGTCTCTATAAAATTTAGTTAATTTTGTATATATAAGTATGGAATTATTGTATGAGATATTAAGTGTATCAAATTTGGCCAATTTTTTTAATTAATACTTGAACATTTATTATTTGATATATATGTCAAATTGAAAAAAACAAATGACATTGAAAAGGAAAAATGTTATTAGATTTCTATTAATATTAATTAGTCAATATTTTTAATTCATATTATTTTTTTTATTTATTTAGAAACCATTAATCCCTAAATATATTTCATATAAATATGATTTATATTACATTAGTACTATATAAATAATATTTAAGAAAATTCTTTCTATTTCTATATGAACTAAGATTTTTAATAATATATATATTTTATTTTATTTTCCTTTTTTAATTTAATATAATATGTATCATGTGTAAGTATACCTTGGGTCACGAGGTATTGCCGGGCGCACCATAGCTTTTGAGTTCAAAATTTTCAAAGCAAATTATAATAAAATGAATCTAAAAAAAACTAAAATTGCATGTAGGGGAAATTTTATTTTTAATTGATTAGCATAATTAATCAAGAACCATTAATTAGTGACATAATTCACAGGTTTATGAGTTATAATTTAATAATCCAAAAACCCATATGACAAGATATTAAATATTTTATTCATAATCTTTGTGGGGGAATTATGAAAATTATATTTAATATCCGATATAGTGCAAATATAATAAAAAAATCAGTGGATATAAGAAATGCAAAGCCATGACTTTGCGCCCAAAGTACTAGCGGCCGAAAACGGGAGGCAAGGGTCCCATGCAGCGGCGGGTTTCCACCGGCGATGGAGAAGAGGAGGTTGAAAGGCGGTATACAGAGAGAGCCACCTGCAGTGTGAAGTGTAGGAAGACGTGAATAAATAATGATTAAGAGGGACAAGTGTTGGGGAGAAAAACTTGAGTGCGCGCCGTTTCGCTGGCCACCATTGATTTTGTATCCCCTCCCTTCACCATTCATGTTAAAAAAAAAAAATCAAAATAAACCAAAGATATCCTGGGTGGGGCAAAAGATTATTTCACTATATACTTTTATTATCATATTTACAGGTTATAAAAATTCAATATTTCACAATAACAAAACTGTGGAACTTGGACAGGGTCATATACAGAGTTGGTCTAGGGTTCCTAGGGGTTTCCACTGTTGTGAATGGATTGCATCCAAACCCTCTTTATCAAACAACCGTTGCTCGTTACTCTACACTTGTATTTATTGACATTACAAAAAATTAGGATTTAGCGCTGGTTTATTAGCACCGGTTCTAAGAACTGCCACTAAATAAATTGTATTAAATATAATTTGTAATATAGCACCAGTTTAATGTAACCACCGCTATAATTGTTTTATTTTTTTAATTTAGGGGCGGTTCGATTTAAACCGCCGCTAACCCCCTCGCTCCCCACGGCGACTCCAGTAACCCTAACCCCCTGCTCCCAACGGTGACCCCTGTGACCACGCTAATGACGATCGTCCCTCCACCCGACGATCCCCATGACCCTGATCCCCCCATGCATTGGATAACGACCATCCCCCCACCCCACCCTCTGATCCTCGTTAGCTCAACCCCTCTGCTCCCCAATGGGGACCTCGCAACGACCCCTCTACTCCTCGACGATGACCCCCAATGGCGACCACTCTTCCCCTTTCCTGATGACTGCGACCTCCGATATTGTTGAATGTACAATTGTCTGTTGGATTTTTCTAAGGGTTTTAATTATTTTATATTAATATCTGTGTAATTGAGTGTTGTTTTTTGGGGATTTTTCCCGGGATGATATCGGGGTCACTTTGCCGACCTTCCATCGGCTGTTGGACACCGTTTTGGAGAGTGGATGCACCTTAGTGTTCATTTGGGTGATTATTTTTATTATTTAAATTTTGAATAATTAATTATAAATTGAAATAATTAATTATTTCTTGGATGTGGCATGATATAGGTGCACGGGGTGTTGTCGGTGTGTGGTTTAAGATTTGAAGCTTTTACATTTTTATCAAGAGGTGGGTCAATCTTTCATTTTTGGGTTGCTTCCCCATTAAATAATCATTTAAATGTTTTTAAAATGACAATTAGCCTATTGAGGTCCACCTTAAGGGTCATTATGGGTTGGTTTGGGGAGAATAGTGGTTTTAGATGTAATGTTGATGAGTTTTCATTCGAAAAACTCGGTCATTTAGCTTGTGGTTTAAGAACCCATGCCACATATAATTTACCACTCTCTTCTCTTTTAAAAAAATGATATCTTGATGTTAATATACGAAATAAAAAATACATTTAATCATGAGTACAATGCATAATGGTTACTACAAGCTACGTAGCTTCAGATTACATGAAGCTTTCTGTATGTGCTACTCTCTTCAAGTTGAGTACTGTTTCTTAAATAAATCGATTCTGAAAATGTTTTAAAATTGTAATTTCATGCAATGTTATGACGCATATAGAAACACATGCAACCGATATCACAATGTCAAGTTCTTGTTTTGAGACACAACAAATCTTGATTTTCATAATTATCAAAGTAAGAGCTAACTATAGAGACAATCATGTTTCTGCAATATAAAATAAAAAACAATAATATGAAAAGTTGAAAAGCTAGAGATCTCTTAATAGAACGGTTATGTTCATGTATTATCGTGGACCGATAGCAGTACACTTGACATCACAATAACCTCTCTTCTCGGCTTGGTGAACTTATTCCACAACATCCGCCCATATTATTATTAGAGGTAATATTAATTCATTTATGTTGTTTATGTTTTTAATGATGGATTGAATCATTTTTATATTGAATTTGTGTTATATCGAGTCAAGACACTACCCTAGTCAGTGACGAAGATGGGTGATGTTTAATTTTGATTGTACTGGTTTGATTAAGAATTTATATCTTTATAGTTGAATGTACAGGTATAAGAGTGACAATCCAATACCTTTAGATAAAATTTGGATTTATTTACCCTGAAAAAGACCTTAGTATACCAAGGGTTTGAAATAATTGTAAATTATGCACTTGCAAACTAATCAATGGATGGTATAATAAATTTTATGTAACCTGATTGTAAATTCAAGCGATTCTTGAATAGAAATGAAGTATATGTGCATTTTATATTGAAATATTTTCCCACTCGATATGTATGTTGGATTTGGCATGGTGAATCAAATTTTATGGAAAGTTAAAAAAATGAAAATCCTATTAATGAAACACAATGTGACCCACCAAATGAGAGCTCAGTTCAAAATTTGATAAATGATGAATTTTTATTTGCTGGATACAATTTCCAAGATTTTAATAGATAAAAAAAACCTTCAGTTGATCATTAGTACGTTAATCTTGCTCATAAAATCAGTGACAAAAAAATGAGTTTTATGAATTAGTTGAAGAAGGGAAATAAGAACTGAATAAAGGGTGTGTTATGTAATCAAAGTTGTCTTTTCTACTTAAGTTGTATCATATCAAAGGTCTCTATGGAATTACTGACAAATAAATTTCCATCATTTCATAGTTTCTTCATGATGCATTTAGTGAATGTAAGATCCCAGCATCATTCTGTGAGATGAAAAAAAATCATCAACAAACTTGGAAATGATTATACAAAGATGCATCCATTCCCTAATGATTGCATGATTTAATGGGGAGAAAAGTTTGATAAAGAAGAATGCATAATATATCATACAAGTAGATGAAAGTCAATGAACATCAATGAGTGTACAAATCAATGAAACCCTAGGATGAAATAAAAGAAGAAAACTCATATAAAGGCATTGTGTTATTTTCCTCTAAAACACACTTGAAAAGATTATTCATGTCATTTATGACTGCACACAACATGAAGTTGCATGCTCGGGATACTACCAGTAATGGCTTGATGAGACATCTAAAAGTTTCAACATCAGGGATGGTGTTTGATTCATTATATCCAGATTTTTCTTCGGATCCTATGAATGCATGTTTTTGATTGGATTATGATTATTTAAACCCTTTTAGTACTTTATGTACTAATTATTGAATTTGGATAATTGTTTTATCCCCCTATATTCTACCTCCATGGATGTGTATGAAGAAGACTTCTTTCATTATTTTAAAGATTATTCATGGAAAGAAAATTCCTGTAAATAAAAATGATGTATACCTTCAACCTCTAATAAAATAATGGCATGAACTATGGGATGATGTCATAGAAACATATGATACTACAATGAAAAAACTATTTAAAATGCATTGTTTTAATGTGGAAAATTAGTGACTTTACTGGACTAGGAAACATATCTGGTTGGAACGCTCATACTAGTTTCTGTTATCTAGTTTTAAATTTTGATTTTGAACATCAACAATTACCTCATAGTAGAAAATGGTGTTTCAGGTTTCATCATCAATTTCTTGATGTTTCTCAGAAATTGAGTTTTAACAAGAATCAATTAAATGGAGATATTGAATATATAAAGCCACCAAAATTATTATATGGTTCAAAAATTGTGGGACAATTAATAAATGTCACTGTAGAATTTTGAAAATGTAATCATTTTAAAGATGGTAGGAAAAGGGTATAAGGTATAGTATATGAAGCAGCTAGAAAACAATAGTTGAATAAAATGAGTATATTTTTCAAGCTCCCTTATTGAGAGTTAAATCTAATACATCATAATCTAGTCATAATTCATATTGATAAGAACTTCTATGATAATGTAATTTTTACATTTCTTAATGAGTAGAGTAAATCAAACGATTATATTAATGCTCGTAAGGATTTAGAATCAATGAATATAAAGCATGGTTTGTGGGAAAATTAGAATGGAAAGTATCCTTAAGCTATTTTTACGGTGAAAAAACATGAGAAAGACACATTCCTTTGAACTTTAAAGAATGTAAAAGTTCCAAATGGATATTTAAGTATCATTTTGAGGTCTTTTGACTAAAAACATCAAAATTTATAGGGATTGAAAAGTCATGGATGACATTTTCTGATGGAGAAATTGTTTCCATTAGCATTACATAATATGTTCCGTGAAAAAGTAATTTTGGTTATTGATGAGTTGTGTACCATTTTTAGAGAGATTTGTAGAAAAATCTAAATCTGACTAAGCTTGATAAAAATAAAGATAGATTTTTTTGACACTGTCATTTAGAGATGTTATTTCCCCCTTCATTCCTCATAGTCATGATTCATTTGAATATTCATTTTTTGAAGAAGCTAAACATAGTGGACATGTACACTATCAATGGATTTATCCAATTGAGAGGTATGTTGATATTATTCTTATTTTCATTGGTGAATTAAATTTCATCAAATCATTGTGTAATTTTTTTAATATGTTTATTATTTTTTCATCAAGTATATAAGTCATTTGAAATAATATATGAAGAATAAAGCTCAACCAGAATGATCTATTGCTGAAGGATACATAGTTGAAGAGTGTATAACCTTTTTCTCTATGTATTTGGATGGTATTGAGAATAGATTAAATCATATTGTATGTGTTGATGACATCTCCACTAATTCTCATTCTAAAAACTAGTCCTCAGTATTTCAAACTATTGGAAGACCAATTAGAAAGGGGATTTTTTTGCACTAATTGAATTGGAGTTGCTACAAGAACATAGATATGTGATACTCAATAGTCTTATTACAAATCCATTTATTGAAGAATTTTGATTTAAAAAAAGAGGCAACTAAGGGGTCAAACTCGAAATGAGATGGAATTAACAAAATATGTTAAAAAGGATATTGTTGAATGGTTCTCCCTGCATATAATTATATAATCATATTCATATTATTGCCATTTAATTATTTAGTCAATGTTAAAAGTAACACATTATATCTTCTTAACTATATAAAAAATGTTTAGAATCGAGTGAAATGTAAAATGAATTGTATTTTTTGGATTGATGTCCTCTACGGAAGGATAAGATAGTAAATATCTACAATATTCATGTATTCATGTTTCATGCAATTTATCATGAAGATTACTTTAAAACTCAAAACAATGTTGTATCTACAATTATATAGGTGGGATACTATAGAAAGTTTATTGATATAATAAAATTAATCTATCATGGTAAATTTTTAGTTTTATTATTCTTATGAAAGTTGGTCAACATTGATAAGGGTATAATGAAAGATTAATAACATTTTGATTCTGTCAACTTTCCTCACTTGATACATAATGGTGATTGTGTATGATATGACCCATTTATCTTGGATTAGAAAGAGAATATAGATTATTATGTGGATGATTAAATACATGAAGTTTGGAGTCATGTTTTACACTTAAATTAGAGATACTTGTATGATATGGGCGATGAAGATCAATTGGTACTTTGTGGTAGTGAACCTCATCAACCAAAAAACATGGAACAGTTTTTTCCTAACAATATTAAAACAATAGAACTTATAAGAGAGGGTGGAAATGAAGTAATCTTTGCAATGGATGTCGATAACAATGATGACAATGAATGTGATGATAATTAAATGTATAACTTAGTAATGAAACTGTATAATAATTTCTCATTTATAAATGCTTTGTACATCTATACATTGTTGAATATTATCATTTTTTGTAAAAATGTTTTACTTCTATATTTTTTATACATTTAATATCTTATGAACCATTTGAAATAAAATAAGTTCGAGAATAAAAAAAATCAAGATCCTAGCTGATTAAAATCTTAGATAATGCTACCACTACTTTCAGCTTCAGTGCATATGAGTGATTCCGCTATAACATAGACTTCTAGAAGGCCAATTGTTTCCTCTGATGTTATCGGTAGCCCACCATCATATGCACCTTTAGTTATAGATTAGCTGGCCGCCCCTCTCTCTAGGGGATATTTGTGAGTTTCTATTATTGGTATATATGTCATTATACAAAAAAACTATATATGTTATTAAATATTTAATGATTTTTTCAGATAAAAAAAGAAGAGATGTAAATATGAATATGAAAGATGTATGCAGCTTGAAATCCATCAAGATTATTGTTCGATTTGATTAGTTTCGGGTGCCTACTGGTGATGTGACTGGAATTGATGGATATATTCTTGGGAATCTTGCTTGCAAGAGCGTGATTTTTCTCATCAATTATAAATATTGGATTCATATCCCACATACTAGAAAAATTAAGTCTTTGATAACCAAGTGAAGGTAATATTAATTTAATATTCACTACCTACTAATTTTAAAGACCTAAGAATTTTTTTAATATACTTATAAAGTGTTATGTTTTATTCTATAAGTTTTTTCATTTTAATGGCCCTAACTCCATTTCATACCCATGGAATTTGAAAATTTTGGGAAAGAAATAGAGATATTTTAAATGGAGACCATGGTATGAATTTAATAACAGATCTCTGATCTCATGAAATATGTATGAGAAAGTACCCAAAGATGTTTCTCATGAGCAGTGGAAGATGATTGTTCATATTAACAGAGATGCATCTCATGGGGTCATTGTATATTTTATATTATATTAAAAACATAAACACAATAAAATTATTATATTTATTAATGTTTCATTTTTTGTAGGAATTATTTAAGAAATACCGTGAATTGTGAGAAACAATTCATTCCTCATATCACTGTGTCTTAGAGTTTTTTGAAAAAAAGAACAATTTTGGTTGTATTTTACCCCTTATTATTTATATTATTTTATTATAAGTCAAGTTTTTTTTCCTAACTTGGATTATTTTTTTATAAATCCTAATGAATTAGTTTACTTTATTTGTTGGACAAATATGTGGCTTAAACTTCATGGGAACCTGACAGTAGTTTTGTAAATAATCCTACTAGAGATGTTGGAGTAAGTACCATTAATTACTATTAAATGTTATTTCACTACTATAACAAATATTAATGAAAAATAAGTAATAATAACAAACATGCCTTAAAACCAATTAAATGGTCCAGCTACATGGTTCAAATGGTACAAATTAGCTATATTAAAGTCGTTTGATCCTTCAATCCGACCCCATTTAATTGGGTTTAAGGTGTGTTTGTTGTTTTAATTTATTTTTCATTATTATGTTTTTGTAGTAATGATATAACATTAAATATTAATGATTTTTTTGAATTAGATTATCACGACCCATCCCCCGGGGCCCGTGCCGTGACTACCCCAATCCCACCTTCCATAGGCCAGGGGCTGGCGGCTAGCACCAAAGGCGTAATTCCCTAAAACTGGGAAGGCATTGCCTTTATAACCTGTAAACACACACAACAAGATACGAACACGAGTAAACTGTATAACCAAAAGAGTGCTGAAAATAAAAGGGGCCAGAATACTAGCCCAATAGTAAAGGTAAAAGTATAACTGAAAACAATACAACTGAAGAAAAATAAAGGAAAGAAGCTACTGGGTCGTCCTATGGGATTCCTACCTGAAGGGTAGGTACATATATCCTCCTCAGCACTCCACGCCCGTCTGTCTCCTCCACGTACCGACACACCATATGGTCCACCTATGGGCACCGTCCAGTCCTGGTACTCTCAGCCTCAGTCAGCGTTGTCCGTCGTCTACAACCAACACAACAAGGTGCGGGCATAGCCCGTGCATGAGTGAGTATAACGATACTCAGTAGGGACCCCGAAACCCTCAAGGTCTCACAAAATCCAACAAGGATAAAACAAAAATTATGAAATCAACAGATAACCTTACTTAGGTATATACCCATACATATACCTAAGTTATCAAGTGATCCATCTCAATCATGAGGAAAACATAGAAAAAATGACTCAGCTCAAATAGGATTTTATTCTAGGGGTAGTATCAAGTAACATCCCCAGTCACATTGTCAAAACCTCGGCTGCTGGAGAACTCCTCCTCTATTGAGTACAGTGGGCCTGCCGTGACATCAAGTGTGCTTCCCACTAACCTTGGACTACTAAGGTACTACTCCTGTCAAGTACTGTGGATCTGCCATGTCACCAAGTGCACTCCCCACCGTGGGTCTGACGCGTCACCAAGCGCGCTCCCCCTCGTAGCCTGCTGAGGTACTCCTCCTGTCGAGTACCGTGGGTCTGTCACGACACCAAGGTTCTCCCCACTATGGGTCTTCCACGACACCAAGGCACTCCCCACTGGGCTAGTAGAGTCACTCCGAGTCAAAACGGTCAGCAATCATCAGGTCTCATCCAGCTACTAGGTCTCCGCACTATACTTGCTCTTCTCCAGGAGTATCCACTCCACAAGCTACTGGTCGATACTCCAACTACCATGAAGTCCCACAAAGAAGTATCACAAAGGTCCGCCACGTCATATGGGTCTTAACATAACAGACGGTGCGTCAATCAGACGTCCGGTCTGTTAGTTATTAGCCTTTTAGTCCCGGGCCCCGATTGGATTCATGATAGACCCAACCTAACTGTACCCCATCTCAATTAAAAACTCAGTTGGGTATCACTCAAAGGGACCATCTCGCTCCAAGGTTCCCAACGCCGCTGACAGTTCGTCAAACAGACGTCCGGTGCCAAAGTTATGGCCAAAAGAAGTATACGGGTTGTAGTAGGCCCGGGTCTGGTTCGACTCGGTCGGACCGAACCACCCAACCTGGAATGAGTCGACCTGGTTTGGGTTGACCCGGACTGACCCGTAGGGTCAGGACCATCCCATAATGCGGCATGGACCGCTGGGAGGTCCAGTAGGACGTGAGGGGCCGCAGAGCACGCGGGTGCCGCAGGGGTGCCGCGAGGGCGTGTGGCTGGTTCGGCCGAGGCACCATGAGGGGTGCAGGCCGTTTCAGGAGGCCAGTGGGAGGCGTGAGCTAGGGAGGCTTGGCCTACGGGCAATGCGGCTGGGGGGCGTGACCAACGGGGGGCGCGGCCGGCGGGGGGCGCAGCCGGCGGGTGGCGCGGCTGGGGTGGCTCAGTCGACGGGCGGCACGACCGGGGGGGGGGGGGGGGGGTCAAACCGGCGGGCAACGTGGCCGGCGGGCGTGGGGCTAGTTTGGCCAGGAGGTTGGCGGGCATAGGGCTGGTTTGGCCAGGAGGCCGGAGTGCCGCGGGGGCGACACAGGTCGCGGTGGCCGTGGGTGTCGGTGCCGCTGCCTTTATCGCCTTCCTTCAATCTGGAGAACACCACAAAGAAGAACACCATAGGGGGGGGGGGTCAGGCCATGTTAGTTTGACCCACACCCTCCACGTTTAGAGTGGTAGCATACAATTTACAAGAACGAAGCAAAGAATGTCGACCATGATCTTCCATAATTTAATCATTCCCAATCCTGCACAAGAGAAGAAGGGAGTACCTGGAAAGTGATAAACAAATAGCATTAAACCCCTACCTCGGGTTGATACGTCAATAGAGTCATGGGGAAGAAGACAAATCGTTGGAAAAAATATGGACATTGGTGTCGTCGGAATTTTCCTCGATCGTCGGTTTGTGCGTCGGTTCTTTGTAGTCGAAGACGTCCTACATTGGAGGAAGTCTCAAGGAAGAAGGTCGAAGTCAGGGTCAGTGTTCTTCACCGACATTCTTCATTCAGAGAAATTGTTCTTCGTTGGAGAGCTTTTCTCCCAAGGCTCCACCAAAAAGAAAATGGCCAACTGATGTGTTTTCCCCCAACTTTAATTGTTGGCACAAATTCAAAATAGCCTAATTAAAAACCTAGGTTGGCACATTTAATTAAGGTGGGTTGGCATAATTAATGTGGAGGAATCTCAAGAGGCTCCAACACATTAAAGAGGGGTTGAGTGGTTTCTTCCCCCCCCATTAATAGGGGTCGGGTGTTCCCCACCCCTAAATTCAATTTGGGAGGTTATTGAAAACTTGGGTGGTCCCCACCACAATTAAACATGAAGAGAAGGTTTAGTTCTGGTGGACCCCACCCTTGAACATCCACATGGAGGGTGGTTACAACAAAAATAAAATAAATCTTGTGTTTATTTTATTTATTATTTCCACAAAAAACCCAAAAACTAACTTTCACCCTCGACCATCTACTGTCGAGGTGAAAGTATCCTTAAGCGAATACCGATGTTGTGAGTTCAACGGTGCCCTCAGATTTCATTTCCAAGCACTGGTTCAAAAGTTAGAAAAACCCGCTCGTACGTTTACTTAACGTACCCAAAATAAAGTTCATAAATTCATTCCGGGCACTTAGGGCCTTAGAATCACGCGCCGTCAATTTTCGCGGACTCGTAAAATTCCCATATATTTAAAAAAATTACATGGAAATACCGGGTCTTTACATTCTCCCCACCTCATGGATTTGCGTCCCCATAATCCACAACTCAAAACTAAGGGAGCAAGTGAGGGTACTGAGCACGCATCTAAGCCTCCCACTCCCATGTTCTCTCCTGGAGGTTCCCGTGCAGCCAGCGAACGTGGACCAGAGGTATCAACAATTCATAAAGGACCCGCTCCTGTCGATCCTCAATCTCTACTGGAACCTCTGTAAAAGTCGCCCCATTTTCGACATCCAGCTCGCCATGTTCGATGATATGAGAAGGGTCATACACGTATCTCTTTAGCTGGGATAAGTGGAAGACATCATGCACCCGGTGCAACTGAGGTGGAAGAGCTAAGTGGTATGACACCTCACCAACTTTGTTAAGTACCTGAAAAGGTCCAATGAACCTCAGAAATAACTTGCCGCCTCGGCCAAATCTCTGCAAACCTCGTCAAGGTGAGACCCGTAGAAAGACGTGGTCGCCATCCTCAAACTCTAGAGGTCTCCATCTTCTATTGGAATACGACTTCTGCCTGCTATATGCAGTCTTCATCCTCTCCTGGATGATCTGAACCTTCTTTGTGGTAGCCCATACCATCTCTGGTCCCACTAGTGTTGACTCCCTTGGGTCAATCCAGCACAAAGGTGAGCTACAAGGTCGCCCGTATAACGCCTCGAAAGGTGTCATCCCAACGGTGGAGTGATAACTGTTCTTGTATGAAAACTCCACCAAAGTTAAGTGATCCTCCCAGCAGTGACTGAATTAGAGGACACAAGCATGCAGTGTGTCCTCGAGGGTCTGAATGGTCCACTCAATCTGACCATCTGTCTGTGAATGGAAGGCGGTGATCAAACGATGTTGCATCCCGAAAGCCTCCTAAAACCCCTTCCATAACCGAGAAGTAAATCATGCGTCACGATCGGAGATAATCGTCGAAGGTATTCCATGTAGCCACAAAATATTTTTCACATAGATGCATTCTAAGCTCTCTACTGAACCCTGCTCTTTGATCGGTAGGAAGTGAGCCGACTTGGTGAGTCAGTCGACGATCACCCAAATTGAGTCATGTCTCCTGGATTTATGTGGAAGTCCTGTCACAAAGTCCATGGATATACCATCCCACATCCACTCTGGGACCTCTAAAGGATAAACTAATCCTTCTGGTACCTAATGCTCTACCTTCACTTACTGACAAGTGAGGCACCGAGAAACAAACTCTGCTATTGCCTTCTCCATTATCGGTCACCAGTGCCATCGTCAGAGATCCTGGTACGTCTTCGCCACTCCTGGATGTACTGCTAGAGGGGATGTGTGGAACTCCCTCAACACTTACTCCTAAAGTGACACTGGTACCATGATACATCCTCTGAAGAGGATGATGTGCTCCCCACCTTTAGAAAATCAATCGGGTGCCTGCCCTGTGGATATATGAGCACGTCGTGTCTCGCAGTCAGTGTCCCCACACTGCGCCTCCCTGACTTGTTGAAGAAGTGGGGGAGTGACTGTAAGATACTGAAGAAAAGATTCTCCATCTCGATCCACAAAGGATATCTTCAAAGTGGCCAGCTTCTCCATCACCTCACCTAGTAGCTGTATACCAGATATCCTACTAAGTGTATCTGCTACAACGTTCTCCTTCCTAGGAGTATAGACTATCTCGAAGTCATAGTCCTGGAGGAACTCAAGCTAATGTCGCTGTCTCAGGTTCAGGTCCTTCTGGGAGAAGATATACCTGAGAATCTTGTGATCATAGTAAACTATAAAACGTTCACCCATCAGATAGTGTCGCCACATCTTCAAGGTGAAGACCACTATTTCTAACTCCAGGACATGGGTAGCGTATTTTTTCTCATGCTGTATCAGCTATCGAGAACCATATGCGATCACTGCTCGCTCCTACATCAGGACACATCCAAGCCCGGTCCCTGATGCATTGCAGTAAACTATGTACCCTACGCCCTCCTCTGGAAGCCTCAAGATGGGGGCACTAGTCATCCTTTACCTCAACTCTTGAAAGCTCTGCTGACATCTCTCCGACCACATGAAGGGTTTGCCCTTCTTTGTCAATGCTAATAGTGGTCCTGTAACTTTGGAGAAGTCTGTCACAAACCTCCGGTAAAATCCAGCCAAACCCAAGAAACTCCGTACCTCCGTCATACTCCTAGGTGGATCCCAAGCAAGTAATTCCTCAATCTTCACTGAATCCATTGCAACTCAAGCCTCCGATATGACATGTCCCAGGAAGTGAACCTCTTGGATCCAGAACTAGAACTTCGAGAGATTACCATAAATCTAGTGCTCTCAGATTGTGTCCAGTACTACCTATAAATGATAGACATGCTCCTCCTTAGTAGTCGAGTAGATCAGAATGTCGTCGATGAAGACTACGACAGAGCGATCGAGGTATGGATGAAAGATCCTGTTCATGATCCCCATGGACACTTCTGGAGTGTTGGTTACACCAAATGGCATAACCAAGAACTCATAATAGTCGTACTGACACCTAAAGGCTATCTTCTATACATCCTCATCTCGTACTATGAGCTGGTGATAACTTGATATGAGTTCTATCTTCAAGAACCACCATGCTCCCTTTAGCTGATCAAAGAGGTCGTCAATCCTTGGGAGTGAGTACTTGTTCTTCACGGTCACATGGTTTAGGCACTGATAGTAAACAAAAAGCCTCAAACTCCCATCCGCCTTCTTGGTGAACAGAATCGGGGCTGCCCAGGGAGAAACACTGGGCCGAATGAATCCTTTCCCCTGCAAGTCCTCCAGCTGTACCCGCAGCTCATGAAGCTCCGTGGGAGCCATCCGATATGTTGGTGTAGATATTAGTGCCATCCCAAGGTACAAGTCAATGTAAAATTCTACCTCTCTGCGAGGGGGTAGACATGAGACATCATTAGGGAAAACATCTATGTACTGGTCCACCACTATAGGATAGCTCAGACTCTCCACATCAATAGCTCCGAGGGCAAGTCTAGCCAAATGATCAGTGATCGTCTACACTCTCCTCCAAGAAAGTCCATCCCGTGCTGCAAATGCTCCCTTCTCGTCGGTGAAGGTAAACCTGATCCCATCCGTGTGGACACACTACACTTTGTGCCTAATACAGTCAATCTATGCATGGACTATAGATAACCATTCCATACACAATATAATGTCTTAAGGCCTTGACACTGCTACTAGGAGATCCTTTCCAAATCTCTCGCCTCCTAGAGTAAGCTCACACTACCGGCACCAGCGCGTAATCATCTAATATGATCCCGTAGGAGTCTCTTGACATAAGGATCGAACCAACGGCTCCATCGGAATCTCCGAGATCCGAAAGAGGGCAGTGGAAATAAAAGAATGACTGGCACCTGTGTTGATAAGTACTGCAGCTATGGTGGAGTAGACACATATTGTACCTCAAATCATCTCTAGAGTGCCATGATTGTAAGCCTCAGCTACCTGTAGTTGAGCTCTCCCCTGTCTACCTGCTCCCTGTGGTCAGGGTGGACCTTCTGGTGGTGGTGGTGGTAATATCTCAAATTATCACCCACCGCCAGCTGCACGACCAGCTCCTCTACCACGTCTGCCTGTAGGTCTGGTCCTCATGGACCTCTGTGATGTCTGTCTACTGCCAGCTGCAGAAGACTTCGCTATGTGATGAATGGTAGTGGGTCTCACTGCTGGTGACTTCTCAGCAAGGAAAATCTCTACCAAGAGGGATCTCTCTAACACCCCACCTACGTTGGGATGCTAAGTGAGATCACCGAAGCCTTGATCTCCTGCCTGAGTTCCTACTTGAAGGTCTAGGCCTTGAAGAATGGGTCCTACACCATATCTATGGAGTAGCGTGAGAGGTCAACGAACCTCGCCGAGTACTGAGCTACAATCATACTTCCCTGCTGCAGATGAAGTAGCTTCTATAGGCGCACTGCGCGAAGAGTTGCTGGGACAAACTCTGCCTGAAACAGGCTCTCAAATTCTGCCCAGAGAAGTGTCACCTCGTCGTGGACCTAGAGCATAAAACTCCACCATCTGCCTGCTGCTGCCTGTAGAATGCTGGAGAAAAATATAACCATGAGATTAAATGGTGTCCCTACCAATCGTAAATCTCTCACAATGGCCTCCAGCCAATCCTCAGCTGCCAGCGGGTCTGTCTCTCCCCTGAACCTGGGTGGCCTCTGGCGCTGGAACTCATGCAATGCGCTCAAGCGGCATGCACCATCTACTGCTGGGGCTGGTGGCATCAGTGTCATAACGGGGAAAGGTACCGTTGGTTCCTCCACTGGAAAAGGGCCCTACACCAAGGACTCATCGCTCGGTGGGCTATCAGTGCATACAAATCTCGGAACCTCTGTCTATCTGCGTGGAGGTATCTTAAAAAGAAACAGGTGTTCTATAGTTAGAAGTTATACTTGGTGATCTAACTTAAAGAAAACTCTTGAAAAACACACACACAATTAGTGTTTTTGTGCACTGAGTCAGAAATCAGATGTCAAGGTCCTGGTGTATGGATACATCATCCGCCGTACCAACACTAGACTCCTTGAATTGAAAACTGCACTCACTACACTTAACACTATTGCTTCATAGAAAAGAAAGATCAGAGTCCTAAGTTCTTCGGCCTAACCTCCCTTTGATACCAATTTTTCACGACCCGTTCCCCGAGGTTCATGCCGTGACTACCCTAAGCCCGTCTTCCATAGGCCAGGGGATGACAACTAGAACCAAAGGTGTAATTCCCTAAAACTGGGAAGGCATTGCCTTTATAACCTATAAAAACACACAATAAGATATGAACATGAGTAAACTGTATAACCAAAAGAGTGTTGAAAGTAAAAGGGGCCAGAATACAAGCCCAAAAGTAAAGGTACAAGTATAACTGAAAACAATACAACTGAAGAAAAAGAAAGAAAAGCAGCTACTGAGTCATCCTCCGGGATTCCTACCTAAAGGGTAGGTAAATATAGCCTCCTCAGGACTCCACGTCCATCCTTCTCCTCCATGTACCGACACGCCATATGGTCCACCTCCGGGCATTATCTAGTCCTGGTACTCTCAGCCTCAGTCAGCGTTGTCCGTTGTCTGCAACCAACACAACAAAGTGAGGGCATAACCCGTGTAGGGGTGAGTATAACGATACTCAGTAGGGACCCCGAGACCCTCAAGGTCTCACAAAATCCAACAAGGATAAACCAAAAAGTATGAAATCAACAGATAACCTTATTTAGGTATATGCCCATACATATACCTAAGTTATCAAGTGATCCATCTCAATCATGAGGAAAACACAGAAAAACTAACTCAGCTCAATCAGGATTTTATTCTAGGGGTAGTATCAAGTAACATCCCCAGTCACATTGTCGAAACCTCGACTACTGTAGAACTCCTCATCTATCGAGTACAATGGGCTTACCGCAACACCAGGCATGCTTCCCACTAACCTTGAACTGCTAAGCTACTCCTCATGTCGAGTACCGTGGATCTGACGCGTCACCAAGTGCGCTCCCCACCGTGGGTCTTCCGCGACACCATGCGCACTCCCCTCGTAGCCTACTGAGGTAATTCTCTTGGAAAGTATCATGGGTCTACTGCAACAACAAGGCTCTCCCCACTGGGCTTGTAGAGTCACTCCGAGTAAAAATGGTCAGCAGTCATCAGGTCTCAGCCTGCTACTAGGTCTTCGCACTATGCTCACTCGTCTCCAGGAGGATCTACTCCACAAGCTACTGGTCGATACTACAACTATCAAAAAGTCCCATGAAGAAGTATCACAAAGGTATCCACATCATAGGGGTATCAATGTAATAGACATCGCATCAATCGGACACCCAATCTGTTAGTTATTAGTTTTTTAGTCTCGGGGGCCCGGTTGGAATCGTGATAGTCTCGGGGGCCCGGTTGGAATCGTGCTTGACCCAACCTGACCGTACTCAATCTCAATCCAAAACTCAGTGGGGTATCACTCAAAGGGACTGTATCGCTCCAATTTTTCCAACACCACTGATGGTTCGTCAAACAGATGTCCGGTGCCAAAGTTATGGCCAAAAGAAGTATACGGGTCGTAGTAGGCCTGGGTCCGGTCCGACCCGATTGGACCGACCCGGCCCGACCTGGGATGGGTGGACCCGGTCCGGGTCGACCCCGACTGACCTGTAGGGTCAGGCCTGACCCATAATGTATCTTAGACAGCTAGGAGGTCCAACAGGCCGCGAGGTCCGTGAGGGGCCGCAAAGCCTATGGGTGCCGTGGGGCGGCTCGACCGTGGGGCTGCCGTGAGGGCGTGGGGCCAGTTCGGCCGGGGCGCCGTGATGGGAGTAGGTCGGCTCGGCCGGGGAACTACGAGGGGTGTGGGATGGTTCATCCGGGGCACCTTGAGGGGTGTGGGCCGGTTCGTCCGGGGCGCCGTGAGGGGCGCGGGCCGGTTCGTCTGGGGCTCCATGAGGGGCGCTGGCCGTTTCAGGAGGCATGAGTCGGGGAGACTCAATCAGTAGATGGCGCGACTGGGGTGGCGCGGCCGGTGGGGGGTGGGGTTAGCGGGTGGCTCAGCTGAAGGGTGGCGTGACTGACGGGCGGCGCTGCCAGGGTGGCTCAGCCGGCGGGCAGTGCGGCCGGGGTGGCTTGGCCGGCGGGTGCGGGGCCGGTTTGGTCGGGAGGCCAGAGCGCCGCGGGGGCAGCGCAGGTCACTGTGGCTGTGGGTGGCGGTGTCGTTGCCTTCATCAACTTCATCACCATCGTTCATTCCGAAGAACACCACAAAGAAGAATGGAGGAGGCGGGTCGGGCCATGTTAGTTTGGCCAGCACTCTCCGCGTTTAGAGTGGTAGCATACGGTTCACAAGAACGAAGAAAAGAACGTCAAACATGACCTTCCGTAATTTAATCATTCCCAATCCCACACAAGAGAATAAGGGAGTACCTGGAAAGTTATAAAAAAATAGCATTAAACCCCTACCTTAGGTTGATACGTCGATAGAGTCGCTGGGAAGAAGACAGATTGTTGGAAAAAAGACGAACATCAGTGTCGTTGGCATTTTCCTCGATCATCTGTTTGTGCGTTGGTTCGTCATAGTCGAAGACGTCCTACGTCAGAGGAAGTCTCGAGGAATAAGGTTGAAGTCAGGGTCATCATTCTTTGTTGGCATTCTTCATTCGGATAAATAGTTCTTTATTGGAGAGTTTTTCTCACAAGGCTCCACCAAAAAGAAAATGGCCAACTGATGTGTTTCCCCCAACTTTAATCGTTGGAACAAATTTAAAATAGCCTAATTAATCACCTAGGTTGGCACATTTAATTATAATGGGTTGACATAATTAATGTGGAGGAATCTCAAGATGCTCGTCCATATTAAAGAGAGGTTTGTGTGGTTTCTTCTCCCCCCATTAATAGGGGACGGGTGGTCCCTACCCCTAAATTCAATTTGGGAGGTTATTGAAAACTCGGGTGGTCCCCACCACAATTAAACATGAAGAGGAGGTTTAGTTCCAGTGGAACCCACCCCTGAACATCCACATGGAGGGTGGTTACAAAAAAAATAAAATAAATCATGTGTTTATTTTATTTATTATTTGCACAAAAAACCCAAAAACTAACTTTCACCCTCGACTATCTACCGTCGAGGTAAAAGTATCCTTAAGCGAATATCAGCGCTGAGAGTTCAACAGTGCCCTCAAATTTCAATTCTGAGCACCGGTTCAAAATTTAGAAAAACCCGCTCGCACGTTTACTGAACGTACCCAAAATAAAGTTCAGAAATTCATTCCGGGCACTCTGGGCCTCGAAATCATGCGTCGTCAATTTTTTCGGACTCGTAAAATTCCAACATATTTAAAAAAAATACATGGAAATCCAGGGCCTTTACATAGATAATATTATGAAGTTTATATAATTTAGGAAATCATTGTTGATATTATTGTATTAACAGGTTAAAATTCAAGAATACTGAGATGCAAACCCTTCAAAATTGTCATTGGTATCCCAAAATGATGCAGTTGCAATCATTTTAGGGAAGGAGAATCTTGGGAGTGTATGAGGGATGGGGTCTAGTCCTAATCAATCATCTATATTTTTCAAGGCATCATCATCATTTACTAAGACACCCATTGCATGTTCAATCAATGTCATTGGTTGAGAAGCAAAAATATAAATTGTAGGTTTGAAAGAAAAAGTATAAGAACATGAATTGTATTAGAAAAGATTGGATCAATGGAAGCCGATAATGTTAAATGAGTTAGTGTCTATATTTCAAAGGATGGTGGGAATGGTCCCCATGGAAATTTATAGCCTTATAGATCATCCTGTTGATGTAAATTCTAAACTCCATAAAAAATTCACACATTTTTAAAGAACACATACAAATTCCTTAAATAAAATAAAATGATATTTTAATATTGAAAACACGCACTTCAGATCATACTGACCATATTGTGTGTCGTATTGATCTTTGGTCAATTACTACACCTCAAAAATGAACTTTGGATCGTTTAAAATAAATTGAAAACAATCTAAGATCATTTTCTTATTTTTGGTTATGTGACATGAATTTTAATGTAAAATTAAACTTACATTGTAAACATGCACATTGATTCATACTTCCCACTTTGTGAGTCCGATTATTGTTTAGTCAAAACCTACACATCACAAATGAATTACGAATCGCTTTCCAAATTTTGGAAAATAATCTAAGTTTATTTTCTTGTATTTGACAACGTGACATGTATTTTAAACTAAAATGAAACTTTTATATTGAAAAAATGGAATTCGAGTCATATCGACCAAATTGTGTGTTGGGATGACAATTTTTCAATTCTCACACATCATAAATGAATTATAGATCATTTTACTAAAGTTTGAAAACAATCTAAGCTCATATTCTTAGTTTTGGATTTGTGATAGTTGTTTTAAAGTAAAAAAATGAAACTTTTATATTGAAAGCACACACTTCAATTCATACCACCCACTTCATGTGTCCGATAAAAATGAAATCATATTGAAACAACCGTATAGTTATTTTTAAAATATAGGAACTCACACAACATTATTCCAAGTTACAGTTCCTGAGATGTCTGTAAACGCATTTTCAGTGTTTTAAAACACTAAAATGAACATGTAATGGTTAAAACCTTATAAAATGATCTCATATTGTTTTTAAATCATTGGAAACATAATTTTCAATTATTTTTTATGTTTATGGGTAAACAACAAACCCATATGGCATGCAGTGTGCTCTGAATGACTCAATAAGTAGTTTTTAATGATACCAAAGTCCTTAAAAACGTGTGAGGGGGTCAAAACTAAGAAAACAATGTCAGATGGCTATGAAATCAAAGGAAACTGACTATAAATTTATGTATGAAATTTGGAAACCAATGACACATAATCCTAAGTTACAGTTTTCTCAGAATGTCTTTAAACACATTTCTAGTGTTTTAAAACACAAAACCATGTTCATAATAGTCAAAACCATATAAAATAGGCTCATATTGATTTTAAATCATCTTTAAACCACCATTGAATTATTTTTGATGTTTACATATAAAAATCATGTTCATCTAATACGCAGTGTGCTCAAAATGACTCATTAGGCAGTTTTTAAAGATACCGAAGCCTTTAAAAACATGTGGCAAGGGGTTCAAACATTGAAAAAATATCAGATGGTTGTGATTTCAGATTAAAATGACCATATAATGATTTTTGAAATGTGGGATCTAATTAAACTTAATTCTGAGTTATGGTTTATTCGGGATGCCCGTAAACATATTTTCAGTGTTTTAAAACACTAAAATGTATGTGTGATGACCAAAAACATAGAAAAAACCCTCAGATTGACATAAAATCATGGGAAAACCATAGTTTCATTATTTTTGGCATGTACACATAGACAACACATCCATATGATATGCGGTGTGCTCAAGATGACTCAATAAGTAGTATTTTATGAAACCATAGTCATTAAAAAAGTGTTTCAGGGGGTCAAAATGATGTAAATGATGTCACATGGACGTGAAATTAATGTAAATTTACCATATATTGATTTATGAAATGTAAGAACCATCAAAACATCATTCCAAGTTACAATATTCCTGTAAATACATTTTCAATGTTTTAAAACACTAAAACATGTGTGTGATGGTCAAAACCATAGAAAAATAACCTCGTATTGATTTAAAATCATGGAGAAACCAGCGTTGAATTATTTTTAATGTGTATGCATAGAAAAAACATCCATCTATCATGGTGTGTGCTCGAAATGACTCAAAATACAATTATTCAAGATACCAAAGTCTTTAAAAACATGTGACCAGGGGTCAAAACTTTGAAAATGAATTCAGATGGATATGAAATCATCAGAGAATGATCTCAAATTTATTTTAAAATGTAAGAACTGTAAACATTTCATTCCAATTTATAGTTTTCCTGAGATTCCTATAAACACGTTTTTAGTGTTTTAAAACACTAAAATGTGCATGTATCAGTCAAAACCATAGAAAAAGACCTCATATTGATATGAAATCATGATCAAACAACTATTGAGTTCTTTTTTATGTGTACACATAGAAAAAACGTCCATCTGATATGTGGTGTGCTTCAAATGACTTAATAATAATCTTTTAATGATAACAAAGTCTTTAAAAACATGTTTTAGGGGGTCAAAACTACACAAAAAATGTCAAATGGCTGTGAAATTAGAGGAAAATAAGTTTAGATTGATTTTTGAAATTTAGGAACTGAAGACACATAATTTCAAGTTATGGTTTTCCTAGGATACCCGTAAACACATTTTCAGTGTTCTAAAACACTAAAACATGCATGTAATGGTCAAAACCATATAAAATGAAATCATACTAACATGAAATCATGAGAAAATAACCGTTGAATTATTTTTGGTGTGTACGCACTGAAAATGCATCCATATGAAAAGTTTTGTACATTGAATGACTTAATAAGCAATTTTTAAAGATACCAGACTCTTTAAAAATTTGTAAGGGGTCAAAATTATGAAAAACCATCGGTTGGATGTGATATCAAAGGATAATGATTATAGATTTATTTTTGAAAATTAAGTGCTAAAAACACATCTTTCTTAGTTATAATTTTACTAGGATGCTCATAAATACTTTTTCAATGTTTTAAAACACTAAAACATGCATGTAATGACCAAAAGCATGGAAAACTACCTCAAATTAACACAAATTCATTTAAAAAGCATTGTTGAATTATTTTTTATGTTTATATAGTAGATAAAATATCCATCTAATGTACATTGTTCTCATAATTACTTAATGAGCATCTTTTAAAGATACCAAAGTCTTTAAAAATGTGTGTTAGGGGGTCAAAACATTGAAAATGGCATCAGATTACAGCGAAATCATAATAAAACGACCATATATTTATTTTTGAAATATAATAACTGACTCACTCCATTGAAAGTTACGGTTTTACTAGTATTCTTATAACTATGTTTTCAATGTTTTAAAACATTAAAACGTTAATGAAATGGTCAAAACAATTATAAACAACCTCAGACTGATGTGAAATCATGGGACACCCACTATTGAATTATTTTTTAAATATAATACATTCTTCCATAACAAAATCTTTAATTTTTTTATAATTTAAATTTTAATCACATGAAATGTTGATTTAAAATTTCATTTGATTGTTATATACTTATCCCTTTTTAGTTCCAAGTATTGAATAATATCTAAAATATGTAAGTTTATTCCATAAAAGTTCTATGCATGATACCTTTTTTGTTCTATGTTAAAATTTATTTTATTTTATTAACAATATAACAAATTCTATGTGAATAATTCCAAATATATTATGTGTATATTTTGATTCTCATTTCTTTCTATATATTTTCAAGTTTTTATTGTAGGTGACATATTCCGACAGTTGGAAGAAGGTTGACTATTCAGATCCATGACATTCCTTAGAAGGTAGTCATGAGGGTACATATTTTTTGCTGTATGTTTAAATGTTATCAATGATTCTAGTGTAATTATGATTTATTATGTTCAGTTATAATTTCTTTAAATTTTTTTGTTCTATTGGATGAGATGATGTGGTCGGTTTCAATTTATGAGATGATGTGGAGGTATATGAATGTAGTATAAGTCATCAGATGGATATATATTGTCTATAGTTTATTGTTGGTGGACATATTTTTTATATATATTGATGACATAGCTGTTGGTTGACTGAGGTCTATCTTGAATGAGGTATGGGTTGACCAACGTATGGGTTGATTGATGTTGTATGTATATGAATATGCATGTATTATGGTGTATGTATAATGAGTTTATTTTGTACTTATTTTTTAGTTTATTTCATGTTTATGGTTTTATATTTATATTTTTTTATAAAATTTTTTAAACAAAATTAAAATTTTCGAAATATATTTAGTGTTGGTTTATAATAATTACCTCAAAATATATTTTATAAAATTTTATTTAGTGGAAATTATCATTAATAACAACTATATATTTTAGCGGTGGTTATGTTCATTTCACGAATTTTATTATTAGTTTATTTTAAAAAATTCACTTCTAAATTAATTTATAACAACCACTATATATTGTTGCAACGGTTACATTCATTTCACCAATTTTATTTTCATCTTATTTTCTTAAAATAAAAAAATCTACTAAATTAATTGAGAACCTTAGAAAAATGATCCAAATAAGAATCATATAAAAACCACCTATAAATAGAAATAATTAATGCTAAAAGATTTTCGACTGTGAAATATGTGGCATTTTTGCTAACTACTGCTAAACTATATAGAGACAGTTTAAACTACCACATTTCGCAAAAAACCCACCACTAAAATATCCCTTTTTGTAGTGTGGAGAGTAATACTTGAAGAATATTTAGAAATATGGGAGTTTTGAAATATATTTTTTATTAATTGCCGACAATGATCATTTTTTTTATTATAGAAGAATTTATAATATGTAATTCCCCTACTCCAGTTACCTAGAATCGGTGCTTTATTACATAACATTAGCATGACACAAGGAATCATGTCCCAAAAGACCAATCATTTTAGTAGCCTTGGAAGTACTAGATACATACATAAGTTTTACATTACATAATGAAATAAAAAAAATAATATTGTGTCCTCTTTTAACACTCTTATATCCCTTAGCCTATTCCTACAGGTTAATCGTAATATACTTCATTGCATACTAGAAAAAATAAAACATAATAAAGGGGTGATCTCAGATGCTCAGTAAGGATAACAATATAGTAGAAACTGTCATAAATAAGAACAAATATTTAAGGCAATGTATAAGACTAGAACACAAGCCTTTTAAACTTAAACTTCAGCATAATATGGTAAAGGTAAATCAAATAATTCCATTTACATATTCACATGGATATTCTACTAGTTGAATAATCACATGTAATATCAAAATCCAATTTTATAATGATGGAATGCATAATTTCAAACTTCATAACCACATAGTCAAGGCCTTGTGCCAAGACTACAAATAAGATTTTTTCAAGGCCTTGTGCCAAGACACAAGTTTGTCTCATGAGACCAACCAATGAATTGAGGAGCTATAGCGGGCTACAACCATCACTTACTAAGTCTAATTCATTCTTCATATGAAAAGGTTTAAATATAACATAAACATTCATATTAAAACTAGCATACAAAATGTCAATACTTTATCCATATACCATGAATGGTATAAAAATAACACATCCATAGTCAAACATATCACAAAACCTTCAATAAAGTATGGAATATTTGTATCATAATAAATCAAACTTGATCAAGAATAATATCTTATAAAGTATGTTGACATAGTTGAAAATGATCAGTAAAAATATTTGAAGGGAATATCCATTTTTCAAGAAAACATTTAAAAGTCTCACTGTTTATCAAGAAGTTATTTAAAATAGATTATTGAATCAAAGTGACCCATACCACTTTGAAACTTTTAAAAGGAATTTCAATTTTAAAACATTAATTTCCATATAAACAAAACCTTAAAACCATTTTTAAAACATGGACATTAATGAGAAAGATTTAGAAGAATAATTTTTTAAAACATTCAAAATGGTATTTTAGTTAGAGTTCCTAACCAAATGAGAGATGCTTGAAAACAAATAATTGAGGTAATCAAAACTGTATAATATCATGAGAATAAATGGATACATTATATACTATGTCAAAGTATAGTATATACACCAAATAAAAGTGAATTGGTGTATAACAACAAAGAAGTCTCAATGGAATGTAAGTTGAGATGAATTCCTTTATAAAGATAGTATCCTTAGGTTAAGGATAAATCAATAAAATAATTATATGTGACAAATATAAATATACTCAATATGATTGGATATTCAGTGTAAATCAATGAGAGTACATTCACACATATTCTTGTAAATACAACACCAATGACTTGGATGTTTAACTTAATGAATAGAAATTGAGTTAAAATTACTTTTATCAAGTTTATATCGATGACTTGAGAATTTATCAATGGAGTTATTATGTGTATAAAAAGTAAATCCACACAAAGGGTATTGGAAATTAATACATAAGTAAATAAATAGTGATTTCACACATAATCTTGGAGTAAAGTAATCAATGAAGTTTGCATAAAATCGAATGAGTGGAAATTGAAATTTGAAATTCCCTTACCGATTTGGTAACTTATGAAACATACACCCCATGAAAGAAGGATCATACAATGATGATGTAAATACCCATAAATTAAATTATATTATGAAAACAATACAATCATGGGTAGTACATACACCACAAGAAAGGTAATAGTGGCAAATATAGCATGAATCTCACGGGAATAAAAGTGAGATGAAAACCCCATACCGCGTTGTAATCAATCGAGTCATAAGAAAAAAAGTTAATAACAACCAAATGAATCATATAATACCATGAATATAAAAATAATCATGATAATATATATCAAATTATAGTACACAATACACCGCATGCAATAAATAAGTGGTGAACAATGGAAATCTCACAGAATTAAAAGTGGGATAAGAAACCCATTACCTTGCACTTTCCTTTGGCCAAGGGTATGTTTAACCTCTTGTATAATGAACATAGTAAGTTATTAAATTATAATAGAACCATATTTATATTTATTATATTATACATGATCCATTTATGACTTTTTACTACCCATTTAATAATTATTTCCATGTTAAATTAACATTTTTGGTAATAATCGCTTTCTTTATCGTACGTGTTTTAACTTGTTATTATTGATCGTATCATTTAGATCATGATTTAAATAATTAAAGAATATAAAGATTTATTTATATATCATATATATTTAGAATATAAATATTTATAATAGATAGATATATGAAATGGAAGGCGCCATTTATGGAGACGGTAGGCCGTACGTACTCATAAACGTTGTTTCCGTTTTCATATCGTATTGAACGGAAGTAAGTGAATAAGATATATGTAAGTACATATATATATATATATATCTAAAGTAGAATTTTTATTTCATATATTACATACTTATTAATAATATATATTCTTATAATTATCGTTGAATGGTGAACATGAGAATGAATCTCATCGCGTCGTGGAGACGATAATCCGTACGTACGCACGAGTGACAATATCATTATATTGATGGTGGAATAGTATGTAATTGGATGGTATATCATATATAAATAATCCTTAATATGTTATATTTATTATTTACAATAGTTATACTCATTATTATACTCATCCAAATAACGAAGTGTTTGAATAACAAACTACACCACGACGTGGAGACGGTACGCCGTACGTACACACGTATGGTGAATTTGTCATTTATAGGATGGATAGAATAAATAATATGATTGGACCATATTTATAATAACATAAAATTATGTATGAGGTATTGGAGTTATTATTTTGGTATGGAAACAATAAAGAAAGAGTAAGTTCAAGAAGAAAACAACTTGAAAGAGGGTGGTGAAATTATTACCTCTTCTTCGGGTGTTTCCTTTTGAGTTGATCAAAAGGGATCCATAGGTTGTATTTCTGATCAAATTAATGACTCTAGGTTGATGTGAGGTAAGTTGGGAGGATATTTTTTCAGGGGTTTTCCGAGAAAAATGGATTTGGAGGTATGAAATTAGGATAAGGGGAAGTACCCTTTTATAAGAGAGGTGAGAGTCACTTTAGGAAAACCTTGAAATATTATTTTATAATAAAATAATTTTTGGTTTTTAATGGCTAAAAAATAATTTATTTCTAAGATAAGGTGGGAATTGGTCGAATAAATGTTAAACAATATGTTTTAGACAAGTTTAGGTTACCATTGTAACCTTAAATTTTAGATTTAACTCTTAGTTAAATAGTTTAACTTTTACCATGTCTTCTTGTATTCTTATACTATATGGTTAATAAACTTACTATAAACTTCCAAGAGAACCTCAAGTGGTTCGTTAATGATATATATAATATTATTTAATCCCTTTTTCCAAACCATAGATTTTTATCAATATTATATCAACCAATAGTATAGTATTTGTTTTAAAAACTCATTTATGTCAATTTTGACATTATTTAGTATTTGGTTTTTGTAAAAATCATAACAGCATGATTAATTAGAAAAAAAATTATTTAATCAACCCTAAAATGTCATATTAACCTATAAAATTAGTGTAAGTCATAAAAAGTCTCAAATTACATTTATTTTGATATTTATAATATCAATTATTTTGTTCTGTCATTAATAAGGTAATTACTACATCATCATTGTGTCAAAAATAAATTTAATTATTTAGTGTCAAAAATAAATTTAATTATTTTGTGTAAAAAAATTATAAATAAAATACCATTATGTAGGAAATATTTTTATATTTATAATAAATATTTATAGTCTAATTTATATTATGTATAAACCTATATTAAAAATGGCTTCGTTATTAAACTTTGAATTTAACTCTTTTAACTCTTCTTTAAATAAAATAATAATAAATGTCCTAATCTAATACAAGTGGAAAAAATAGGATCATATTTTATTCCTAAGGTTTTTTTGGTCGAATTAAACTTATACAATAGAATTAGGACATGTGTTAGGGTAATTATAATATCATTTTTACCCTTAATTACCATATTTACTTTTAACAGTGGTAAATAAAAGTCAAAAGTTATTATTCACCAAAAATTATTTTCATCTTATTGAACCACATTTTACATAATAATGTCAATGATGTCTCTCATATTTTTGAAATTAAACTCACAAAAACGATAAAACCTAGAAGGTGGGTAAAAGACGGTAAAAAGTTCAATAAAATTTTATACATCTAATTTTATTATAAAATGACTCCAATGAATTAAATTGAACTTATATAATTATTATATATATTTTGACTTAAAATAAATTTAAATTAAATATATAATTATTTAAATTAAAATTCGGTTTCAAACTATAACGCAGTGTTTTTCACTATTCATCAAAAGTTGAATGTTTTTAGAAAAATACCAAAAATTCACCTTAAGATAATTTTGATATTCCAAATTCAAAAATAAATTCTATTTTACCAAATTTAAAACCTATAATTTTCATTAATTAATTTAAAATAAATTTCCGTTGTCGAAACTGAAAAGCAGGTTTTTTTAAAAGTAAAAACTATCAAAAGATCGACATGTGTTTATGTCAAATTTAAACGTGAAAGTACTTATAATGACCTAAATTGTATTAAATGGTAAAAATATAATCTAATTATACTTCCAAACCATTAAAATTCATAATTTAACCCTATAAATTATTTCTATTAAAAAAGTTGTTTTCAATTAAAATTTAGTATTTTTCAATATTCATCAAAATATTAAAGTTATCAGAAAAGTACCAAAAATTTATTCAAAATAAATTTTTATGTCCTAATTCTAAATAAGAATTTAATTTCATTAAATTGAATATATAAAAGTTTCAAATATTGGTTTCAAAAAGGGTTTTCCATTAGAATGTGGTAAAATTTCATTTTTTGAAAAACACTTCTTTTATCTAAAAAAAATGAATTTGTTCTTATATTATGTCTAAGAAACATATAATATGGATTCTAAAATTATATGTAGTACATAAAATTCAAAATTCAGTTAATTCTATTAATAACCACTTTTGGAAGACTAGTTTGGTAAGTCATGGTGCGCTCAAACTCTGTGTTGCGTGTAGTGCAATCTATTGAATTACTTTAAAGAAAATAACTTACTATGAAATCTTGGGGGTGTTACATAATAATATCAGTATTTTGAATTAGGATTTAATTTGTTTTCATATTAAAATTCTCTTTTATTAATTTTTCTATTTTAATTGATTAATTCTCATTCATGAAAGATTATGTAATTTAGATTTATTTTGCCCAATTTTTTTTCTAAATCTATATTTTCTGATGGTCCACTATCTTTCCTTGTGGGCCTCTAACTTAGGACCTTAGCCTTTAGCCGATATGTTCCTTGGGCCAATACGTGCGACATGTGTTTCTTTAGAATTTCCACCATGGAAATCCATGACACATGGATTCCTAGTCATTGATATGTTCTTACCCCATGTAATAATCCTCATCCACATGGTTTAGAACAGACATTTATGTCATTTGGTGTTCTCCTCAGGGTGGTCTTATGGATCACTCTGATTGGGTATTTTGTTTTGGGATACATATTTTGTTTGGGGGAATTGATCTCCCCTACTCCCTTATATATTCAAAAAAAATTCTGGATTCCTTCACTCATCACAAGTTTACTATTACTATAATTTATGGTTATTGAGACTTATCCTAGAGATTCTGGTTCCATAGTTGTAAATCTTGGTGCCTGCCATTCTCTGTGGTACACATCTATTGTACCACTTCTAGTGGATCTTCGATGCCGAAATCCATTATTCAAGCAGATTCACCCCTGAGTAACTAAGTGAATATCATTATAATCGAAGTGAGTACCTATATGAGCACATATATCATTAGTGATCACATAGATTCAATACAACAATTTGATGAAGGCTAGAAGAGATCAGGATTACTAAACCTCTTTGCGTCAAGAAATGCAAGTTCTCTAAATTTTACATTTCTCATTTTTTTAATACTTTCATATTGATTTATCTACCATTGTTTCTTTTTCCTTTCATGTTGTAAATCCTTTTATTCTTTTGGGAATTAATAAAACACATGTTCTGGTGTTGTTCTTGTCATGTATGAAGGTCCCAGAGGGACCATATCACATAGATCCATATTTTATTCTACTTTCCTTCATTCTTGCATATTATTTGTTCAATTTCTATTATATTTTACTTTTATAATAAAAATACCCAATTTATTCATTTAGGGTTTTTATTTTTAGTCTATTTCATTTCACTATTACCCCTGAAAAATTAGTATCAGATCCATTCTGGTTCTATTTTTTTTTTCAATTTTTGTTTCTTACATTCAATTCTCGTTTCTATTTATTTTCTACTGTGTAATATCTTCTCAAATTATCTTTTCCTTTTAATTTTTCAATTATATCTAATATAACCTCTATAATTTCTTTAAATTATGAATCTCATTGGATAAACGACGTTTACCTAGTGATATTGGCCGGTTATTGAGGGTGTATTATTTTGTTTTTAGTAACAACTTGGTAGCTACTCCTTTGGGAAAACATATCAACAACTAGGTTTAAAATAAAGATGTTCAATGGAGACAATGAATTTAATATTTGGTGAATTAATATGAGAGTATTTCTCATTCAGTGGGGACTTATTGATGTTATCTTTGAGCATAATAAATCTATTATAACTATAAATGGAAATTGATAGTCTTCTATAAAATATCAAGATGTCCCCCATGATGTGTTTTCTAAGTCACATGACTATTTATTTCTTCCCTTAGAAGATAATGTTCTTAGGGAATTTTCCTATGAATCCACCATTTCTGGTATATGGATTAAACTATAATAAGTGTAAATTATAGCTTCTTCAGTTGGTAGGATTTATAAAAAACACCAAATTTTCACATTTAAAATGAAATATGTTAGTTCAATTAAGGCCCATTTAGATAAATTTAACAAAGTTATGTTATATCTATCCAACATAAATATAATTATCAATTATGATGATCATCTTATAACTTATATAGATAATTACTACATCACCTTAGTGTAAACCATGATGTATGGACATGACTCTTTAACCATTGAAGAGTTTAATTCTACCCTTATCTATAAAGAAATTCATTCTAAGCCTATAATAAAAGGTTAGGTAGAGAGTTTTTTTACTAGATGTAGACCTCAATTTAGGGGTAAAAATAAATATTGTAAGAATTATAAAGGAAAGAATAATAAGTAACCCAAAAAATTTTCTAATTATTTGGAAAGAAAAATTTTCTTCTTTATTTATGGTAATCTTGGACACACTAAGCTTGAATGTAGGAAGGTTAAACAACAACTTGAAACTAAGAATCTCATTGAAGAGTCCCTTTTATTTGACTCTATTTGTAACATAACTGAGGTGTTAAATGTGTCTCACCATGCTCTTACTCATGAGTGGGTCCTTGAATCAGGATTCTTATTCCACATGTGTCCATTTATATATTAATTCATAGAATTGTTATAGAGATTATATGTAGATGTCCTCTTAGAGAATAATAAGAGGTGTAAGGTATATGTAAGTGGTTCTGTTTAAATATAACTAGATTCCCATTCAATCATCACTTTTCTTGATGTTAGGTGGGTTCCAAAAATTTATAGAAACATTATTTCCTTAGGGATTCTAGACCAAAATGGGTTCACTTTTAGGTTTTAAATAGGCTCTCTAAAAAACTACAAAGGATCTAGAACTAAAAAAAATTGTTCTCCCATTAATCAGATGTTTTTTTGAATAGAAAGACCCATTTAAGGTATTTGGGTAGTGTCTATAAAACTAATACTAAAAATGATCTTATATGGCATAGGATATAGGGTATATAAGCTCCAAGGGTCTAAAATAACTCAACAAGAAAGTGGTGTTGAGTGACATCACACCAAGAAACTTTCTATTTTGTGAAGATTGTGTGATGGTAAAGGCTAAGATAGTAACCTTTAATAGGTCCAATTTTAAAGCTTCCTACCCCTTAGAATATAGAAATTATGACCAATTAGAACTATCTTGGACTACCTCCCATAGTGGAGGTTCTTATTTTGTCACTATTATAGAATAATTCTTAATAATTTTCTAGATTTATATTCTAACAAACAAATATGGTGTTTTTTAGAGCATTAAAATATGGAAAAATTTAGTTTAAAATCAAGTTGGGAAAATGATTTAAACTATGAGAAATGATAATAACATAGCATAACTATGTACTAAGATTATTCAATTATGTGAATATGAGGGTATTAATATACACCAGACTGTTAGGGAAACCCCCAAAAAAAATGTTCTTATTGAAAGAATGAATATAACCATTTTAGAATATTCCAAATAATTATTACGTGATCAGGTATCCCTAAATCTTTTTTGGTAGAGGATTATACTATATTAGTGTTCATCATAAATAGGTTTCCTTATTCTTACAATCAATTTAAAACCACATAATAATTATGGAATGGTAGGAAACATTCTTATAGCTACATAAGAGTCTTTTTAGCACTGCTTATACTCATGTTAAAGATGATATGATTGATATTAGAGCTCTTAAATATATTTTTTGGTAAGTCCTAAGAGCATAAAAGGTTATAAAATTTGTGTTGATAAACCGGGTTACCAAAAACGCATCATAGGTAAAGATATGGTGTTCCATGAGTCATGTTCTCCCAAATCCAATTCTATCACAACTGAGAATAGTGATCCAACCTTTGAACAAGATGAAGAAGCTGAGCCTCCATTTCATTTTGAGGACTATTTCTATCCTCATTTACATGATCCTCATCCCATAACCTAGGTTGATTCGGGCTCTAGTTCTGGTATAGATTCTGAAACAAAACCTCCTTTCAATAATTGAGACTATCAATTGACCTAAGATAGAGTCAGGATAGTTCCTAGACCTCTTTTTTAGTTTATCCTATAGGATATGTCTTATTATGAATTTCATGTTTCCTATAATCTAGCTAATGATGATCCTTAGACCTATAAGAAATCCCTTAATGAAAAATACTCTAGATAGTGGGTATTTTCCGCAGATAAATAAATTTATTCCTCAAGAAAAAATAACACCTGGTATATTTTGAATAAACCAATAAATGATAAAGTAATTAGTTCTAAATGGATTTACAAAAGGAAATAAGACCAAAATAATATAAATAAAATTAAATCTAAAGTAATACTTGTTTCTAACAAATTCCTTCAACGATAGGGAATAGACTATTCTAAAAAAATTCTCCATTTATTAAGAATTATTTTATAAGTCTTCTTCTTTATTTTTATTCTTATAATGACCTTTATATTGAATAACTTGATGTTAATACTGCCTTTATGCGGGGTTATTTAAATGAGAAACTTTACATGAATCCACCTGATGGCTATTCTAAAGAGATATAATTAAATAAATTTTTCTTTATGAATAAACCATTATATTATTTAGAACAATCTTCAAGGAAATGGTATAATAAATTTTATTCTTTTATGGAAGATAATTTTTTTTCTAGAAGTAAATATTATGCTTCTGTATATTATAGATAAATTAAAAACTAAATACTTTATTTTTTTTTATGTTGATGAAATTCTCATAATTTTAAAAAACACAAGTCTCGTTACTGATGTAAAATCACAATTAAAAGAAAAGTTTGAAATGAAGAAATTAGGTGTAACTATAAAAATCATAAGCGTTGAAATAATTAGGGACTCAACTAATAAACTGCTATAATTATCACAACATGCTTATATTTTAAATATTCTCAAGAGGTACATGTTTGAATCTCTCAAAATTATTATTGTTCCTCTTGGAAAGAACTTTAAATTTTCTTTGACTCAATCACCAATTATTGCTGATGATGTAGAGTTTATGTCTAAAATCCCATATGCTATCATTTTTAGTAGCATCATGTGCACCATGATTTTCACTAGGATTTTAATTTCCTTTTCAATATATACCCTTAGTAGATTTATAGACACTATAGGGAAGCCACATTAGTAAGCTCTGAAATGGATACTTCGGTATTTTTCTTATAGTTCTAATTTGTCTATATGTTATGGTAAAAATGTGGATACTTCATAATTAATAGTTGGATATGCAGATTCTGACTATGCAGAGAGTATTGAAACTAAAATATCATTGATTGGGTTTGTTTTCACTGCTTATGGAGGCCCAATTTCCTTGAAATGTAACATGTTGTCCATGGTTTCCCTTTCAACCATAGAATTAGAGTATATAGAATTAACTGAGGCTGTTTAGGAAGACTTAGGACTAAAAGGTTTGTCTAGAAAACTTAACCTTTAAAGTTATATTGTTAACATTTATTTTGATAGTTACTTTTCCCTATATTTATGAAAAAATTAGTATTCCATGGTAAACCTAAACATATTTGCAATGCCCTAAAATTCTAAAGTAAGAAAATTGTATTCAATATCGTATATGACACGCAATTCCAAACACATAAGGGAATATAATATCCTGATAATTTACAATATAACTAACATTTTAAATAAATTCAATTTTTGATATAGCTTTCAATACACATAATACTGAGTTAACTTGCATTACAAGAAAGACCGAGTTTTACCGAATAAAGATATATTATTAAAATATTATTATTTAATATAATAATATATAATCTAGATGTTAAATTATAATTTATTAATAGAATTAAATAACATATGAAAATATATATTTTACACAAATATAAAATTTATTCATTATTAACCAATTAATTTTAAATGAATATAAAAACCAATTTAATATAAAGTAAATGTTTTTATGCTGACAAAGACGTTTTAACCCAATACATTGAATTGATTAATATTAGTGAATGATATTAATGAAATATAAATTTTACATATTCAATAAAATATTTATGATATTCATACAATATATTTTATTAGAATAATATAAGAAAAAATTTAGTATTATGTATAAAAAGCAATATTTTTGTAAAGGTAATTTTACCTTTTTTTAATGAAGAACCTATTTTAAATACAATTTTTTCTCTTTTAAAAAATTTATATGTCAAAATAAAATTCATTTTTAAAATTGGAACATCATAATTATCTTAGGGTAAATTTTTGGTATTTTTCTATGAGGTTTCATTTTTTGATGAATAATGAAAAATACTGAGTTTTAATTCAAAACTACATTTTCATATAATTTATTTATTAGATAAAACTACATTTATGATTGTTTTTAAAGTTTATTTAGATCAATTGTACACATATTAATCAAATTTAGATCATTTAAATCAATTTCACTTTGAAATCGGATATAAAAATTTAACAAAATTTTGCACATTTTTACTTTAAAAACCAACTTTGTCATCCCATATGTGTGATTAAATTTAAATTAATTTCTACCACTTATGTGATTTGATTTTGGAAAAATGGATTCCATATTTTTAATCAACATAATTTATAATTTCTATTATGTTCAACTTATTTTTTTACCAAAAAAATTATTAAAAGTAATTAAAATTAATTAGAGAGATTAAGAGAAAAATTAGCATAACAAGGGACTAAACCTTAATCTTAAGGGACAAAATGACCTATAAATATTTACAAAATAAATTTTATGGAAATATTTCAACCCTATACTCTATTATATATAATTTTGTTAATTATTTTATCCACTTTGAAGGGAAAAACATGGGTAGAATTCCCTTTTCAAAAGTTTATAAGAATGCCACTCCTCCTCCACTATAAAAAAGTAATCATCTCCCCCCTTATTCACACCTATAAATCCCCATGTCTCCCATAAACTCTGATCAAATAATATATGAACATATTTCCGCTCAACTTATATTCCTCACCTTGGGTAAAAATTCAACCAAGGAATTATTTTTGTATAAACCAAAAGGAGTTACCCAAGAACGAGGTAACATTCTTCAACGATCACTTTCATTTTATTTTCCTCTTAAACCCATAAAATATTATTATTAAGTGATTATATAATAACCTTAGTATCCTAAATATACATATATTTTTTATTCTAAGAGTTCAACCTACACTTACACAAACCTGCATCTAATGGGTAACGAACTTACTGTTCGTGTGTACAGAGGACTACCACCTCACGAAATGATGATTTTTTGTTCTTAGTTTACCACCTATAATGGTATAAATTATGATTTAAATAATATTTTTATATCTTATATATGATATCTATAATGTATTTATACATATTTAATTCTTATATTATCATTTTTGGATGTGTGGGCCACCGCCTCCTCAAAGCAATGTGATACGCTCACACATTACATGAAATGTATAAAGGATTTTTTTAATTAAAATATGTGATATATACGAAATAAATATGTTAATGTAATTATAATATACATACATACATATATATATATACATATCATTTAATTATAATTTTTTAAATATCACAAAATAAATGGAAGTAGCATTCATGCGTACATATGACCTACCGTCTCCATGAACTGTGCATTTCATTTCTTATCTCCAAATATTATGGATTATTATAAATATATATTCACTGGATATATATTATAATTACATCATGTTTAAATTATTAATATTATTTAATCATGATCTTCATAAGAAGAACAAAAAGTAACAAGTCAAAAGATACCCAAAAAACTGGGCAATTGACACCCAAAATAGTGAAAAAATGAATGATTATTAACAAATGGATAATAAGATATTATAATAAGATCATATATGATATTATAAATATATTTATGGTTCTTTTATAAGTTAATAACATTATTAAAACTATTATATATTATGTTAAATTATTTTCACCCAAAAGGAAATGCAATGTAAGGGATTCTTGTCTCACTTTTCTTTTCGTGAGGCATACACCATTTTCACCACTTATTTCTTTTTTATGATGAATATACATCCCCTATAGTATTTTATAACATGAATTATTTTATATTCATGGTATTAAAAGTTTAATTTGAAGTTATCTCTTTCATGGGGCATACAATTCAAAAGTTACTATGTAATAAGGGACTTCGTCTCAATTTCCATTCTTTGAGACATACTTCATTATTGTAAAACTAATTTCTTACATATGGTGTACATAATACCACTTTGAAATATAATATCATGATTTATTTATTATTCATGATATTTTTTTTCAATTTGAATTATTTCATCAAAGGGTATTTGAATTAAGTATTACCAAGTTGAAAATAATTTCATAACCCAATTTCTTTCTTTGGGTTATATTACTTGCCCATTGTCATTAATATTCTAAGATTATATGTGTAATCACTTTTTAATATATATTGTTGTATTTAAACTTGTATTATTTGGATTTATATTTTACCCACATAATCTATTTATTTAGTTATTCTCATATCAACATTATGGTCTTTTCAAGGGTTTATGTCACAATCTCATTTTGTTCGGGATTGTTTACACATGAATTTCCATCAGAGGAAATTATTGGGTAATTTTTTAATAAATATTTTTCATATTATTCTATTCTTGTTATTCATGACCTTTTCTAAGTAATATTAACATTTTTCAACTCTTTGGTAATCAAATTATTTTTTAAACATTTTTAAGAAAACCCAACTTCATTTCTCTTTTAGTTGGAGAACCTATTTTCTTCTAAAAACCATGTTTTCTAAAAAGGTTTTCAATTTTTTTTAATCTTCACAAAATGATTTATTAAATAAATTTTCCCCTTTTTCTCTTTTACAAATCTTTTCAATGTAATCTTCTTATCACTTTATGAACAAGTCACTTTTCTAACCTTTTACCTTGCAAAAGGAATATTCTTTTTACCTTGTACGACATGTATAGAATTACCAGCCATTATTCCTTTGAATATTTCTTTGCAAGTATAAAATGTTTTTTTTTTAAATATAATGTTTTTAAAATTTATTTTTTGATAAATATATTTTCAAAATATTTTTCAAAATAAAAATTATATTTTGCTCAAGAATGTTTTTAAAATATCATTTCATAGTATTTCTATTCATAAATGACTAGAACCCTTTATCCTTACTCCACTTGAGATATTTTGTATTGATACCATCCCTATTTTTCCTATGGATTTTTTATGATTGATTTTTCCAGGGATATTATTTACATTTACTTCCTTTATTCACCATAGTAGTCCCCTTGAAATATTTAATTTCCAGTGATCATTAAAAATTGAATTTACCCTAAATATTCCTATCATTTATCATGGATATATTTATTGCAAAAATTGTATTGCATTTTTAAATATAGTGTATTCTTTGATAGTTATTAGATTAACTATGGAAATATTGATAAATCCATATCTTTTAATCAATATAGATATTTAATAAGGCACATTGTTCTTGAATTAAATTGATTATTTTATATATGAGAAATTCTTTAGATAGGTACAACAAGGGTGGGGACCAGTTATAGATAGCCCCTCAATACATCAGTAGTCTCATGGGATGAATTTTTTGGATATCCTAAGTTAATAATTTTTACCAAGTATTTTATAAATCGTCTTGTGAAAGGTATTGAAGATAAAGGTACTATGTCCCTAGGAAATATGGAGTCCAATAATTAAGCATTTCCTTCATTTTGATTCATTTATTATTATCCATGAGATTTTTTCTTTGGCATTATTTATGGATGCATTTCATTCTCAGTACATTGATTGAATGGAATGTGTTTTATTTTACCACCTTTCCATATTAATTATTCCTTATCTACTTATTTAAATGGAATGTGTTTTCAGTTATTTAATTTTCCATATTATTTACTTTCTTTATTCTCAGTTCATTGATTAAATGAAATGTGTCTCTGTTAGTTACCTTACCATATTGATGATTCTCATTGATTCATTATTGCTTCCACTACACATTAACCTTACTGAGCATTGGAGATCACCCTTATATTATTTCCCTTCCCCGTGATTCCCTAAAGTGTACTAAGAAATATATGAAAAGATACACTATATGGAATAAATTTATAATCCTTAATAGAAAAAAATTTGTAATTTGTATATTTATTTTCAATACATGAATCATGTATGTATCTACTTTACTAGTACTACTAAACTATTTGGTCATTTGGGACGCAATGTACTTGTATCTTATTCCAATTTAATGGTAGCATGACACCAGCTCTGTGCATTTTGGGGTTGGGTCACTATAGTTGGTATTAGAGTAGGTTTAGTAGCAACCTTGGGAATTAGATTTAGGAAAATATTGATTATAGAACATAACTCTAATATAGAATTTGAGGATAATCATATAAGAACATCCTAAAAGTTTTTTTAGATAGATATTATGTGGTTTTCCTAGTAAGAAATATCTTTCAAGATACTACAAGTGGACATGGTTTTGGAATAGATGTATATAGGGGTAGCAAATTTGAAAAGGTTCTTAGTCCTGACTCAAGTGTAACCTAGTACATAAAAATAGGCCTAACTGAGCACCTGGTTTGACTCTCCTAGGTGATATTCTTAGGATAATTCACATTATAATTTAGAAACCATTATGATGTATTTGAATATATAATGATAATGAATGACCTAGAATAAACCTGAGGCGTCTTAGATTAAAAATAATGTGTCAGGATTTATACATCCTAAAAATGATTATATGGTTTTTCCAATATGATAATTGATGCTCACACTATGGATTTTTGGGTTTTTGGAAATTCCCTCATCAAAAGGATAAAATCTAGACCAAGGAATGATATATGTGAAACTATATGTACGAAGTATTTATGTATTGGGGTTGTATTTAAAACCTTAGTTAAAAGGATATTTAATGATTAAATTTCAAGTATGTCCATAATATTTATTTTAGAAATTTTAATAATATAGCTTAGAAAAATTATAACCCTCATACTATGTGACAACCCATAAAATCCGACAAGGTGGTGGGTCTTGAACCCATGACTGAAAAATGATAATATTTTAATGACAACCACTGACCTACGCAATGTCTTGGATAGTATGTAATTATTTTAGTTAAAAATTTGATTAATAAATATTAATTATGAACATTTAGTGTTAATTTTTAGGTTTATAGATTAATTCATTAACCATATTAAATTTGAAGAATATTTATATACAAATGGAAAAACATGTCACTCTTTTATTGGCCTTGCGATTTATTAAAAGTGTGTTTTTTTTCTTCGATAATCAAAGTTAATTTTTCAGATGTACATTTCTTGAATTAATGGATAGATTGGAAATTTAACAAATAAAAAACAAAGGATAAAAATTTTGTTTATATAAATTTTTTAAGTAATTATATTTTATTATATTTTTAGGTAGTAAAAGAATTACTCAATATTAGGAAAATGATCAAAAAAATGTTTTCCTAATACCTTATTTTCTTAATCGATGGTCTTATAAATCATTATACATTTATGAATTAAAGACCCTAAAATTTTCATTAATCATTCAATTTTTTGTGATTTATTACCTTAATCACTCCCAGAAAATATTTATGTTTTCTCTCTAAGTCCATATCTTCACTTGACACTGATGTTCTTATACTTAGAGACCTAGTTAAATGTTAGTCCATGTAGACTTTGTACTTCACATTCTATATTTTCTAGAGGTCGTATTACGAACTTTTTAAATGATGTTGGATTTCAACATATGAAATATCAAACAATATATTAACAAGATCAAGTTTAAATTGCAAGGATGAATTTTAATTAAGTTGGGAAGAATGTAAAACACCAAAATTTTAAAGTAAGAAAATTGTATTCAATAACATGTATGAAAAACAAAAAAAAATTAACATAAGGGAATATAATATCCCAAAAATTTACAATATAACTAATATTTTAAATAAATTCAATCTATGATACAACTTGTAATACACATGATACTGAGTTACCTATCATTACACACAAGAATGAGTTTTATCGAACAATAATATATTATTAAGATATTATTATTGAATACAATAAGATATAACATAGTAGTTTTTTTTTTGAAAAAAAGACAGATTTCATTAATGAGAATGGTCAGCAGACGTACAAATGCAAAGACATGAAGGAAAATTTTCCAGCCAGAGCTGGTTGGCATCAAATGGGCCTGAGGCTGTAATTTGATGGGCCACATTGTTTCCTTCCCTTTTGGTGAAGGATAAGGAGAAAAATGAGAAGCATTGGCGAAGTGTGATAATTCTTCTGATGATGAGGCCAAAGGATTGGATTCCTCCGTCATTATGGTTAATAGCATCAATTGTGGTGAGGCAGTCAGACTCAATGTTGATAAATACCCACCCATGGTCCATAGTGATCATCATACCAGCAAGGATGGTGGTGGCCTCATCCACTGCAGGTTCCCAGAATGCATGGTGTGGTTCATATTTTTCCGCAATGATTTGCCCCAAATGGTTTCGGGCCAGGAGGCCAAGGGCAACGAGCCCATCCTTGGGTAGAGATGCGTCCACATTGATTGTAAGAATCCCTTCCATTGGAGGATTCCAATGAGAGGGGTATGAGGGGGTAACAACTGGTGTATAATGTCCATTGTGGTCCTTCCATCCCTCAATCAATGAGGTGTCCCGTTTAATCTAGAAATCGGGAGGTTTATGAACGTGATGAAAAATAACATCGTTACGCCGGACCCAAATGATCCAGACCAGGGTACAAAGTGAGCCTATGTTAGCCGATGAGAGGGAGGAGAACCAACGCATCAGAAGATCAGTTAGGTCGGAGACTGTGGCCAGTGGTGCGCCTGGAGTCGGACCCCATTTATTCTAAATTTCCCTAGCTCTTGGGCAGTGAATGATGGCGTGCAAAGGGATTTCTGGAATATGCGGGAAGAAAGGGAAGAAATCGGAACTGGCCATATGTCGGTAAACGAGAAGGCTCATAGTTGGGAGGGTACCCGTGCACACCTGCCACCCGAATTGGTGTAATTTTGGGGGGACGTTGAGTTTCCAAATCGATTTCCATGGTCCCTTCACCTGGCCGACTGAGTGGTTTCCAAGAGCGAATCTAACACATGATTTAACAAAGTAGTTAAATCAGAAGTTATGAATATGATTTAATAACACATGAAAATATATGGTCTAAAAAAATTAAATGAATTATTTAGTTACCAATTAATTATAAATGAATATTAAACCCAATTGAATATATAGGAAATGTTTTTATGCTTACAAAGATGTTTTACACTAATTAATTTTATTAATTAATATTAGTGAATGATATTAATGAAATTTAAATATTATATATTCAATAAAATATTTATTATATTCATACAATATATTTTATAGGCATTGATAAGAATAAACCCAACATTACACATAAAAAGTAATATTTTTCTAATAGTAATTTTACTACCTTTTAATAGAGAACCAATTTTAAATCCAAAATTTTAAACTTTTTTAAATTTTATATGTAAAAATAAATATAATTTTTGAAATAATAACCTCAAAATTATATTATGATAAATTTTTGGTATTTTTCTATGAGGATTCATTTTTTGATGAATAGTGAAAAATACTGAATTTTAATTCAAAACTACTTTTTAGTCTAATTTATTTATAGGGTTAAATTATATTTTTGAATCATTTAAAAAATTAATTAGATAAAATTTTCATATATCAATCCATTTTATATAATTGGATTCAAATTCACATTTAAATTGGATATAAAAGCATAGAAAACTTTTAAACATTTTTATATTAAAAACCCACTTTGTCATTCCATTTGTGGGATTAAATTTAACTTAATTTCTACCACTTCAATTATTGGAATTTGGAAAATTTTATTCCATAATGGAATCATAATAATTTATAACATCAATTAAGTTAAACTTATTTTTTGACCAAAAATATTAGTGAAAGTAATTAAAATTAATTACAGCGATTAAGAGAAAAATTAGTTTAACAAGGGACTTAACCTTAATCTTAAGGAAAAAATGACCTAGAAACTTGTACAAAAGAAATTGGATGGAAATATTTCGACCCTACACTAAATTTTATATAATTTGGTTCATTATTTGAGACAATTTACATGGGAAAAAACATGGGTGGAATTCCCTTTTAAAAAATTTACAAGAATGCAACTCCTCATCCACTATAAAAAGGCACTCATCCCCAAAATTATTCACACATATCAATACCTTTGTATCACCCAAAATATACGAAAATAAGCTCCCAAATTCTCTTAAATCAACTTAGAATCCTCACCTTGGGTATAGATCTAACCAAGGAAGTCTTGTGGTATAAACCCAAAGGAGTTACCTGAGAACGAGGTAACATTTTTCAATGATCACTTTCATTTTATTTACTTCTACACCACATTGAATCTTATTATAACTTGATTATATAATAAACTCATCATCCTAAATATATTGATATTTTTTTAACTATGTTTTTGACCTATATTTACACAAACCTCCATATAATGTGTAATTAACTTACCATTCGTGTGTATGGAGGACTACCGCCTCATAAAACGATGATTGTCCGTTCTTCATATACCACCTATCATAGAAGAAATTATGATTTAAATGATATTTTTATATTTTTTATATTATATTTATAATTCATTTATACTTCTTTAATTCTCATATAATACATTACTTCATGCATTCCATTTTGTATTGATGTGATAACATAGTTTGTAGATGTGTGGACTACTGCCTCCTCAAAGCGATGTGATACATTCACACATTACACATAATGTATAAAGGATGGTTTTAATTAATATATATGATATATATAACCTAAATATGATATTTTAATTATAATATAAATAAATATATCCTTTACATTTCATTATTTTAAATTCAAGAAAATAAATGGATGTAGAATTCATGCGTACATACAACCTACCATCTCCATGAACGATGCATTTCATTTATTATCTCAAAATATTATGGATTATAATAAATACATATATATAGGATATATATGATAATTTCATCATGTTTTATATTATTTAGATGATTAAATCATGACCTGTATAAGAAGAATAAGAAGTAACATGTCAAAACATACTCGAAAAACTAGGTAATTAACACCCGAAATAGCGAAAATAATGAAATATTATTAACAAACATGTATTAAGATATTATAAGAATAAAATATATGATATTATAAATATATGTGTGGTTTGGATATAAGATAATTAAATTATTAAAACTATTATATAATCGGTTAAATTATGATCCCCCAAAAGGAAACACAAGATAAGGGATTATTGTCTCACTTTTATTCCCACGAGGCATGCACCATTTTCACTAATTATTTATTTTGTGTGGTGTATATACTTCTCCTATTTTATTTTATATCATCAATTATTTTATATTCATGGTATTTAATGTTTCATTTCAATTTATCTCTTTCATTAGGCTTATAGTTCTTAATTTACTAAGTAATAAGGGACTTCATCTCAACTTCCATCTTTGAGACATACTTTTTTGTTGGGCACCTAATTTATTAAATATAGTGTAAATACTACCAATTTTACATGTAATATCATGATTCATTCATTATTAATGATAATTTGAGATTAAATTTGAATTATTTCATCTATAGGGATTTGAACTAAGTGGTACTGTAAGAACCCAATTCTTCTTTTTCAGGTATGTTCTTCCTTTTCTGGTCGTCTTTGAGGAAAAGAGGAAAATCTGAAAATTTTCAAAGTACATGCCATGTACTTTATAAGTACAAGACATGTACTTTATAAGTACACGCCATGTATTGTGATGCCGCTAGAGGCAGTGTTCTGGCCGTGTCCAGGCCACACACACGGCCATGTAGGGGTGACATGGAGGCCGCCTAAAGCGGAGTACGGAAAAGGTGAGTACATGCCGTGTAATCTAAAAGTACATGCTGTGTACTTTATTTGTTTTCAATAAACACATTGGGGTTGCGTCTAATCACCATAATCGACTTATTCTAGGTCGTCTTTGTCCAAGAGCATCGAGCAGCTGCAGATCTTCGATGATCCCCCAAACCTCCATCCATCCTCCGATTCGAACACCGGTGAGTGCGTTGGAATCACAGTGGTGAGTTCGCTCTTCTCCTAGATAATCGTTTCCCAATTCCTTCTCTTTTACAAGTTATCGTGGGCTGAACATTTTATAATTTTTTTTAGATATTTGTTGTTCTAAGGTGATTCAAGCCCCGTGGTTCAACTATATTGATCTCTTAACATCAAGGTAGGTGGTTTATGCCTTTCTATAGAAAGTATTTGTTTTTTTTGTGGAAATTACACCAATACCCATGAATGGGGTATTACATGTTTACCATTTTAGCCCTATTGATTTCTTGATTTTCTTGTATGCTAGAGTATAGGATTTTGATTGTGTTTTGGGCTAATTTTTAGGCTTTGGAAGTGTTTTCCATGCATGTTATTTCCTGTCTGGACTGTTGGGTCTAGTTATCTCTTTGACTGATGTTGTTTTCCCATTCTTAGTATTATAGGATGGTGTGACTTTTGTTCTTTCATGCTGAGATGCTTTATAATACTATCCAATTAGTTCTTGAGGTTACTTTGGTCGTTACGCAATACGATACTTGCTGACTTTACACAGGGCTATGAGAACCCAGTGTAGTAGACCATAGGAAGAATGGATGTAAGGGCTTCTCCAGAGTGTCTTTATAATACGATTTGAGACCACATGGGGAATTGACATTGAGTGCTTCCTCAGAGTGTCTGCAGTTCCTCGACGTGGACCACAGGGGGAATGAGACATTGAGTGCTTCTCCAGAGCGCCTTTTGTACGATACGGGACTATAAGGGGAATTGACGGTGAGTGCTTCCCTAGAGAGTCTATTCTTTAGATGAACCAGAGGGGTGAGATTGTTTCTGCCTCTTAGAGGGTTTCTAGTACGTGTAGGTTGAACCATAGGGGCTAGTCTGTGAGAACTACCCAGAGGGTTACCTGTTTGTTCTACTTGCTTGAGTGGCTACTTAATTGTTTGTAAATTATGTGCTAGAAACTGTGGATTATTTACTGCCAAGTACCTTCTTGTTTTATGATTTCTGTACTTTTTCTTGCCATATATTCACTGAATATTAGGAACATATATTTGGGTGGTTACCTACTGGGATTTTGTCTCAGACCCTATTTGGGTCATGATTTTGGGCCCAAATAGATTATGTTGTTACAGGTATAGATAAGGGAAAGCACCCGTCGACTTCATGTTCTTGATTTTTGTAGAGCTGGAGATCATGAGACCAAGCTTTGGCTTGAACTTCTGAGGAGTTTATTTGCTTTCTTTTTCACTTTGGTTTATCACTATTGTATTCCAACATTGTGACTTGTTTGGCTGTTTTCCTAGACATATATGTATCATGCATCATTTATATATATATTTTTTGTAGTTGTTTCCTTTATCAGTCTTCCTCTGTTGCTATTGTTTAGTAATTACTGCTTCTGCTGTTGTATGTATTTGTGTACTTCTTCTGTGTACTCTGCCAATGAGGGCATAGTTTCCCCTTTATCACACTCAAGTCCCTCACTGCTAGTCGGCAGCCTCTGGCATTTGGGGAAATGCGCTTGAGGCCATGTGACCAATCGGGTACGGGGCGCCTCTGGGTGGCTTCCAGAACCGGGACATTACAAAGTGGTATTAGAGGGATTATTTTCTCTTGACTTATTGTTTGGAGAATTTATCCAGGGATAGGATGAGATAGGTACTTGGTAATAAGCTGTGCATGGGAGTAGCTAACCCCTGTACAGGGAAAATCCAATCTACCTCTGATTAGTCACTGAAAGTGGATAATATTAATTGTTAATATATTTATATTCATTTTTCCAAAGTCCATAAACATTTTTTTAATGCATTACATAAATAGAACTTCATTTCTCATCAAAAATGCAATTCATGTTTAAAATGAAAATTTGGTCCCAATCATTAATTTGTTTGTGGACAAAATTATATTCATTTTATGAATTTGAAATTTTGGGATATGATTGATCACTTTTTTTGGAACATTTTATCTTTTAGGTCCGATGGATTAATCCCAAAGGAATATGGAGAATTTTGGGCCTGAAGGCAGAAACTTGCTGAAAAAAGCATAATGGGCCTAAGGCCCATCAAACAAATTTGGGGCCCAGAAACCAAGCCCAATGAAGCTTAAATTTATACAGTAGAAAGATAAAAATATTAGGATCATTTTATTCAACTGTGTCCGGAGCTATATCTGATGTTTTTATGATGATAAAGAGATGTGAAGTTGAGATTTAAATGGTGGACCCGACATTAATGCACAGAAATCAATCCCACCATTTTGACCATAACATCCAAACGGATAAGACAATTTTCCTGAAATTTTGAGAGCTTCTAGAAGACACATGGAAGAAGATATGTTCTATTTATGACACCTTCATATTCGGCCGTATGAAGTGTCAAACGCACACGTCAAAATAGAGGATGAATCTGGCTGGTTTTGTGGTCAACTTTGTAACGTTAATTTCCTTTTGATTCTTCACCCTCCTTTTGACTCTCTTAATTATTGGGGGGTGAATTTATTATTGGGGGTGGATATAAGGCTCCTAATATTCCTATATAAGGATCTGGTGGTGAAGGGAATAATCATCTAACATTTTCCTTTGAATCCAAGTTTTTCTTTCAATTGTAATTTCCCACTTTCGTTTTGTAATGGTATCGCCAATTTCTCTAATGTAAGTTTTTCATTCACGTTTAGTATTTTAATAAAATTTATTCTTTTTCACTTTTTATTTTCCTTTTATTCACACGTTGATACCGTTGAATTGTAGTGTGAATTTATTCACACCCGCACTTGTGAATTCATCACACAACGGTGGAGTGCTCATTTTGATTAATGTTTTTTTTTCTTTCTTCTTCAATCCTGCTTCTTTAAGTCAATTACCTACTTCCATTGATATAATAGCATAAATGGAGGGATAACCTTTTATGATTTGATCCTAGGGAGTTGCATGAGTTGTATTTAATGTTATTTGATGTTCTTAAATTCTTAAATTTGTTCTTTATTTTAAGAGTTCATTTCTTTGATTTATCTTCTTCTTTGTCTTCACCGAATTTAACGACGACATATTTTGAGTGCTAGTACGATCCAATTCCTTGGATCGCTCATTTAATTGATCCTATAAGTTAATTGGTGATTATCCTTGAAATTGTGTATGGATTAAATTGGATAATGATATTGAGGAATTATTTCATTTAATGGATACCTCTTGAACCGATGAACAGAAAATCAAATGAAAAACAAATACATCCAATAAAGCCCAAGAGACAACCTAGGATCGACTCACCTTAATTAGTTGTTTTAATTCAAGTAATTTTATTTGTTTTTTTATTTAAATTAAATCAATATTTTTCAAATCAATTCAATCCAAAGTTGGCCACTACATAGCCAATCTCGTATCCAATCTTAGTGTCTCAAGGTTTCTTCTTCGGTCCCTGTGGATTCGATCCCTACTTGTACTTCAACGACCTCTTTTACCGGTAGGGTAAATTTGGGCGCAACCAAATTTTGGCGCCGTTGCCGGGGACCCAAATAAGTTTTCTTAGACACTCATCTTCTTTTCTCACCCCAAATTCTCTATTCTCACCCTAATTTCTCTTCTCTTTTCCCCTTTCTGTTTCTGTGTGTCCAATGAATCCCAAAAATAACTTTCAATAAACTCCAATGGATTTTCTTCAACAATAACCATTAATATACCAAGGTTATAATCAACTGGAAAATCAATATTTTGAATCACCTCAGATAGAAAATTTCATTGACCAAACCAGGATTGAATACACCACACCAGATGAGATGTACAATCAATGGGATGCTGATTGTTTAAAGGATCAATTTCCATACCTCTTGAGGATAATTGAAGAGATCAAACATAATGAAGTTCATGATTTCCAAACATCTATCAATCCTAATTCTAAAAAAATTCTTGAACATTTGTGTGAAAAAATGGATAAAATGAATTCAGAGGTTTCATCTTTAAGAGTAGAACTACAAAGCATTGAAATGGTTGTGGAACCCTTTCCCACTCAGGTTGTCTCTTCCTCGTCACTAATACAAGAATCTTGTCTCTCAAAAACCTCAAATGAATTTATTAAAGATCCAACCATTGGATTTGGGATAGTTGAAGATAATCAAGGAATTGTTGATGGTTGCTTAAATCAAGAGGAAACTGATGTTTTGTATTCACAAGAGGGAAACTTGACATTATGGATGGAGAGTCCTGAATATTTCTCCATTGATGATTTTTCAAAAACACAAATCACTGAACAATTGGGAGAAATACCAAACATTGAGCCCATACCCACACCTCAGATTCAACTAGACACTTTTGGGGATGAATCATATTTTAAAATGGAACCAATTCTTTCTAAATTTTTTGGAGAAGAAACTGACTTTCATTCAAATTTCCAATCTTTATTAGGAAATTGAAATCGACCAGAACTCAAAATCATTATCCTTCCTTCCCCAGACAAGAATTCCATCATAGGTGATAAAAAAGACCTTGCAGTTTTAGTTCATTCATCTAAACAAGAAAATAATTTTGTAATGGTCATTGATGTCTTAGGCAATACTAGATATTCAATTCAATCAACCATTTCTGATATTACATGGATTTTACCGCTCATTATAGAACAAGGAATTTCACATGAAACATATTTCAAACAAATAATCAATCTCAATCTTGTTGAAGTGGAGAAAGATGAGTTCATTAAAATTTTGAAAGTTGGAATTGGATAAGTTGGGGGGTTCAAGTCGAGCTAACGACGTTAAACAAAAGCGTTGTATGGGAGGCAACCCATGGTTTTCATGATTCTAATCATTTTGAATCATTTTTTTTCATATAATAAATTACCATAAACTGTTGACCTATTCTTCTTTTATGAGTAAGGATGGGTATGAAAGGGGAGAGCCATATTCATCCGTGTCACGTGGCGTGATCTCTGAGTAATAACTTACCCAGAAATATGAAAAGAAGACAATGTATCATCAGTTTATTTTGTTTTGTTTATTATTATGTCTTTATAGGTTAAAAAAATAAAAGGACATGTCGTAAGTCATATGGAGAATCCATTCACCACCATCCAAGCTGCTGAGACTCAAATCTAGGAGTGAAGGGAGACTGTGTCATGCACTATCATCATCAACCACCAGGTGACTTCATTCCATGATTATCATTTACTCTTTGAACTCCTCTCCTACCCCTTCTAGCTTTTCTTTTCTTTAAACACTGGGGACAGTGTTATTCTAAGTTGGGGGGGGGGATAAAAATGATTTTTTTTTTCAATAAGAACATGCATGAAAAGAGAAATTCCATTAACCTTGAACATGATAACACACATTGCAAACTCTAAAATTGGATATCAAATAATTTTGTATGCCTTGATTCTGATTTTAATGCAAGTTTAAGTTCATGAGCATAGTTTTTGGAAAGTGCGGTTGTCCAATGTGATTTTTCAAAGTTTACATTTTCATCCTCTTAATAAAAATGCCACAATGCACGTCTTCTAGATTGTGGGTGTAAATTTGAGTTCTTAGGTCCCTTTCATTATAGCATAGGGTTCTGGGGTCACTTTTAGTTTAATTTGAGTATCCAAAAAAAAAACAAAAAAAAAACAAAAAAAAAAGACCACATAGAGCAATGTTTTGTCCATATGTATGGCGTCCGACACTTGGATATCGTGACTCCATAGTTTTCTTGCCCAGAGTTAGGCTTTATATCTCTTTTGTAGACCATGAAATTGACAATATGTGTGGCGTCCGGCACTTGGGGATCGTGACTCCATAGTTGTCTTGCCCAGAGTTAGTCTTTTCATATCTATTGTGGTTAAAAAATAAAAAAAAAAAATAAAATAAAAAAAAAGGATACTCATCTTAAGGTTTAATGTGATTCCCACCTAGCGCTTCCATTTTTTCCCCTTGAACAATAAAATGGGCCCCATATCTTTTATGATGCACAACACTTTATCATGCTTAATTGGAATTGGATGAAATGTGGCAATGAATTTGAACAAAGGAATGGTCTTGGGCTTGGGATATGCTTATGGACCTAGTTTGTTTTTAATTATTTTGATGGGTTTTCATATTTTTTTTGGTATTAGATATTTGGGTGAGCAATGTGTATTAAAATGTTTTTGGAAAAGGGGATTTGAATTTCATATTTGTAATTTATTTTGCTCGGGACTAGAAAAACTCAAGTTGGGGGGTGTTATTAGTCACTGAAAGTGGATAATATTAATTGTTAATATCTTTATATTCATTTTTCCAAAGTCCATAAACATTTTTTTAGTGCATTACATAAATAGAACTTCATTTCTCATCAAAAATGCAATTCATGTTTAAAATGAAAATTTGGGATCAATCATTAATTTGTTTGTGGACAACATTATATTAATTTTATGAATTTGAAATTTTGGGATATGATTTATCAATTTGTTTAGAAAATTTTATCTTTTAGGTCCGATGGATGAATCCCAAAGGAAGATGGAGAATTTTGCGCCTGAAGGCAGAAACTTGCTGGAAAAAGCATAATGGGCCTAAGGCCGATCAAACAAATTTGGGGCCCAGAAACCAAGCCCAATGAAGATCAAATTTATACAGTAGAAAGAAAAAAATATGAGGATCATTTTATTCAACTGGGGCCGGAGCTAATTCTGATGTTTTCATGATGATAAAGAGATCTGAAGTTGAGATTTAAATGGTGGACCCGACATTAATGCACAGAAATCCGTCCCACCATTTCGACCATAACATCCAAAAGGATAAGCCAATTTTCCTGAAATTTTTATAGCTTCTAGAAGACACATGTAAGAAGATATGTTCTATTTATGACACCTTTGGATTCGGCCGTATGAAGTGTCAAACGCACACGTCAATATGGAGGATGAATCTGGCTGGTTTTGTGGTCAACTTTGTAACGTTAATTTCCTTTTGATTCTTCACCCTCCTTTTGACTCTCTTAATTGTTGGGGGGTGAATTTATTGTTGGGGGTCGACATAAGGCTCCTAATATTCCTATATAAGGAGCTGGTGGTGAAGGGAATAATCATCTAACATTTTCATTTGAATCCAAGTTTTTCTTTCAATTGTAATTTCCTGCTTTCATTTTGTAATGGCATCGTCAATTTCTCTAATGTAAGTTTTTCATTCACATTTAGTATTTTAATAAAATTTATTCTTTTTCACTTTTTATTTTCCTTTTCTTCACACTTTGATACCGTTGAATCATAGTGTGAATTTATTCACACCCGCACTTGTGAATTCATCACACAACGGTGGAGTGCTCATTTTGATTAATGTTTTTTTTTCTTTCTTCTTCAATCCCGCTTCTTTAAGTCAATTACCCACTTCCATTGATAGAATAACATCAATGGAGGGATAAACTTTTATGGTTTGATCCTAGGGAGTTGCATGAGTTGGATTGAATGTTATTTGATGTTCTTAAATTCTTAAATTTTTTCTTTATTTTAAGAGTTCATTTCTTTGATTTATCTTCTTCTTTATCTTTACCGAATTTAACGACGACACATTTTGAGTGCTAGTACGATCCAATTCCTTGGATCGCTCATTTAATTGATCCTCTAAGTGAATTGGTGATTAGGATTGAAATTGTGTATGGATTAAATCAGAGAATGATATTGAGGAATTATTTCATTTAATGGATACCTCTTGAACCGATGAACAGAAAATAAAATGAAAAACAAATACATCCAATAAAGCCCAAGAGACAACCTAGGATCGACTCACCTTAATTAGTTGTTTTAATTCAAGTAATTTTATTTGTTTTGTTCTTTAAATTAAATCAATATTTTTCAAATCAATTCAATCCAAAGTTGGCCACTACATAGCCAATCCCGTATCCAATCTTAGTGTCTCAAGGTTTCTTCTTCGGTCCCTGTGGATTCGATCCCTACTTGTACTTCAACGACTGCTTTTACTGGTAGGGTAAATTTGGGCGTAACCAACCTCGTTTAATTGAAATTTTTCTGGTTTTGCGATTATTACAGTTGATTTGATTTCTCCTTGAGTGATTCACATGTTTTGTGTTGTTACCGTTGATGTTATTGAGGTTTTACTTCTGTCTCAACCCAATGAGATGAGGGTGTTTCATCTCATGCATCATATAGCCACTTTCTAGAAATCACATGTCATGCATTCTTTCCATGTCATCTAGAATGCATTAGAAATTTCATGTTGTTGTGATAGATGTTGTGTAGAATATTCATGCTACTGTGATAGATGCCTTGATAAAAATATCTGCTTCATGTTAGAGCATTGATTGTGTAAGATTTTACCTGAATGAAAACTAAATTTTGGTTCTTGAGGTGTTATGGGCCCTCATGGACCAGAATTTGGTGGATCATTGACTTGTTTACCTTATTTGTAACTTGTTAAAGATACCAAACTTTGATTAGCTGGGAGTATGGGCCCTCATGGATCTAAATTTGGCACTTTCAGTGTTTGTTTTAGTGTTTTCTGGGCTCCAGAGTAGTTTCTAAGGATTACTGTCCGGAAAAACCTAGAATATATGCCGTGTAGTTTTGACTACATGCTATGTGTTCTTCTGTTCGGGAAGAAACAATTTTTCTTAAGTACACACCGTATACCTTTTATACACACCATGTATTCTCTAATTGTGTCACAAACCGTGTGGGCAGAGACATGGGATAGAGAAAACCTTATGGGAACACGTGGTATACCAGTTGTGCATGCCGTGTAGTGTAATCCTAGGAGTCCATCCGTGTAGTTAACAACACAGGTGGTAGAGTCTATTCTTATACATGTCGTGTCCACCTTGAACATGCCATGTAGTCTGACCCAGGTACCCGACCGTGTCACGAATAGCACGGGTCGGTGTCATCCTTTCTCATACACGTTGTGTCTGCCTGGAACATGCTGTGTAGTGTCATCTGTGTAGTCGACCGTGTACCTAAACACACGGTCTGTTGGGACTTCTTAGTACACACCGTGTCCTTCTAGAACATTCCGTTTAGTTTGAATTGGGTACACATGCCATGTCACTAATAACACGGGCCAGGTGAAGCTTGTTGAGTACACGCTATGTCTACCTTGAACACGCCGTGTAGTTTTGTCTTAGGAGAGCCGTGTGGCATAACTATGTAGAAGGACTCGGATAGGGGAATAGGATTCTGAAACACACCATGTGTTAGGATAACACGCTATGTGTTTGGGGTGTTACACGACCAGTTTTGGCAGAAGTGCACGCCCATGTAAATGACTTAAGGGAACACACCGTGTAGTCTTTATACACGCCGTGTAGTCATGTTTTCAAAAACTTGAATGATTTCTTTCTCCTGTTCTTTTATTACGCTCCTAGTTTTCTTTCCTTGAGAATGTTTATCTAAGGTGTGAGTTTGTCCTTGCAGAGTCATGACACTGAGACGTCCTCTAGTTGTATACCAGTTACCAGACAGTGATCAGACACCGGATATGGTTGATTAGGGACTTCCCGCAGATCCTCCTGTGGTTCCAGCCATGGCACCAGCAGTGATACCGGTTACAGGCACTGATGCACAGTTTAGGGAAGGCTTTATGAGGATGATGTAGAACTTCCAGGGAGCACCACCTCTTACCTCGACTATGGCAGACTTGACATGGGTTTTCAAGTAGCATCATCCTCCCACCTTCTTAGGGGAAGGAGGACCTCATGATGCAGAGTCATGGCTAGAAGCCATGATGAAGATCTTTGAGCATCTGAAGATTCCTACTGAAAGGTAGGTCAAGCTTGCTACCTACATGCTACAAGAATCCTCCAAGAGGTGGTGGGATGTGATCTCATAGGTGGGTTATCAACAGGTTATGTAATTGGAGGAGTTTCAGCGTGTCTTTTACGACTACTTCTATTCAGAGACCCTGAGGGCCGACCGAGCCTGGGATTTCATGATCCTAAAGCAGGGTACTCTTTCTGTCATGGATTATTCCTCTCATTTCACCATTCTTCAGCGTTTAACACCCCTCAAGAGAAGAGATGGGTTGTTCTTGGCAAGGAAGTTTTAGGATGGTCTCAGACGGGAGATCCGCTCACAAGTGAATATCTTTAGGCTGACTTCCATCGCTTCCATTGTCAACCAGGAACTGATTGTGGAGTGTAATCTGAGAGATTACGGAGCTGAGAGCTAGGGTGGTTCCGCTTCTAGAGTTAGTGCTTCACCAGCTGATAGCAGGAAGCACCGTAGGGAGTCTACGTGCGGTGATCTGAGGCAGCAAGACACATATTTAGGTATCCAGGTGGTATGCTACCAATTTAGAAGGGCTGGACATATGATGCTGTAGTTCTAGAGAGACCCAGTGGAGTGCCAATCTTTTGGAAATATGGGTCACCTTCAGTGCTTCTGTCAGGTCTTCTCAGCAACAGCTGGTGACAGGGGTTCATCCATGACTCCCCGTTCAAGAGCAGCACCACCAGTTTCTCCCCAGTCTGGGAACTTGAGTTCTTCTGGAAGTTCAGGCTGAGGTGGAGGTTGAGGTTGTGGTGTTCAGTCACTGGTCTTTCAGTGATATCGGGGTGGATCATCTCAGAGTAGTTAGGTAGGGTCACAGGGCCATGGTATAGGTCAGGCTTTTACAGTGGAGCAGACCTAGCAGGAGTAGGATCCTGTACCCTCTACAGTTCGAGGTACGATCTTAGTAGCCTCAGTTTTATCTTCTACTCTTTTCAATACAGGGGCTTCCCATAGCTTTATCTCTGTTTCTGTTGTGGAGATCCTTGGGCTCTGCATATTTTCCTTTACCAATACTTTGACTCTAGACACACTGTTGGGGACTAGGATGGCTAGTGTACGTCTATGCAAGGAGTGACCTCTAGAGGTGGCAGAGTATCACTTTCTATGGGATCTCTATGTCCTAGAGATGACAAGTTATGATGTCATTCTCAGAATGGACTGGCTAGTTCCCTTCCAGGTATTCGTCGACTGTTATTTCCGTAGGGTGAGTTTCATATCACCAGAGGGTGGATCATTTATTCATAAGGGCGAGTGGGATGTCCAAGTGAGCAGAGCAGGTCCAGAGCATCATCGGTTGGGAGCAGTTACAACCCAGATTGCTAGTATTTATCTGTATAACTAGGGGACTTCACAGTTAGACTTTCCTCCAGTGGTGGATTGTTTCATAGATGTCTTTCTAATTTTTTTTTTGGGTTTTCCTTCGGAGCGTGAGGTAGACATTTTGATTGAGCTCATGCCAAGAGCATCACCAGTGTCCATTCCTCCTTATAGGATAGATACACTTGAGTTGAAGGAGCTCAAGAAGCAGTTAGAGGAGTTGAAGGCAAAGGGTTTCATCCAACCCAGTACTTCTCTTTGGGGTTCACCTCTTCTGTTTGTGAAGAATTCAGAAGGTACCCTCAGGATTTGTGTGGATTATCGGAAGTTGAACCAGTTGACGGTCAAGAAACGATATCCCTTACCTAGAATTGATGATATCTTTGATCAGCTTCGAGGAGCCCGAGTGTTCTTGAAGATTGACTTGAGATCCAGTTATCATCAGTTGCATGTTAGACCATCAGATATACCTCTTACAGCCTTCAGGAGTAGGTATGGTCTATATGAGTATATTGTTATGCCGTTCGATCTCATGAATGCACCTGCAGTTTTCATGGCACTGTTGAACTGAGTGTTCCATCCATACTTAGAATCTTTCGTGGTGGTCTTCATGGAAGATATCTTGCTGTACTCTCACACTCGACATTACCATGCTACACATCTTGAGACCGTTATGAGTACATTGAGAGAGCATCAATTATATGTTAAGATCTCAAAATGCCACTTTTGGATGGATCAGATTCACTTCTTGGGTCATGTTATCTCAGAGACAAGAGTATCAGTAGACCCAGAGAAAGTGAGAGAAGTAGTTTCCTGGGAGCAACCAAAGAACATCTTTGAGGTGCAGAGTTTTCTAGGGTTGGATGGATACTAAAGACGCTTTATACTAGACTTTTCATGCTTAGCAGCACCATTGACTGGTCTCACTAAGAAGGGTGCGAAGTTTTTATGGTCAGATTCATCTGAGTTAAACTTTCAAGAGCTGAAAGGGGGGTTGACTTCAGCACTGATACTAGTCTTTCTAGAGCCAGGAAAGAGGTACACTGTCTACTTTGATGCCTCAGGTATTCGTCTAGGAGTTGTGATTATGAAGGGAGATGGAGTTGTTGCGTACGGGTCTCTACAGTTGAGGCCACATGAGAGGAACTACCCAACGCATGATCTGGAGTTGTCAGCTGTTGTTCATGACCTATGCTGTTGGAGACATTATCTTATGGGAGATCATTTTGTGGTTTTCACCAACCACCAAAGTCTCCGGTACATTTTCTCTCAGTGTGATTTGAATTTGAGACAGTGCGGGTGGGTTGAGTACCTACAGTCCTTTGACTTTGAGATTGCCTATACGTCTGGGAAGGGCAATGTTGTGGATGATGCGTTGAGTAGGAGGAATCAGTTACAGGTAGTTCAGAAGGCCAATAGTGAGTGTCAACTTATGGATCTGTTCTCCGAGATGTATTTGGAGGTGCACGACAGACAGGGGATGCATTTGGAGGTGCACGACAGACCCGTCTCATGTCCTTCAACCCAAGGAGGTTGAGCTTGATGTGGATGCATCATTTGAGGAGCATCCGATCCAGATTGTTGATCGCAGTAAAAAAGTTCTCCGTGGCCGGTCTGTTTCTCTGGTACGAGTGCTATGACATCATGGGCGGGTACAAGATGAGACTTGGGAGAGGGAGGCCGATGTGCGAGCACAGTGGCCGGAGCTATTCAGGGTTTCTTCTTCTACACCGCGCTAGGGAAATTCAGGGATTAATTTCATTAAGTGGGAAGTTTGTAAGAACCCAGATCTTCTTTTCATGTATGTTCTTCCTTTTTTGGTCATCTTTGAGGAAAAGAGGAAAATTTGGAAATTTTCAAACTACACACCGTGTACTGCAATTCCACTGGAGGTTGTATGCTGGCCGTGTCAGGGCCACACACACGACCATGTAGGGGTGACATAAAGGCCACCTAAAGCGGTGTATGAAAAAGGTGAGTACATGCTGTGTACTCTAAAATTACACACTGTGTACTTTTTTTTCACTAAACACACCGGGGTCGCGTCTAATCACCAGAATCGACTTCTTCTAGGTCATCTTTGTCCGAGAGTGCTGAGCAGCCATAGATCTTCGACAATCCCCCGAACCTCCATCCGTCCTCTGATTCGAACATCAGTGAGTGCGTTGGAATCACATCGGTTAGTTATATCCTCTCCTAGATAATCATTTCCCAATTACTTCTCTTTTCCAAGTTATCGTGGGTTGAAAATTTTAGACGTTTTTGTAGATCTTAGTTGTTCTAAGGTGATTAAATTCCCGTGGTTCAAGTATATTGATCTCCTAACATCAAGGTAGGTGGTTTGTGCCTTTCTGTAGATTTTTTTGAGTATTTTGTGCAAATTCCACCAATACCCATGAACAGGGTATTGCGTGTTTACCATTTTATCCCTATTGATTTCCTGCTTTGCTTGTATGCTAGAGTAGAGGATTTTGGTTGTGTTTTGGGCTAATTGTTAGGATTTGGAAGTGTTTTTCATGCATATTCTTGCATGTATGGACCATTGGGTCTAGTTATCTTTTTTACTGTTGTTGTTTTCCAATTCCTAGTATTGTAGGATGGTGTGACTGTTGTTCTTTCATGCTGAGATGCTGTATAAAGCTAGCCAAGTAGTTCTTGAGGTTACTTTGGCCATTACATGATGCGATACTTGCTGACTTTACACAGGGCTATGAGAACCTAGTGTAGTAGACCATAGGGAGAATGGACATAAGGACTTCTCCAGAGTGTCTTTATAATACGATGCGAGACCACAAGGGGAATTGACATTGATTGATTCCTCAGAGTGTCTGTAGTTCCTCGACGTGGGCCACAGGGGGAATGAGACGTTGAGTGCTTCCCCAGAGCGCCTTTAGTATGATACGAGACTATAGGGGAATTGGCGGTGAGTTCTTCCCCAGAGAGTCTATTATTTAGCTGAACCAGAGGGGTGAGACTGTGTGTGCCTCCTAGAGGGTTTCTAGTACTTATAGGTTGAATCATAGGGGTTAGGCTGTGAGAACTACCCAGAGGGTTACCTGTTTGTTCTACTTGCTTGAGTGGCTACTTACTTGTTTTTAAATTATGTGCTAGAAACTATGGATTGTTTTCTGCCAAGTACCTTCTTGTTTATTGCTTTTTGTACTTTTGCCTGCCATATATTCACTGACCGTTAGGCACAGATCTTCAGGTGGTTTCCTACTGGGATTTTGTCTCACACCCTATTTGGGTCATGCTTTTGGGGCCAAACAGATTATATTATTACAGGTATAGATAATTTCAAGTGCCCTTCAACTTCAGGTTCTTGATTGTTGTGGAGCTGGAGAGCATGGGACCAAGCTATGGCTTGCGATGCTGAAGAGTTTATCTGCTTTCTTTTTCACTTTGGTTTAGCATTGTTTTATTCCAGCATTGTGACTTGTTTGGCTGTTTTCCAAGACATATATGTATCATGCATCATTTATATATATATCTACTCCAATTGTTTCCATTATCAGTCTTCCGCTATTACTGTTGTTTGGTAATTACTGATTCCGCTATTATATGTATTTGTGCACTTCCACTGTGTAATCTACCAATGAGAGCATATTTTCTCCTTTATCACACCCATGTCCCTCGCTGCTAGTCGGTAGCCTCTGGTGTTTAGGGAAATGTGCTTGAGTCCATGTGACCAACCGGGTACATGGCGCCTCTAGGTGTCTTCCAGAACTGGGGCGTTACAGGTACCAAGTGGAAAAGAGTTTCATAACCCAATTTATTTCTTTGGGTTATATTACTTTCTTATTATCATTAATATTCTAAGATTATGTGTGTAATAAAATTTTAATATATATTATTTTTTTCCACTTGTTTTATGTGGATTTATATTTGACACACATAATATATTTATTGATTGATTTTCACATCAACGTTATGGTATTTCCAATGGTTTACTTCAAAATATCATTTTGTTCATAATTATTTACACTTGAATTTCCATTAGTGAAAATTATAAGATAATTTTATAATAATTCCTTTAATTTTATTATCCAATGTTTATTCATGACCTTATCCAAGTAATAGTACCATTTTCCACTATTTTATACTCAAAGGGTTTTATATTTTTTTAAGGAAACCGAAGTTGATTTTCCTTTTAGTAGAAGAAACTATTTTTTTTCTAAAAACCTAGTTTTATGAAAAGGTTTTAATTTTTTTTAACCTTTCAAAAATTATTTATTAAATAAACTTTTATCCTCTTGGTCTTTTACACATTTTTTCAATTTAATCTTCTGATCACTTTCCAAACAAGTCACTTTTCTATCCTTTTTACCTTGCAAAAGGAATGTTATTTTTACCTCGTACAACATGTTTGGAATTAACTTCCAACATTTCTTTGAATATTACTTTGTAAGTTTAAAAGGTAAATTTATTAAAGAAAATATTTTTAAAAGTGATTTTCAAAGAAAAGGATTTTCAAAATGTTTTTTCAAAATGAAAATTATATGTTCCCCAATAATTTTTTAAAAATACATTTTTATAGTATTTTCATTCATCTATGAGGAAAACCCTTTTTCCTTTCTTTACATGGGATATTTTGTATTGATACTATCCATATTCTTTCTTCATATTGTTTATTATTGATTTGTCTAGGGGTATTATTGAAATTCAATTCCTTTATTCATCTTTGTAATCCCCTTTAAATATTAAATATCGAGTTATAATTGAATATTAAATTTCCCCTAAATAAATATATCATTTATCACAGGTATGTTTATTTCCTAAACTGTATGTCATTTTTGCATATAATGTTTACTTTGACAGTTACCTGATTAACTAGTGAAATATTGATAAATATTTTACTCAATATGGATATCTTATAAGGAACATTGTCCATGGATTAAATCAATTATTTGATACGTGAGGAATACTTTGGACAGGTATGAAACGGGTGGGGCCGAATTATAGATGTCCCCTTGATGCATTGGTAGTATCATGGGATGAAACAGTTATATAACCTAAGCTAATGGGTTTTTACCCAATATGTTATAAACCATCTTGTAAAATGTTTTGACAATAAAGGTACCATATATCTAGGAATCATGGCATCCAATAATTAAGAAATGACTTCATTTTGATTTAGTTATTATTATGCATGAGATTTTTTATTTATCATTATATATGGACACATTTCATTATCACTTCATTGATTAAATGGAATGTGTTTTAGTTTCTTGCATTTACAGATTTATTATACTTTGTTCGGTTATTTAAATGGAATGTGTTTTTAGTTATTTACCTTTGCATATTATTTACTAACTTCATTATAAGTTCATTGATTAATTGGAAATTTTCTTAGTTATTTACCTTACCATATTGATTATTCTCATTTATTCATTATTGATTCCACTATATATTACCCTTACTGAGTATTTGAGCTCACCGTTATTTTATTTTCCTTCCCCAGGATTTCCTTAAGTGTAATAAGAAATATATGCAAGGATACACTATAGGGAATAAAAAAATTATCCTTAAAAAAATTATGTTGTAATTTGTGTATTCATTTGTAATACAATTATCATTTATGTATATAGATTACCCAGAATACAAAACTATTCAGTCCTTTAGAATGTGGTGTAATAGTATATTATGCCAATGTAATAGTTTCATGACACTGGATCTAGGATTTGTGGTTCCAGGTCACTACAACAAAGATATTAGACTACATTTTATTAGAGATATTATATAATATAGAACTGTGTGGATCAATAAGATACACACAGATGTTAACTCGATTGATAGTTTTACTAAAGTCATGGTATTTTTAAAATTCAAATATTTCTTTGATAGGATGGATTTGGTTCCAAATCTATAACCTTAAGTGAAATAACATCACCAATTTCAATTGAAAATGGTGTAGATTTGTGAAATTATGAATTCAATTATTTTTTATTGAACTTTCATTTAATTAATTTTTCCATTTTAATTGATTAATTCAAATGAATGAAAAACTTTACACTTTAGTTTTTTTTATCTATTTTTTATTGGATCTATTTTTTCTACTAGACTACAGTCTTTCCATGTGAGCCTCTAACTTGTGGCCTTGGACTTCAGCTAGCCTATTACTTGGTCTTGTATGTGCAGCTCATATTCTGTTAGTGTTGCTACTATGGAAAAATGTTCCACATGGATTCTTGGATGTTGATCTTTTCTTTAACCTGTGTGGTCCTCATCATCCACCTATTTTGGAACACTCATTTGTGTCATTTGTAATTCTGTTCAACATTCTCTTAGGGATCACTCTGATTGGGCATGTTGTTGTGGGTTGTATATAGTTTCAAGGGGAATTGATCACGCCATTCTCCCTCATCTCTTTAAGATTTGGTATAGAATCCTTATATCACTATAACTATGCTATCATTATCATTTTTAGTTCTCAAGACCTAACCTATTTATTGTGGTTCCTTGATGGTAAATCTCTATTATTTTCATTCTCCATGGTAAACTGTGGGTGTACCACTTCTGGTAGACCTTCAATGATGGTGTCCTTAGTTAAAGAATATGTTTGGTCAATTACCTAAGTGAAGATCATTATAGTCCTAGTGAGCACCTCATATAGTACATAACTTATCAGTGAGAATATAGATTCAATACATTAGTTTGATAAAGGTTGTAAGATATTAGAACTGTCATACCTCTTTGCATCCATCATTGTAAGTTCTATGAATTTTTTCTTTCTAGTTTTTTATTATTAACATATTGATTATTAAGTAAAAATTTATTTATCCTTGTATATTGTAAATACATATCTTCTTTTGATCATTAATAAAACATTTTTATGGGTGGTGTTCTTTCTACGCACATAATTCCTAACAGGATCAAAACACATAAATCATAGTGTTCTTCTTCTGGTTTCTTTCATTCTTTCATCTTGTATTTTCAATTTCTACTCTATCTGACTTCTATAATAAAAATACCCAGTTCGTTACTTTAGGGTTTGTGTGATATACCTATTTTTAATGCACTCTTTACCCCCCACATAATCTTTGGGTGGAATTTGAGTGCTTATAAATTGGTAGGATTGACTTCTTTTCATCCTATAGAGACTCCATTTTATGGTCATGGAATTACTCATTCAGATTAGATATAATATCCTTGAAGTTGGGTATATACCCAAGAATGAATTTCCCAGATATAATTTGGTCCATCCAATCATGCCTAATTGATTAAGTGGCCCATATCTTACCCACTGGAGAATAGATGTTCCAGATAGATCATGTCTGATCTAACTGATTGTGCAATGCACTATCCTACATAGGATTTTTTACCACACTTTTATCATTTTAAATAATGATAAATGCATTTATCATCATAAAGGAACCCCCACACCAATACACTTTCCAATGTTTGATACAAATAAATATTATCCTTTAAGAAAATAAAAATAAAAAAGGTATTTATATATTTTTTACACTTAAAAATACAATAAATTTTATGTTTTATTTGGATATTATGGGAGATATATAAGAGTCAGGTGTTTTTTTAATAATATTATAGATGAGGATATATTTCACAATTTATAAAAAAAATCATTTCCCATTAAAGAAAAAATATTTTTATTTTGTGTTTCATTAAGGGGGTGTAGTTTAAATAATTTGAACTACCAAACCACTTCCATCTGGTACTCTTCAACATGTTTTGGTTATATAAGATCACATGGATAGATTACTACACCTATTCCACATCATAATATCTTAAAACATGAATTTTGGGAATGAAAATTAATGAATTCACCACTTTTACAGCCATTACATGTGTGGAATCATCTTTAACTTATATAGGATTTTCTATTATTTATATATTATAAATTTCATCATGGATAAATTTAGTTAAAAATATAGTTTTAATGAAATTAAAATAATTTTAATCAATATAAAGATATTCCCCTTAGACTAGATTGACTTGGAACATATATCCCTAGATAAGGCCACTTATAATCCTGTCTCTATGAGTGCATCTTTTTCATCTTCAACATCCTCCAAGGGCACCCATGTGTTGGAAAAATATAAAATGTCAAAGAAGTGTGAGGTAATAATCAATTAATTTTTAATAAAATAATAAAGTAATGAGATTAAGAAAATATTATCTCCCTAAGTAGGATAAAATTCAATTTTATTTTATTTTCATAGTGAAACTTGGATTTGAGTTGTTAGAGTTTAAGATAGAGATTCAATCTCCTCCATCAGTTATTTTAATTCCACCACCTAAGTGGTTCCTTTCTCCCAAAAAAAAATAAAGAGGTAAAAACATTATGAATTTTCATTTATAATTTATATGAGATCACTAGACATATTAAATTCTTTAAAATTAACCAAATACTCTTCCAAATAATCTTTATCTCTTATAATGACATGATATTTTAATTAATAATTTTTACCCCCTATGGGAATAATATGAATTGGTTCAAGGCTAATACCTTTATAATTTTATCCTCACATAGTTTTTTAACTGATAATTTTTAGAGGAATAATCATTGCTTCTTCCTTTTCTTGAGCCTATTTTTGAGCTTCCAATTCTGGGAGGGATGTGGAAAGAATTTTCTTTTGTTTCCCCACATAATCAAGTGTTATTTAATTCTCATGAACTAGATTCCTCAACGATTCTTCCTTGATTGAATCATCCAAATTTTTATCAATTGGAAAAGTAAAATAATAACAACCATGATACTCTATTTTTTCCAAATGAGTAATAAAATTATATTCAATTAAGTAATATTTTTCATTTTTTAAAAGTTATGACTTTTTTGTGTTTTTGTAAATAAATAGTGAATAAAAGCGATTGGAAACCCCAAAAATGATTATGAATTGATGGGAGGGATTTTTCACCAATTGAAACTAAATAATTTCTTATTTTTCCTAAGAATTAACTATACTTGAAAAATCTAGGTTTGATCTCTCCAGGAGGACACTCATAGAACACAGTTTATCTAATATGACAATTTATTACTAAAATATAGTACAAAAGAGATATACTAATATGGTGGGGGGATTTAAAACCTAAAGTGACATATAAATATATAAATTCAAACAAAAAATATAAACATAAATAAATAATTTAGTAATTAGAAGTTTCTATTCTTGGTAGTTCATAGTGAAGATATCATTATTCATTAAAAAATATACACATTATCCTATTCAATGTAGTGATCAAGACCTATCACACTAGAAATTCCTATTTAAATTTTATTACCCAACACTAAGACCTATGTTGGTGGGATAATAATCTTCCTAAATTCATCTATGATGCTGCTTTATTGACTAACACTAACTAAGAAAAACTACACTATATGAATGACTTAAATAGTAAAGTGGAGAAATATCAGTGAAGAAGAAAGATGAGCACAAAAAAAAGGAATACCTCTCAATAAAAAAAATTTAACATCTTATATAATTATTAAAATATAATAGTGATAAGAATTTAAGAACAATGAACTTCCAAAAATAATACACACTTCCTTTGATCAACAGATAAAGTTAGTTTTCCATTTTCATGGAGATGAAATTCACAAATGGAGGTAAAAAAAGAATAAAACGATAGGGGGAGAGAGGGAATATGAAAAGAAAATATGAATCACACACACACACATATATATATATATATTCATGTATAAGAGTGTTATAATAAAACCCCCCATCTTTTGAAATGGATAACTTTTTTGAATGGGTGTGAAGGTGTAGATTTGTAAGGAAGAGATGGGGAATATTTGTCACTAATTCTATCTATAAAAAGTTTATGAATTTTCGGCCAATTAAATGGTTGAATATAAAAAATTAACCATCTATTAAGTTCTTTATATATTTATTAAATATCCAATCATAAAAATACATTTCTATTGGACATGTTTAGGAAAATATATGATTTAATTACCAAAGTGAACATTTCTATAATTACAGACTCTGAATTATCATTCCATAATTTACCATGAACTTATGTACTTGAAAATAAATGAATATAAAGCATCCATAGTTACAAAAAAAATTCATTGGACTCTTACCTATCTTACTTTAAAATTCTAGATCTTTTGGACAAGTACATTATAATATATATTCCCAACATTAAAAATTTTCAAATTTGTTCTCATATTCCAAGGACCAACTTAAATGATCCGTTTGGGCCTCCTATGGTTGGATTAATAAATTGGTCAATTTGATTGAAATGAATCCCAATAAACATGAAATCATATAAAAAGGGAATTTTAAAATTATGATCATTTTAGAGAAGTTCATGATAAAAATATGAAACTAAATAAAAATTAAAAAATATTTCATTTTCATAATAAATTTAATAATATTTGTAAAATCTAAAAATGTGATAATTTCCATAAAATATAAAAATGGTGGGATTAACTCATTGAATTACATAATAAAATATATGAAAATATGAGATTTATTGAAATCCATCTTGATTTCTAAAATATTTTTTCTAGAATCCAACTTCTCTTCATTTTATTGAGGATTAATTATCTCTCTGTAGTGAAAATAATAGGATTTTAATCCTTTGGTATTATTCCCCATCAAGATATCTTAATAGGTCACTGATTGTACATTTATTTCCCAAACCTTCATAATTCCTTTATTTTCCCCACATTAATCCTTATCTTTCAAAAAACATACCTTGTTTTGGTATACTTCTATCACATGATTTTTTTTGGAATCCTTCACTTTTCCAAATATTCTTCTAGTATTTTCAAGAAACCTTTTATTCAATAATAGATATGTAAATCCTCTTTAAACCACTTTTAGAATAGTTATCTTTATTATCCAACTAATGAAATATAGTTTTTGAAAGAATTTATTTTCTATTAAATGCATGATTCTTTCACCATTCATTCCCATTGAACTAATCATGAAATATCTTATTTAGAAATAATTATCATGGTTTTAATTATTAGAATAAAATACATAGCTTTATTTATATGATTGGTAATTTGGTTTTTCAAAACATCTATAAACTTTATAGTAAAAAAAATATTCCAATGCTTCATCTCAAAAGATAGAAACATGTCCATGCATTCCATAGTAAAAGCACATTCCCCTGTTAATTATTTTAAATTTCATCCTTTTAACCTTACCACATATTAGTAACTTCTTGATTGTGCTATAATTATATCTATTGTTTTTCCTTTTCTTGAGAACTCCCATAATTATATTTATGTTATACTTCCGAGGGTTTTCAACATGAACAATGCTAGGTTTTCCCATGGAATTTGACCTTTGTGATATCACGATTCATTCATGATTATCCTATAATTTCATAAACTTTCTATTTATCTCACTATCACCAACCAATGGGTAATAAAATAAAAAATGTAAGTTAAATTGTATAACTGGATTAACCTCATCTTCTAGTAGTTACTCCTTCATTTTTAAAAGATCAAATCCTCTTAAAGATGCTACATATTTTAGATTCTTACTTCAAGTTTATTATTCACATTTTCCATGATAATATTCCCTTTATACATTTAATCCTATAATACATAGGAACACTTATCTATCATGTCACTTTTTTCTTTAATCTTGGTATTCATCTCAGTAATGGAATCCTTAGGGATTAACTTGTCTTATTTTATACTTTTTTTCTCCTCAATCAATTATTCCATGTGTGTAGAAAGTTCATCCATATTGGATTTCAAATTTTTATCATATTTTGAGTTATGTCCATTGTCATTGAAATCAACTTTAATATTTTGTAATTTTAATGAAATATTTTTCAATTACTCAGTCTGATAGTTATTCTTTTTTCCTAAGATCAGTGGCCACTTCAACTGACTTTTTTTAGTATTTTTAACCACTATATCTCAATATTAAGTCCTCCAATAAAAATACATTGTTATTAATTATTCTTTATTAGCTTTATTAATTAATTTTTGAGTCCTAGATCCTACTCCTCTAACAAGTGGATATCTTCCATATTTGGATTTCTTCATATCTCTTCATTATTAGTAAATCAAAATTCACTTGAGACATCAATATTATTAACTAATCACGTATAATTATTAAATGAATTAGTGTATTCATAGTCAAAATCATTCATACCATCCTTTATAAAGTTTCATTAATATTTCTTCTAAATCATAAATTTACCAAAAACTATCCCACTATATGGAGTTCCCTATGATCTTTTCTTCATTAGATGCATTCCCTTTAACATGTAAACAAAATAATGTAATGTCAAAATAAAACTCAACTCTAAGAAAAATATTAGATCAATTAACATAAATCCAATAACAAAGTCCTACTCTTTGATGTGACTTTTTGGATTATAAGGATCTTTTATGATATATAACCCAAGAGGGGGTGAATCGGGGTATGAAAATCATTCTAACTTAAATCACTTATTCCCAAAACTCCCACAACCCTTAATGATATTGACTTAATTATTTTTAGGATATGAATTTATGTTATTATTTTATCGATGATCTAATTAGTAATCCCTTTTAATTATCATAATCCAATTTTTTAAATGAATACTCAGTTCACACACTAATTTATATATTGCAAAAAAAATAAAGAATACACATAAGACATAAAAGGTTTAATTAGTTCACCTGCACTAGGATAATATGAGAACAATGCCAAAATAATCTGTCAAACCACTATAGTCCACTAAAACATTTTTATTGGTGGGTTTAGGATAAGTCACTCTTTGCCTAAGGTCACTCCCCTTATAATAATTTAAGGTCTTGTCACTTCCTCCTTACTCTACCTTTCTCATAGCTCAAGAAGGGATAATACTTTGGAACACATGCCAATTCAATATCTCATAGTCTTTATGTTTCACCAAGTATGGGTAGGTTATTTTTTATCTTCATAGACTACTCTTTCACTGTGACACTTTTTTTCAAATATCAAATAATTTTCAAAACATCATCTTTGTGAGAGATTTCTCACCCTCTTGTGAAAAAACATCTCCTTTGATCCTATTTTTTATGTAAATTCCTAAACACCTTCAAACACCTCAAAATCAAATCATTCATGAACTAAGTGTAGTCCTCACGACCTAGGAACATTGTTGTGAACACTTCATTATGTGGTTATGTCATTATGCTCTTCTATCTTGGACAAGTTTTCATGTTTTTTCACTAATTTAAGTCACAACATAGTAAAATTGTTTTGGATACTCCCCAAAACTCATTCAAAAATATTTATCTCTTTTATACATAGATTAGTCATGATAGAAATTTTAGGCTCCAAATATGATGCACTAGACTTCATGAAATCTGCCTTAGCATTACTATAGAAAAATGAATTTTCATCACTCAAAATAATCATTTTAAATGCTAAAAAAGTTTTGATGTTCTGATAAATGATAAATTTGGTAGCTTTTATCTATTCTAAAAAGGATATGATCTAGTCCCCCTTTATTATTTATTTTTAGTGTTGATAAAGGGTGTGTTTATTTGTGCTAAAAAATAATGATAGAACTATAAAAATATAGTTTTTAAAATTATTTAGGTCACAACTCAAGCCTCACCCCACTTTTTTTTGGTGCTCCCCTCCCTCCCCACCTTTTCATGAATCACCCACCACCAGCCCCCATCCTTATTCTACTGTGTGGGCTTGGATTTGAACATGGGACATCCATATACAAAGTGTGCACCCTTACCATTTTTATATATTGTTTTTATCTTTATTTTACTATATGTAAATTTATTTACATGTTATTATATACATATTTTTATCTATATATTTATATAAAAAAATTAAATACATTTAGAAAATATATGTTTTTGTGTGCATATTTATATGTGTTTGGGTGTGTGTTAATCTTTATATTTATATTTTTTCATATGTCTGTGTGTGTGTGTATAATTAATATTTATATTTATTTAAATATAATATATATTATTATTCATTTAAAAATAATTGAATATAATATATATATATATATATGTTTATATAAAATCATTATATATAAATTATATATAGTACTAAATGTATGTGTAGTATGAACTCTGATCTAAATTATTGGAACACATGTTGACTTGACTAGCCACTCAAGGACAGGCTGACCATCCATCCAAATAGGATGCAAATGGCCATTTCTGAATTCATGTCATAACATAATATCCTTGATTTTCCCCCTGCTGGCTGTAATGGAAGTCCAGGAGTATGTTTTTTTGGACACTGACACACTGGTGAGGAGGCCAAGTAGTAATGGGCAGTTCAATGCTAAGGAATACTACAAGATGAGAAGAAAAAACTCCTCCATGATAACAGCATGGATATCCAAATTCATGGTAAAATTCTTACAACCTTGGAGGTTTATTATTTTATGGATAATTTAGAAAAACAAGTTTCCAACCCATGATCAAATGCATAAGGCTGTATAATACATTTTTCAGCCTTCCACTTATGTTTAAGAGCTAAAGAAAATACAAAACATCTTTTCATCAGTTGTGGATATAAAAGGGAACTGTAGAATTATATAGGGAATGTATTTAGCCTTGAGTTTATTATAGGTTGGTAGCTGTAAGAACATATGGTCAGCCTCAGAAACACCAGTCAGAGCGACCAAATTCAACACCTCCTACTGGTGGATGTAGCATCCATCTTTGACACAATATGTAGGGCTAAAAATGGAAGGTTGTTTGATGACAAAGAGACCTCCATCCATGCTTGAACCGTGGTGATGCATAAAGAGGTACATGCTACTTCACGGGTTCAAATGGGAGAAATGCATAATACCATGAATGATTTGAAAATTCTTAGATTACTGGGAGTTATAGAAATTCCAAAGTAGCCCCTAGTGCACATATCTATGAGGTGGATCCCTCCGATTGGTTTATGGGTTAAAGCCAATGTTGATGATCCAACATCCTACTTGCTAGGTACTTTAGGCTATAGAGGTATTTTTTGAACCCATCATGGATTTTTTAAAGGATTATTCCACCATTATATTAGAATTTGAACTACATATGAAGAAGAATTGTGGGAAATGACACATGCTATAAAACATGTGGTTCAATGTAAGTGGACTACCATATGGATTGAATCTAATTCTGAAACTACTGTAATGGATCTAAGAGAAAGAACCAATAATTTTCCATGGAAAATTCTTCCCCACTGGATTTATTTTCTGTGTCATGTCACTCAGGTCAACCTGATTATCTCACATGCATATAGGAAGCCAACCAGGTGGCAGATGCTTTTCAAAGAGGGCGATCATTGAAGCAAGTATGATGTCTCCCTTCTTAGATCCTGATTATTTCAGCTCATTGTTGGATTATGACATGCATGGGGTGGTTCACTCTTGCCATTATAAACTCTCTTATAATGCCTAATATTGTTTGTTTAATTTTTTATTAATAAATTTTTGGACCAGATTTTCTCGGATCCAAGGTATTCTTGTAAAATTGAAAATAATTATTTCAGTATGGTTTATATATTTAAAAATATATTTTACATGTTGATATATTTAAATATATATTTATAGAATTAAATTTTCATTGTTAAATTTCTACATATTTTTATATATGTTTATATATTTAATTATAAATAACACTACAATACAAAAAAATGATTAAATTTGAACACCATGATATCAATATGAAAGTAAGTCTTGAGAATAAATTTAGTCTACTGTGAACAAAGACAAGAAACACCCTTCTTAAATGAAGCTAAAATTAAATCTAATATTAAAATAATAGGGTATCCCAACTAGAAACTCAGTTTTTGAGGTATTCCATAACTTTTGAAAAAAGAAAGAACAAGGGCTGTGCTCCCCTCAAGTTTAGACAATGTATATTTCTGCACAAGCTTCAATTTGACTTCTCATGGATCCCAAAAAAACACTCAGATTGAAATTTATGGTTGTTTGGAGTTCAAACACCTTTTTAACTAATATTATGATATTGATTGATTGATTAATTTTTTCAAAAACCAAATTGATATATTTTTTTATCAGTCAAAACTAATGAGAAAATTATTAATTAGTATTGATGTTTAATTATTTTATGCACCATTTTTAACTAAATAAAATATATATTAAGTTAAGTATATATTTAGAATTATATAAATAAAATTTAATCAAATATAATACTTATATTTATATATGTATATATGAATATAAATATATTTTTATATTGAAATATTATTTTTAAAAATATATAATTCTTTCTATCAATGCTAGGAAAGGTGCTGATAAAGGTAATTCTTTTTCACTGCTAAGAAAATCACTAATAAAGGTGGGCACTATGAGAACGTTTTTAGCACTACAAAACAAAACCTTTATTGATTCTTTTAAATAGTACTGATAAATTTGTGGCACTGAATATGAATAATTTTTTAATAGTGTTGTCTTTCTATCTTCATGAATTTACCTATCACTGGCCATGATCTCTATTCCAAATGTTCTATAATATCGAGCTCCAATGTGTCCTCCAATGGGAACTCCAATGTCTCAATAAATTATTGATATGGTGAATAAAAATACAACATAATCTAGTTCACTATATCAAGGTTTACAAAAAATCCAACATAGAGTACCACCAATTCTCATATTGGTTGTAAACAGTCAGCATATTTCTTTCACCCAAGTCTATAGTAAGTCTTCTCTCCTCTTGAACACAGATGGTCATCAATTCATTAATCAAAAATTTATCTTTACACGTGTTATATGAAATTTCAAATGACACCCATTGATATGGAAGGGTATTCAAAATATAATGCAATATAAATGACTTTGAAATACCAACACCAAGATTCGATAGTTTAGCCATTATATCCTTCATTTGCATAATGCACCATTGTGCACCTTTCATCATTGTGAGACTCATGGAAGAGAACGTCATCGTTAATGTAATTTCTAAAAAATATATTTAGTGATGAACCAGTCATGTATAGTCTTTAAAATGTCACGAAAATTCACTACTTGAGATCGACGTTAATACAACACCAACATTTATCAGCACTAAACATAAAGATTTGATAAAAGGTTTTCCATTATCAGCACTAGCTAAATGCATTGATAAAGGATGATCTTTATCACTGCTAATTTTTTTAATAAAAAATATTATTAATATATATAATCTTATTATATTTATGTTCAAAAATAATATTTATTTATATACATTAATTATAAAATGCATGTTTATAATCAATATAAATATGATATATTAATATATATTTTTTCATATTCATATATATATATATATAATATTTTAAAAAAGTATATATAAGCTTATAAATATATATATTTAAATAATTATAAAATTATAATGTTTTTTTAAATAAAATATATTTTCACTATATTTATAATTATATATATATGTATATTAACAAATATATATAATTATATAAATATATATAATTTATAAATATATTTATAAATATATAAAAATGTTTAAAAATATATTTATTTATAATTGGAATTATAAATATATATATATATTAAAATAATTATAATATTATAATATTTTTTTAAATAAAATATATTTATTATATTTATAATTAAATATACTTACATATTAATAAATATATATAATTATATATATATAAATATATTTATAATTATATACAAATATTTATAAATATATTTGTTTATAATTATAATTATAAATAAATAAATAAATAAATAAATATATATATATATATATATATATATATTTGTAAATAATTTTATATAAAAAAATTATAAAATTTATATTAGTCAAATGTTTAATAGTTTAATTATATACATTGATTACAAAATGTGTATATAATTAAAATTAATATAATACATTAATATTTTAATTAAACAATTATATATATATATATATATTAGGTGCATAGGGGTACAATTACATTCAAATACACAAACACCACACACACAAGCAAGAAAGGTATGTCATAGTATCCCTAGTGGATAACCCATCCATCAAACCTTATTTATTTAGTACATGGCTCATACACTCAGTGGGAATGAAACCCATAACATGGCCCAAAAGCCCAGTACAACGCCATGCTTACATCATCCTACCTACTTCACCTGGTCTGTATCATGCCTGGGTCACCGTCTACCTTCATCATACCTATGTCTCACTTGCATAGTTCTATAATAGTACATGAGACCACCCAGATTTGAACCCGGATCAGATGTAGTATTATGGGGAGCATTTACCACTCGGGTAATCCCCCAACTGCAAACGTGTTATTGGGCAATGAGGTATAGGTGGGCACCACAACACACTTGTCATGGGCCCAACCCACCACCTGCAAACCTCACACCCCCAGCTAAATTTGAGTATGGTAGTACTCGAACCTATGCCAGTTCTATTGTCAGGGAGCGACCGCCTTACACGATACCACTTAACCAACCCCCGATCAGCAAACATATTATTGTGTATATGCATGTTTGTATATACATGTGTGTGTAGATGTGTATGTGTACATATGGATGTTTGTAATTAACACAAATGTTATGAATTCATTTTTTAATATTTTTTTTAATTTTTTAATTTAATATATACATTCATTAATAATGTTAAGAATATATTTTATCATTCTGTAATATTTATTTATACATTTATTTATTTAATATATATACAGTTAATATTTTAAATATAATTTATATGAATAATATTTATTTTTTTATTTATTATGTTTTCAAATTAAAAATATGTTTTTAAATTATATAATTAACCTATTTAAATTATTTTTTTAATAATTTTATAATTTAAATATTTTATTATACAATTATAAATATATATAATTTTAAAAAAAAGTTAGTTAAGAAATTATAAATATATATTTAAATAATTACAAAATTATAATAAATATTTAAATAATAAATATATTTATAATATTTATAATTATATATTAATACTTTTTAAATATATTTATTTATAATTATAAATATTAAAAAAATACATATTTAAATAATTATAAAATTAAAATAAATATATTTATATAATAAATAAATTTATTATATTTATAATTATAAATAAATACTTTTTAAATATATTTATTTATAATTGTAATTATAAATAAATATACATATTTTAATAATTATAAAATTACAAAAACAATATTATTATAATTTTTTAAATATATAAATTTCTATAATTATATACATATATATAATTAAATAAATACATAAATATATAAATATATTTATTTATAATTATAAATAAATAAATAAATATATATATTTAAATAATTATAAAATTATAATAAATATATTTATTATATTTTTTATTTTATAAATACATATAATTATATAAATACAGTTATAAATATATATAATAACAAAAATAATTTATTAAGATTAAATCTATATCAGCGCTAAAAAAGGGTTGATAAAACTTGACTTTATCAGCACTAAAATAAAAAAGTGCGGATAAAATCCTTAGATAACAAATCTTATAAAAGAACCCTAATCGAATGTATTCTCTCTCACAAAACTCAAGCTCTCACGAAACCCCACTGCCATCGCATCGTCACTCTCACCATACCCTACTCTCATCGTCGTCACTGCTCTCACCAAACTCCACTGCCGCCACACCCTCACTCTCATAAAAAACTACTCCCTCTTCCTTCGTGTCTCTCATTCCAAAACTATGGTATGTGATGAATCACTGCACCTCCTCGCACCCCTACACCACATCGCACCACCTGTGCACCAAATTACACAACCCCTGCTTTCCTATTTCCCACATGAAAATCATATTGTGAAGGAATGAGGTGTAATAAGTTATGTTATTGGTGTTTTTTATAAACTAATATCTATATGGAATCTTACAACTGTTATTCCAATTAACCCTTTAGAATTATCCCAAGATATATAGTAGATAGTCTTTTAGGTATTTTTTAACACTCCACTTTATTTGATTTAATATATTAGAGAGTGTATATTTTTTTTCACTTACAAATAAAAACTTAAAAAATATTTCAACCTAATGGGAGTCCTTATTACATTTATAATTTCTCTTTTTTTGAATTATAAATTAAAAAATAATTAGTATATTTCTTCCTTGGATTTCATGATATTTAAATTATCCATCTCTCCAAATTCTCATAATATATTTCATTTAATGTGTACCATTGACTATTATAATGTGTATAATATAAATCTGTTGAAAAATGAGTAGGGGAAAAATTAATATTAGAATGGGGAGAAATAAATATCTCTTCCTTATCACTTTAAATAATTGATACATTAAATGTATACAATTTTGAATAAGAACAATGTATCTATCAATTTTGGTCTTAGATATATACCTAACTTTAATTTTTTTCCCCAATTGAGTCCATATAGAAAACTTGATTCTTATAATATTGAGTTACTTTAACCATTCCTAAATCTCACATCAAAACATTTATTGATTACGTTTTTTAGTTTTAATATCAAATTTAACCTCTATTTCTTGAACAAACATGGTTAACTATTGAATTTGGAAAAAAATCTTAGTTATTTTTATATAAACCATCATACCATAGGTAAGAATCCTTTTTTATACTATGGAAGTATGATTATTCATCTCTATATTAACATGATTTTAAATATTATGAATAGTGGATTACATCTCCTTTATTTAAGTTCTAAGAGTGAATTTTACTTTAAATATTCATTTAAATGTCATATACATGATCTATTACCTAAGATCATATACAACCAATGTTAGAGAAAAAATCATATGAGGTACTATCTCAGCCTAAGTTGGTTATATTAGAGGAGTTGAGGCTTTTCTATTTATCTCTTTTTGTTATCAATTTCCCTTTAAACATCATTTATGAATTTCTGGACATCATCCTATGTTAGGGTCGCTAAATATATATTTTGGAATACTTTGTGTTTCATGTGAGTTACTATAACATTGATTTCCATAGTGATTTATTCTACCATTTCATATTAATACTATTCATTAAATCCATTAAACTAAATATTAAATATATGTTGCACATCAAATTTGAAGTCATTTATGTCTTAATGAGTATCAATTAAAATGAAATTATTAACTCTTCTTATAAACACATTGGTCATATAACTTATCATTTTATCTTCACTCAAACATATACAAAGAGACTCATCTAATACCACTCCAACTATGGTTTATTCATGAATTTATTTATATAGATCTCTATAACTATTGTATAAATAAGTTAAAATAGAGTAGTATCAATACCTTCCTTAAAGGGTATTTTATATCATTATGTTTTATTAGCTCAACACCTTACATTGTTATCTCAAATACATCTATATAAGATCTATCCACAATATCCATAATATTATTATACCATATTTCATTATTAATGATAGTATTTTCTATTAAATCAATTATAATTCCATGTTTGTGAACAATCATCTCAACTAGCACTAACTCAAACTAAATAATAGGTTGAAAAAGTGATTCAATCATCCATTCAATATCTATATATTTTACATGTATTTTTTACTATACATTTTATAGAAAACAAATAGAAACTACAATTGATATTGGTGGTTCCCTATGATTTAGTGAAATTCATAAGCTTGTAAAAGTATTGGGATCTCCCAAATAGGGAAACATGGTATAATTTCCCTCCTAAGTTGGTTCTTTTCCATCGTTTTGAAGAAGTGTATCTTTAACCAAACTTTTTTTTGTGAATTTATTCTATATAAATTACATAGTAAGTTAGTTACCATACACTAAAAATCTAATATCGATAGTACATTCCTCACCCTTAGGTGTATATCCACTTCATTTTCCTTGAAACTCAATTTATTTCTCTTATTCATCCTCAACATCAAAATTATAATTTTATTCTATTATAATAGATTTTGTTGTCTCATCGCTAACATATAAATCCAAATAATTTTCACCATATATATTTATATCCACTAGTTATTTAAGTTTCTCCTCTTCTACATTTTTAGAATCATCTTCCTTCAATCCAAGAATCCCATATCTTCTTGTGGATATGGATTCATTACAGGTGTGAAATAATAGTAAATTTAAAAGTCCAGTCTTCCCTAAAATCCATTATAAAGGTTTTATCTAACCCTCATCTTCTAGAAATACATTATTAGGGTTTTATCCAACCCTCATATTCCAACATCACATGAATTGTTTAAATTAGGGGGTCCTCCCTAACTATATCTTATCACTGATTTGGTGTTAGATTTTAAGGGGATGAATCTTGGGCAACAAAATTAAATAATAGCAATCATCCTCATTAGCTTCATCTCTCAAACAATTATTATTTCATTTTTTCCATGAGACTCATCCCCTGCCTCTTTTGGGTGAATTCATAGGATAAAACCTACCACCAATGAAGTAATTCTTTTCTTAAATTAAATTACTCATTTCCTTCAAAGCATAATGATTTTTTTAAAAATGTTTGTTTCCCCTTGTTTGAAAGGACCCTTTTGTGTATTTATTTATTATATTAAATATTAATATTACCTAATCAAATATGATGGGTATGAATAGATAATAGATGGATGTCCATAATATGATAAAAGAGTATGAAGATGGGGTGAAAGTTTTCATCAAGTTTTCAAAAGATCATGCATACGACCCTTCTAAAATCCTTTTTCTGTGTTTATGTTGTTTTTATTCAAGAAGAATTAGTCCATAGAAGTTGGAATGACATGCGATCTATCACAGAATAGACCAGAGTTATAAATTCTAGAATAAACACAAGTGAAAATAAAATTTAGCTAGTGATTTGGATTGCATGATGTTTTATGGATCATATGATATGATTACAAGTGTGTAAAATGAAGAATATTCTATCAAGGATGTGATTACAGGTGTGAATAATGATGAAGATCACATTGATGAAGTGACAGTGATAGTTGAAGATAAACTTTTTGATTGTCTAAAATTGATTGTGAATTTAAAGATTTGTGAAATGATGCCATTGTATGTTAGTTTTACTAAATATAAAGAATTGTCATCTATACTGAAGCTTTATAATTTAAAAGTTTGAAACAAATGGAGTGAAACTAGTTTTACTAAACTACTTGATTTCTTTAATGGTATGCTCCTAGAAAACAATAAGTTCCCTAGAAAAACATATGATGCTAAACAAATGCGTTGTTTTATGGGTATGACCTATGAAAGAATACATGATTTTACAAATGATTGTACACTATTTCACAAGGACCAAAAAATAATTAAAGAATTACCAAATTGTGGTGATTCTAGATATAATAAAATGAATTAGTTACTCCAAAATTTGTGTGGTATTTTCCAATAATTCCAATGTTTAGGTGCCTATATAAAAGTGACAGGACTGTAAGGCAATCTACATGTCACATAGATACAAGAAATAAATATTTGAAACTTCATCACTCAGTAGACTCTCCTCAGTGGAAGGGAAGTGATCATTAATATCCTGAATTTGGAAATGATCCAAGAAACCTTCATCTTGCATTATCTATAGATGGAGTGAATCCTTTTGGTTTTCAATGTAGAAATAATAGTAAATGGAGGATTATGTTGATAAATTATAACTTTCTACTATGTTTATGTATGAAATGAAAATAAATTATGTTATATATACTTATATCATAATTTAATCAACTAAGTAATAATATTAATGTCTATTTTCCTCCATTTATTGAATATTTGAAATTATTATTAGATTTAGGTGTTACATTGTTTGATGCTTATAGAAATGAAGATTTCACATTAAGATCCTTTTTGTAAGGGATGATAAATGATTTTCCTGCTTTTGTAAATTTTTTAGGATATAAGATTAATTGAAATCAAGGGTGTCCCATTTATGAAAAAGGTACACAACCAATTATATTGAAACATTCATCAAATAATTTGTTTCTAGTTCATTGTATATTTATACCTTGAAGACATAAGTACCAATCTTGGATGACATTATTCAGTTGGAGTTCAGAAGAACATATAACTCCATCTCCAATAACATGTGATCAATTATTTTAGAAAGTAAAATACCTGGACACTACTTTTGGAAAACTTTTTTTGAAAAACCTTATGAAAACCGATTGGAAACATAGATCAGTTTTTTTAATTACCATCTTGGAATTGTCTATGTGTCAAACATTTTCTTGATGTTGTGAATGTTGAAAAAAAATTATGTGATAGTGTCATTGGAACATTACTAAATGCACCTAGAAAACAAAGGATGAAATTAAGGCTAGATTGGACATGATTAACATGGGAATATGTGAAGGTTTGGAGCTAGTGAAGGGTTCAAAACACACTTTTCATCCTACAACTGCTTACACTCTTTCCATGCAAGAGAGATATCAATTTTTTATCTTCTTGAATGATGTAAAGGTTCTATAGGGGTATTCATCGAATATCAAAAATATCATTTCAATGACTGACTAAAAGTTAAAGGTTTTGAAATGACATGAATTTCATGTTTTGATGCATAATATAATTCTTATATCTTTACATTTTTTTCCAAGAATGTCTTCCATACATTAACCATGATCTGTTTATTTTTCAATGCTATATACAACAAATTTATAGACCCAGAAAAAATTCTAACTATAGAAAAGGAAAGTGTCATCATATTATGTGAATTGGAAATGTTCTTCCCACCAAAATTCTTTGATACGATGGTTCACTTGATGGTTCACTTCGTGGGAGATATTATACTATGTGGTTCTATACAATATATATGGTTATGCACCTTGAACATTCTATGAATATTTTGAATGGTTATGTCAAAAATCAAAGTCATCCATAAGATTGTTTTGCTAAGAGATATATTGTTGATAAAGCTGTTGAATTCTATACCGACTATCTATCTGGTGTGGAAAGCATTGGTCAACCAAAATCTAATCACACCTAGAATCTTGTGGGTGGAGGAATTTCTGGAATAGATGTGGTCAAAATCAATATTAAAGATCAGGATTAGGCCCACCTTTACAATTTTAATAATAGTTTGGAGGTTCCCCATAGGTTGAAACCCAAAAATAAATTATTAGGCGTTTGAATACACCAATGGATGAAATATAGATATCAAATAAACATAATAAATAGTTTATAGGATGATTTTGAGACCATATTTTTAAAAAGTGAGATGAAAATTCAGATTCAATTTCAGAACGACTTTAATGAATGTCCAGAGGACCAAGTGTGTATGTATCATCTTAAAATGGTAATTTAATTAATTGTTATACAAAATATAAAAATGAACATGATGAAGGATTTACCATAAAAGATAGTGGAGTACCACTTTTGGCTGAAGTGATGCATGTTTTTAGTACTAAGGATATAAATACAATTTATGAAAATATGTTATACTTTTTCATCATCAAACACACATGATGGTTGGATTATATGATATTACAAGTGCCAATTTTTCAATTAAAGTGGATTTTTAAAAGGATTGTTGTTAGAATAGATGAATTGGGATGCATGAAAGTGGATTCAGTTAGGAAGGGTAAAAAGAAGAACAATTTATAATGGAATCAAAGTTAGTGTAGGTATTTTATATTCTTGATCCCAAAAACAAAAAATGGTCAATTATTCTGTTATCAACCAAAACCATAGAAGTTTTAGATAAAAATTTGATTGAGGATGACCCTTTCATTTGGGACATTGCAATCATTTCACAGTGGTACCAATGTAGAAGGGGTTCTGTATGTCAGAGGAGATCATAATGAAGGGATTTTGATACTCAATAGAGGGTTCAAATACCTTAAACATTTAAAAAAAATAGTTTAATAATCAGGTTATATAATTTAGTAATATACATTTAATAACATCATGTTATAATCTATTATCTAATATATTTTTGTAATATTAATAAAATGTTAAACCACATTTATAGATAATGACTTCTGCACATGATGATTCTCCCAATCCTAAGGAATGATAGGTTTCTCAACCTGATGTTTCTCCCAATGTAGAGGAACAATGACCTAATGCACACGACCATGCTACAAATCCAACGAAATAATAGGTCTCTAATCCTTCTACTACTCCCAATATATAGAAACAATGAAATTCTACATACGTCAATACTACCAATCAATAAGAACAACATATTGATAATGTTGAACCCAAGGAAATGGTAGATTGTGAATAAATGATGTTTTAGAAAAAACAAGAGCGTCGTAACATGATGGTGTTAAAAAATATTAAGGTGAAAAAACAAAGGCATCAAATCCAAGGTCAGATGGAATACGTGTGGCTAACATATTAACCCCAATAAGGTCACGTCCAGTAGTTTCATTAGGGTCATCACTCGTCAGTATATTCTGATTGATGTATATTAATGTAATAATGTTGTACCTATACTTAAGACACGAATTTGGGAAGATATTATGGTAACATTATGTTGTCCTCTCTTTATTTTTCTAAAAAATTAAATAATAAAACATTTACTTACTCTTTATAATACCTTTCAAAGTGAATTTATAGAAGATTCTTCCTAAAAGAAATTAATATTAATGATTTATCAAAATACACACATAGGATTTTATACAATTATAACAAAATTTATTCTTAAAGATGCTGAAGGGAAAATTAACTTACACCGACCACTTATGTATGCAGAATTGGAAAGCCAAGCAATGTGGGATGTATTTACTAGTTGTCATGGTAAATATATTTTTTGGTACATTGTGGCTCATAATACATTTTTAAATAATATATTTATTAATAACTTTGATTAAAAAAAATTTATTTATGAAAGAGTAAATGAGGGATAAAAATAAATAATGGATAGAAAAACCAACATACCCCAACTCTAAAGTAAGGATGGGGAACACTTTACTTGAAAAAAATTGGTACATATTTTAAATTCACCCTAATACTTTTATATGACATGAAACAACAACATAATTAGGTTCCTCTATTTATTTTCATATTGATGAATCCAAACCCAAAGTAACTTCCATCCCATATAATGTGTTATGGAAGGAGTCATGTGTTAATAAAAATGGGATACTAATAGATGAAAACACACAAAAAGTGTAGGAATCATGTGTAAGTATGACATAATAATTTTTTTCTATAAATACCTATTACATAAAAATGATTAATTATTTTCCTATATTTTATATCTGCCTTAGTCATAGGAATCCTCAACACCTATACTAGATGAATACCAACTATCACTGGCCTTGAATTGGCTAGAACAATATGGCCGCATCAGAAGTGTGGGTTTTTGGGTGACACCCTAAACATATATTGAGAAAATAAAATAACGAGGGAATAAAATAAAAAAATTAAAGAGATGAAAGCAAGATTAACTTCCCTTGAATAAAAATTTCATTGGTAGTCTAAGTTCCTAGAAAATGTTATGGGGGAAAAATAGAAGAAACAACTCAGGAAAAACCATTGCATAACCATCCCACCCCATTACACTCCGGCATTGAGGTGTGCTATTCCCTTCAAAGAGAAGTATTAGATGAGGTAATCAATATTCTCATAATTTTTTCTATGAAAAGTGAATATGAAATACATGGATACCTTTCCTATACTAATATTATATAGGGTAAAAATGAATGTGATTTATATCTATCAACACTCAACCATCACCTTGTTGTGATGGATACCTTTTTTAATATCCAAGAAGACATTCTACAGAATAGACTACTTCCAACAAGTCATGTGAGAGTGGGGGTTACTATAGATCATGAGCCAATCACCAATATACCTATTCTACTTTATGATTCATGTATTCATATAATCGATCAAGCTATTCTAAAATATGTATCATGGCCGTTAGATATTGTAAAAAACTTATCACTATAGAGGTATTCATTTAAAATTTATTTTTCATGATAAACCTTTAACAATTAATGAAAAAAGGACCAAAACAATGGATGCTATTACAGATGGAAAAAGGGAAATAGTGAAATGAAATTTCGAATCATAACCATCTAAAGGATGAAATGACCAATTGAAAAGATCTTCAAAATACACCTTTACCCTTCCCCTTCGATATCCACATTTACTAACATTAATGTTTCATACAGATACAAAGTTAAAAATTGGTAGTAGTCACATAATTTATTTTGAAGAACAAATGTATGGATAGGCCATTATAGACTACATTTATCTAGATAATGTAAATGAAATTTGTAAGTGTGAATGACTCAGAGACTTGGTTGTAAATGTATACATGTGGTGTGTTTTCATGATTTGTTTTTCTAATAGTTGATGTACTATATTAATTATGACTAAATAAATTTCATATTTTTTAAATAATATATACGAATAACAATTTAAGGGATTACCCCATGAATATAAATATGGACTAATTAGTCCTAAAATCACTTCTATAGACCAAAAAGAAGTAGAATAAAAAAAATGGATGAAATAGTGAAAAAACTGACCAAATAATTTTAAAAAAAACTTACGGTTTATGGACTCTTCTTAATGAAAACTATATAGGGGTAAAACTCTACCATTTAATCATATAAAATATATTTTGATTAATTTAATTATTTATTCATTTTTTTATTTTTAGGAAACATTTGATACTCATTGTGATCAATTTGGATACTCTAAAGATTTATTTTATAGATTTATTACATCGATACCCAAGAAACTGACAACACATGATAACATTTTTCAATTTTAAATACACTACATACATTATTTTAGAACTAAAATTAAAGTTATATATTTTATATTATGTTTTAATTATAATTCTTTTATGATAAGGCATTGTTTAAATATTGTGAAAATCATGGCATAAGGATAGTCCATATGCATAAGGATCCTGACAAGTACTAGAAGTGGACAAGTATCATGGTATATATAATAATATTTCACTATCCAAACACATATCAAATAAAATTACTTATTTTTTCTCAATGTTTAAGAAGTGTATGAAATAAAAAAATGGAAAAGTTTTTTGTTATTTTGTTTTTAACTTTATGATATATATCATATTCCATAAAAAAATAGCATCCCTGAAGAGGTATTTTTGAAGATAATTACAATTTAAATTAAAATATTTATTAATATTTTTTGTATTTATATTTTTATAGTACTACTATGAATTTTAAAAATCCTTGTATTCACAAGATGAAATATATTTTTTAGAAATGAATGGGAAGCATACCTGATAGAAGAATTTACACATATATATTGAAGATATGACTTCCTACTTATTATTTAGTTCACTTTACCATCATTTCATCTAATTTTTTTAGTTAATTACTAAATATTTCTATCTGATAATCATTTTATTAATTTTCAAAGAGATCATAAAGAAATGACCCCGTGCAAGATTTGACTTCGAGGTTACAACTGAAATAATGACAACAAGGAAATGGGTCAAGAATGTATACAACCATCATAAAAATGTGAATTCCTAAAACCTTCAAAAAAATAAAGATATTTCATTGAGAAGGTTAAAGTGTTTTTTAATATACTATATTTTTTCTCATTATATTATTTATTCTATACTCCATTAACATAATCTAAATAAAATGTTGACTACTCATTCACACATTGTCTTCTAAACATGATGTTGTTACCAATCTCAGGGAAGAATAGACTATAATGAAGGAACCCCATTGGGGAGATTTAAAATTAGTGTTATGATATACATTCTCTACATTAACAAAAATTAATAAAATAAAACATTGATTTGTTTTTTATTATTCCTAATAGATTAAATTATTTTAGAAGATTTCTTTCCATCTTTCATGAAATTATGCACCAAAACTTCCATAGACCTCTTCTTCCTCAAAACTATTTCACCCATGTTGTGTTGGAATTTATCACTTTCCTTTATGTTCCCTCCACTTCATTTGTAGAAATATAAACAATGCTATCTCTACTCAATCATAGAGAAATATTGATTTCTAAATAGAAAAATAATTATCTATAGAAGTAGTGTATTGTTTCATATTTATGTTTAATTTATATCTTTTTAGTATTAATCACATAAGAATTGTTTTCTTATACAGGTGGATTCTTCTGCTCAAGTTTGGGATAGTTTGTTTGAAAATTCTTGTTCTCAAGAGATATTGGACTTCAAGGTTAAAAATGAGACAACAATAATAAGAAAATGGGTCGATAATGTATACAACCATCATGAAAAGAATAATTACTACTTCTTATTTGGTTAATATTTTCACCATTTTATAATTTTTTTTATTTAATTTCCTTATCATTTATATTTAACAATTATTATTTTTTTCATAGATATTTTGGGAAGTCATATTTTACTTCAATCATTTATAGCAAGCATGAATAGAGAGAACATATTGCTTTTGGATGAGGCATTTCTGGCAGCATGGGGTTTCTTCTTCCATATAAATAGAAAATTTATTTTCTTTATGGATAGGTGTAGATAGTTGATTTAAAAATATACATCACGTACTTAAACATCCACACCTCAATCCGAAACATAGTGTGACCAGTACAGCTTGTAGTGTATGTTTTTAGTTTATAACTTACAAATTAGTTTAAAACACACATCACAAAATTAAAATCAATCAAACTCATTATGATTATTTTAATACTTTATGAAAACAACCCACAAGTCATTTGTGATATGCATGAATTATCCACACCTCAATTTGATGCATGATGTGCCTGATTTGACTCTAATAATGTCTTTTTATTTAAAATTGATATTAATTTTAGTAAAAAAACTAGTGACAAAATGAAAATTGATAAAATGTGCTCAAATTGTCTTGATAATTTATGAAAATGATTAATAAGTCATTTTTGATTTATAAGAATTAGAACCACATCAAACTAACACAAAATGTGACTGATAGGACTCAAAGTTCATGTTTCCAATTAAAAATTAAATTTTAGTAAAAAAAAACAAGTGACAAACTCAAAATAGATAAAATGCATTCAAATTATTTTGTTACTTTAGTAAAATTATCCTTATGTCATTTGGGATGTGTATAAATCTACTAAACCTCAATCTGATGCATGATGTGACTAGTATGACTCCAAGTGCATCTTTTTATTTAAAAGCGACATTAATTTTAGTAAAACAAACAACTCACATACTCAAACCTAATAAAACACATTCTTAATGTTTTGATACATTAGAAAAATGATCCATATGTAATTATTGACATGTAGAAATCAGCCACACCACAATATGATACACAGTGTTCTCGATATGACTCAAAGTTTTTTTTATCAGTTTAAGATTGAAATTTTAGTTCAAAAAGTCCAACCCACTAAAAACTGAGAAAACATGCTCAAATTGTATTGATAATTTAGTAAAATGATTCATAAGTCATTTGTAATGAGGATGAATCTATCTCATGTAAAACCAACAAAGTATGTGACCAGTATGTCTCAAAGTGTGTGCATTGAGTTTAAAATGACATTTTATTAAAAAAACACAAGCGACATAATCAAAACTAAGAAAATGATTTCATATTGTTTTGATACTTTAGAAAAAAAATAAGTTATTTGGGAAATTTAGGAATTATACTCACCTCAATCTAATACATGGTGTGACCTGTATGACTCAAATTGTGTCATTTTATTTAAAATTTACATTAATTTTATTAAAAAAGACAATTGAAAAACTCAAAACTGAGAAAAAATATTCGGAATTTTTTGATACTTTATGAAAAAAACTGTAAGTCGTTTTTGATGTGTAAGAATGAACCAAACCTCAATATAATACATAGTGGGACCAATTTAACTTCAAGTGTGTCTTTTTATTTAAAATTAACAACAATTTTAGTAAATAGAACAAGTGACATACCGAAAACTAATAAAATTCATTTGGATTGTTTTTTTACTTTATTAAAATGGTGTTTAAGTCATTTTTTATGAGTTAGAATCAACCAAACCTCAATCTGATTCACAGTGCAACTGTTATGACTCGAAGTGTTTGTTATTAGTATAAAATTTTAATCTTAGTTCAAAATGTGTGTCACTCATTGAAAACCAACCAAACATGCAATTATTGTCTTGAAATTTTTTTACAATGATTTGTACTTTAGTTTTGATGTGTAGGAAGTTGTAAAATATCAAACCGACACACAACGTGACTGGTATGAATCAAAGTACATATTTCTAGTTTCAAATGATATTTTAGTAAGAATAACAAGTAACATACTGAAAACATAGAAAACACTTACCTATTGTCTTAATACTTTATAAAAATGATCTATAAGTCATTTTTGACATGTTGGAATCAACCCCACCTCAATATGATTCATGGTGTGATCAGTATAACTCCCAGTGTGTCTTTTTATTTAAAATTTACATTAATTTCAGTAAAAAGAACAAGTGACATGCTAAAAATTGATAAAAAACAATCAGATTATTTTGATAATTTATTACAATGATATAAATGTCATTTTTGATGTGTTGAAATCAACCTCACCTCAATTTTATGCACAATGTGACCAGTATGACTCAAAATGTCAGTTATTAGTTTAAAATTCACATTTTAGTTCAAAACATGCCATCAATGAAAATCAGGAAAACATTCTCTAATTGTCTAGATAATTTGGTAAAATGATTCATAATTCAATTATGATGTGTAAGAAGTAGTCTCATGTATAATCGACACACGATGTGTTTGGTATGACTCAAAGTATGTGTTTCTAGATTCAAATGACATTATAATAAAAAACAAGTGACATACTCAAAATCAAGAAAACACATTAATATTTTTTGATACTTTAGTAAAATGATCCAAATTTAATTTTTGATGGGTAGGAATTATCCACACTTAAAACCGATGCATGATGTGACTGGTATAATTCCAATTGTGTCTATTTATTTAAAATTAACATTATTTTTTGTAAAAAGAACAAGATACATATTAAAAACCAATAAAACACAATAATATTGTTTTTATACTTTAGAAAAATTATCCATATGTTATTGTTTATGTGTAGGAATCAACCTCACCTCATTAGGACGCACAGTGTGATTGGTATAACTCCAAGTGTTTCTTTTTATTGAAAATTGACTTTAATTTTTGTAAAAAGAATAAGTAACATACTAAAAACCAAGAAAATGTATTCATATTGTTTTGATACTTTAATAAAATGACACACTACATATATAAATCAATAGCACATCGATCCAATTCCCAATATTATTGATATGACTCAATGTGTGTCTTTTTATTTAAAATCGTCATTAATTTTAGTAAAAAGAACAAGTAACATATTGAAAACCAAGAAAATGCATTCATATTGTTTTCATACATTAGGAAAATTATCCACAAGTCATTTTTAACATGTAGGAATAAACTACACCTCAATATGAAGCAAGGTGATACTGGTGGGACACAATTTGTTCACTATCTTTTTAAAATTGACATTTTAGTTCAAAATTTGTGTCACTCAATAAAAACAAAGAAAACATGCTCTGATTACCTTGATAATTTAGAACAATGATTCATAAGTTATTTTTGATGTGTAGGGAGCAGTCTCATGTCAAACCGATATACGATGTGACTAGTATGACTCAAAGTGCATGTTTCCATTTTGAAATGATATTTTTGTAAAAAACACAAGATATGTACTCCAAAATGAGTAAATGAAATCAGATTGTTTTGATACTTTACAAAAATGATCCATATGTAATTTTTGACATGTAGGAATCATTTTCACCTCAGTCTAATTCATAGTGTATCTGATATAACTCCATGTGTTTATTTTTATTTAAAATTGACATTGATTCTATTAAAAAGAACAAGTGTCATACTAAAAACTAATCAAACACATTTGGATTGTTTTTAATCTTTAGGAAAATGATCCATAAATAATTTTTTATGTGTAGAAATCAACCAAACCTCAATATAACACACAATATGATCGGTATAACTCCAAGTGTGTCATTTTATCTAAAATAGACATTTTATTAATGAATTATTTAATATTAATGTTTAATTTATTTCTTTATAGTATTACTAACATAAGATTTGTTTTCTATATAGGTGGATTCTTTTTCTTAGGTTGGGGTTATTTTTTCAGCAATTGATACCAAGGTCAAACTTTTTTTAGAGGGGATTATGGGTGCCAAAGATGATGAAACATTGATGTTTTTAAATGTTGATGGATAATAATTGTGAATGTAATTATACAATATTTTTTTTCAAATGTATATAGTAGTGTTTTTTATTTTTGATGTAAATTTTATTTCAATTAAATTATATATTTGCATACAGGTTATGGGTATTTTCTGTAGTGTGATGTTATACAAATAACACACTATAGCAGGTTGAACCTTTATTAACACTCTTTATAGCACTGATAAAGGGGGACATTTATCAGTGCTATTGAAAGAATTAATAAAGGGGGGCCTTTATCAGTGCTAATAAAAGTGACGATAAAGGGGAGCCTTTATAATCACTAAACTATCATTGATAAAGGGTGACCTTTATGAAACTTTTTTAGTACTATTAAATCCCCTTTTCACATTGTTAGAGGTTCGATCTGTATTAGAGATTATTATAGTCATCAATTGAACCATGAATTGTATCATATAATTTAATTTTAAAAAACATTACATTGAGACATCTTGGCCACTCAAAATTTTGATATAAATTTACATTATATAATTTTTTATATCACTTAACACAGGTGGTTTATTTTTTTAAATGAAAAAATCAATGTTTATCCATCCTAATTTTAAAAATATCATCTGCTTACAAATTTTATAATTATAACCCTTTAATTCCAGAATACCAAAAAAATATCAGAATAACCATATGGTATAATTTTAAATTAAATATATGTTTATGAGTACATAAATTACAAACCAAATTATAATAATATGAATCTAATAAAACTAAAATTTCATGTTGGGGAAATTTCACTACTTGAAAATCTGTTATTATTGACCACCAAATGCGGTCTCTAATGGAATTTAGTAGCCTCCATCCAGTCACATTTTGCGGTCATAGTTGGACCAATACTAAAGGGTATTGGTTATTTCTAATGGAAGTCGCTATAGGCCCTCCCCTACTGTGGTTGTAGGTAAGATCATTAGGAACTGCATTGGTGGTCCTCAATACCTTAGGAAAATGAAGGATGTAACGATCAATGGAGGTGGTTTCTATTGGTCTCGGAATGTGAAATCATTAGAGAATTCCAATGGTGATCACTAACCTGGATTTTTTTTAAAAAATGTGGTTTTTCATCCCCAAATAAAAAAAAATATCTAACAAAAATAAAAAAAACAAATAAAAAATAGCCATCCTAACAAAACCATCAATCCAAGAAGTTATCCCTTCCAATATTTTTTCACAATAAACCTATAATTAATATAAAATAATTAAACAAATAAAATACAAATTATTATATTTAAAATTAATAATATTTATTTAGTTAATGTTTATATATATATATATAGAATAAAAAAAAGTGTCACAACCTGTCCCCCGGGGCCCGTGCCGTGACTACCCCAAGCCCACCTCCCGAAGGCCAAGGGCTAGTGACTAGCATCAAAGGTGTCAACCAAAAAGTGGGAGGAATTTTCCTAAGTAACTGTATGCAAAAGAACACACCCAACCACATCCCAACAAACTAAAAATGGGAAACAAGTACCACTAAAACAAATTTGAGTGCAAGTACAACTGAAAGTAAGTGGGCCATAATACAAACCCAACAAGGAACTGAAAACAACAAGTTCAAAAAGGAAACTTTGATGGATATATTCAGTAAAACCCACCCAATCATGAGAGTAGTGAAGCTAATGGAAGCTAAAGTAGTATGTCTTGTCTGCTTGGTCCTACTGGGCCCGCCTGATCCTAGGCCACCAAGTCCACCGTCGAATCATCCGTCAGTCCGGTCTCCCTGATCCCCCCTGTTGAAAAGACAGTCTTCTACACCAGAAAAAACATGTGTGGGAAAATCCTATGCAGGGGTGAGTAATACAGTACATAGTAGGGACCCCAAAACAAAAAGGGAAGACCATAGTGCAATTCCATAAAGTAAAGCACGAAACAAAAGACAAATCACATGAGTTATATTCTAGGGTAGTTGCAGTAGCATCATCAGTCACAAATGTCAAACTCCTGGGTCGTTGTATAACTCCTCCTCTATAAAGTACTGTGAGCCTACCGGGTCACACAGAGTTGCTTCCCACTAACCTTGGACTACTGTGGTACTCATCATTGATTAGTATCGTTGGTATGTTGGGTCACACTGAGCCACTCTCCACTGTGGTCCTGCCATGTCACATAGAGACACTTCCCACCTTTGTTGAACTAAGTTAATCCTCCTATCGAGTACTTTGGGTCTGTCAGGTCACACAAAGTTTCTCCCCACCATGGGATTTCTATCTCACATAGAGCCACTTCCCACTGGGTCATCATTAAGCAGTCTTCAAGTCTGATCCAACCATAGGGTTCCGTACGTAGCACGCTTAGAAGAACCACTCATCAATCCATTTATCACATATCAACATCCATGAAAGTCACCAAAAATAATTTCAAAAGATCCTCCTCCTTGAGAGGGTCCCAACACTGAAAACAACCCGTCAATCAGACGCATTTTTTTCAAGATACAAGTGTTTTAGTAACCATGGGACCAGTTGCGAAGGGGTCCGGTCCGACCCAGTCGGACCAACCTAGCCCGAGGGTTCCATATACCCCAATTCATTTAGACGGAATTGACCTGACCTAGTATGGGTCGAGGCCGGTCTGGTTCAGTCTGGCCAGTGGGCTAGGCCCAATAGGCCTTACTAGACCCGACCCGATTTGGCTGAGGGCCCAGCCCGCCGGTTCACCCGGTGACCCGGTCTAGTCTGGCCCGACCCAAAGGGGCACAAGTCTAGCTCACTGGTGCAGGTCTGACCTAATGGCATGGGTCCATCCCGGTTTAATGGGGGAGCAACCCGCTAGGGGGCACAGCCCACTGGGGAGCGTGACTCGTTGGTCCGAAGACTGACCATTTTAGCGGTCGGTGGGGTGTACCTGGGATGTGGCGGACCGCCGTGTCCCTCCCTGTCTGAGCATGGACCGCAATGAGAGGGACACTCCTTCACGAACCCATAGACGATGATGACTGGACTCCCTCCCCATCACCCACTGACTCAGTTCATGGGTTGACCCTAGTCAACATGGTACCATGCTGGCGCCGCAGGTCTCCAGTGTCGCAGCCCGATCAGCCTCGACTTTCATCGCACTGGCACGCCGTCGGGGCATGCCACTCCACTTGGACATTGGCATGGCCGGTGGCCTACCCCTACCATCTGGCATGCAGTTGGAACATTCCATTATCACCGCTTCTAGCACCGGTGTGCAGGAGGATCCTTCGACGGACCACTAGACATGTTCTGGTGGTCCGTTATTTGTGCCTCTACTGCCCACAGCCTCCGGGGAGCATCCTCTTTACTGCGAAGCCTTCAGATCCATCTTTCCCGCTCTTGAGACAAATTGTTCACCAATTGCACACAAACAGAGGGGTCTGGGACATTGTTTGTGTCAGTCTTCACCCTCCGTGTTTGAAGGTTTAAAGATAGGGAGGAGGTTTGGGGAGTATCCATTCAATCATCACATGAAAATATTTGAACCCCAAAAATAAATCCCTGAGAATGAAACACCCTCCTATATAAATGCACAAATCACAGGTCAAACTGTTCATGGGTTGACCCATGTTTTTCATTTCTATAAAAGGATAGGGAAGAAAAACAATTCAAAAACCCCTACCTATTTGAAGTTCATTGTTGCGCATTCATCCTCGAGGGGTTAAGACACAGGCATCACTTCTTGGATCCGATCTCTGAAAAGTGTGATGAATAAGATATAGTTCCACCGGTGTTATTCCTTCTTCGTGGGGGTGAAATTCTGTCAGAGGGTTTCTAGAGAATCCTCCAATTTTTTAATCCATATTTTCCCCAGGGCATCAAACTATAAATAGTTGTATGTCACAGTGTTCTCATTATGATGCAACATCACGTCGTTATGTTGTTTTATTTAAGAAATAGTGTCATTGTTATGCGTCATTAAAGAATCGTTACACAGTGAGTTTTATGAGCCATTAATGAGACTCATTGATGTGCATCGTTTCCGCCCTATCGCTGCCTTGTTGCATCATCTTCCACCACTCGAAAGTGATAAATAAAAGAAAATAATTATTTTAAATTATTTTATTTTTTTTCTGGAAAAATTATGTAAAATAAATTTTCCACTTGGCCCTTGTCAGATGAAGTTAAGTCACTTATAAGTCAATCCCGACATTCTGAATTCAACGGTGCCCTTAGATTTTTGATCCGAGAGACAGTTCAAAAGATAGAAAATTATGATCGCACGTTTACTGAATGTACCTTAAAAAATGTTTAAATTTTTTTTCTGGGCTCTCAGGATCTCAGAACACATGCTTTCGATTTTGAGGTCTCCAAATAATTCCATATAAATAAAAAAATTACACAAAAATTACAAGATGTTAAATTCTCTCCAACTTAGAGATTTATGTCCTCTAAAGTAAAAACAACAACTAAACAAAAATATGAGGGGTACTGAGCAAGAATCTGAGCCTTTCGCTCTCATGTTATCTCGTGAAGATTCCCGTGTTGCCATCAGACGTGCACTAGAGGAATCGATAGTCTGCATAAGACTCACTCCTGTCGATCCTCTGTCTCCATTAGGAACTCCGCAAACATCTCCCCATCTTCAATGTCCAGATTTCCCCATTCGATGATGTGCGATAGATCATGCACGTACCTCCTTAGCTGTGACACATGGAAAACATCATGCACTTGGTGCATCTGTGGGGGAAGAGCTAGGTGGTACGCCACCTCACCAACTCTTCTCAGGATCTACAAAGGACTGATGAACCTCCAAGATAGAATACCACCCAGACAAATCTCCACAATCCTCATTGAGGTGAGACTCGAAGGAATACATGATTTCCCTCCTCGAACTCCAAGGGTCTCCATCTCCTTTCAGCATAAGACTTCTCCTTAGATATGAAGATAAAAAATTTAAATCGTTCCTATAGAATTATGATAGGTGAAAAATCATCTAGATTCTATACTATAAATATAACGAGGAGGTTTTATAGAAGGATTGGAACATGGGAAAAATTATTTTAATTGATCTTATTCTAATATCATAGTATAAGTTTATCTTAGCAAACACGCAAGAAGGGACAAAGGTCTAGAGATTATATAAGAAAGTACTAAAAATATTATTACAAGGCCATTGAATGATATTATATAATGTTTAGTGATAGATAAATATCAGGAGTGACTATAAGATTTTAGGGGTCTAGAAGATAGAGAGTAGATCCATACATAATAAAGAAGCCTATTTAGTCGAGGATATCAACTAAAATCAATAGACTAGTTCAGTGGTTCATGGATAAGATTAATTTCCTTATTTTAATGGACACAATGAAAACTAAATTACTCAAATAAGAATCATCACATAGTGACTCAAAATATTGGTATTCAATAAAGTATTATTAAATTACATCATTTAATTCTAAAGAAACATTGGATTTGACTGACATAGAATAAGGGAAATGATCAATTTGGAGAAATGATACTTATCATCTGATAGAAGAATTTGATAAGGATAAGAGGTTCAAGAAATTGATAGTGGTAAAGGGTTTTTAATAATAATAAGTGTTTGATTTCATAGATAAATTTTCATTGATATTTAAACTTAAAACTATACAAATAGTGTTAATATTATTGACATCAGAATGTGAGTGCATAGAAAAAATATATGTAAATATATATTTCCTTCATGGATACTTATTGGAAGTAATTTATATGATGAAACAAATAGGTTTTATGGAAGAAGAGAACTAGAAACTAATTTATAAATAGAATAATTGTCTCTATGAACTAAATAAATTGAAAATATAATGGAATTGAATGTTTTATTTTTTATGTCAGAAGAATAATTTTGAAAGTTCAACATAGACCATTTCTACCAATAAAAGACATGGGGTGATAGGATATTCATCATACATCTCTTGTATATTTATAAAATGATTATGTAGGGTTTATATGTTTCATGTTCTTAGAGTCATTATATCTCATCCATATGGTCTGAAAACCTATAAATATCATTATTATTGGACTATATAGTGCTTGAAGAAAAACCATCTTCATTGAACCATTATAATTGAAAAAATGCACTTAAACTTTACCTATTATCTACTATGAGATACCAAAATTGTCGAAAATATGTTCTATAATCTTATTTTGATTGTAGATCTAGGTTTAATGTGTAATGGTAGTTATCTAACTAATTTTTTTTTGTATCCTCTACATGTGACATTCAGTTGAAATATAATGCTAACAAATTCACTTACTGATTATTTTCCTAATTTTTCTCTTATGTATTTAGTTGGTTTTGAATACCTAAATGGTCATATTTTTTTTTAATGAAAATTTAAATGTGATTTTTTACTGTAATGAATATACAAAAACAAAATGAGATAGTCAATTTGAATGAGAAACCAAATAGTTAAAACAAATCAAACCTCTTGAATCTCATGTTTCATATGGGGACATGGATTCTACCTCCATCTGATGTGGTAGGGTCCTATAAAAAATATAAAATATAAATATAATAATAATGAATGTAATAATAATAATAAAATTAGTATAAACCTACGTCATAGGATCTTTTATAGCATCACCTCGGCATATATATTCATATAGTGCTCTAAAATTAGAGCACTAAAGCCTTAGCATGTGAAACTATAGAAAAAAGAGTCCCCATTCCATATTTTAATTAGTATCCATGTCCCCCATGACAAATAATGCAATGGAATATCTCATCCCTTCGCATGGAAATTCCTCACTGGTCCTATGATAGCTGCACTAACTCAGCCTCAAATTGAGACCATATAATATATATATATATATGTATGTATGTATGTATGTATGTATGTATATGTATATATATATATATATGTATATAGGAATTGATAATTAGTACAAGAACTTATAATAAGAGCTGCAACCTCTGGATCATTTTGATCATGAGACATCATCCACACTGACATTTTATCAGTTAGTGAACCTTGATCCCATAAATTTATACCAAAAATATATAAACATAGAAAAAAAACATTAAATAATAAATTTAAAAATTTAATAATAAATAAATCATGTTGAATCTTGGACAGGTGATGAGTCCCATGCCTACGAGGTACTCCCTGCAATGCACGCTTCTTGGAATGACGTACTACCACCTCCTACATTCAATTATTTCAAATTTAAAACATGTAAAATGCTAAAAATTATTTGAAATATATAAAAAAATATACTCACCATTGCAGTCTCAATGGACTAATGTACAACTAACTCGTTCCACTGAGATGGGATAATGCCTCTCGAGACTCTTTCCAGAATGTATGAGGCACCCACATTTCCTACTCAATGCTCCCTCTTTTCTCTCCCTTTATAACCTTTCCAATTTTTATGAAATTTTTTCATACACACTGGACAAAACTCATTAGGGAACACTCTCAAATTATCCTATTTATGAAATTTTTTTATCACACATGATAATATTTTTAAACAAAACTAAGAAACTAAAATTTTCCTCTTACTTGAACTTCCCTCTATAACTAATCTAATGTATCCTAGGGAATGAAGTCTTGCCACATATAATAAATGAAAATAAATGTGGGTCATGTATGATATGATCAAATTGGAGAATAAATACAGGGTTACCCACTCCCATAGGATGATATGTCTCATCAAATGATACGTCAAGGGTTATGCCGGAATTCAATGATGAAATACCATGACCAGGGCCTCTCCTATGAGAGGAATAAGTGGTCGCATATGATCCCATTACAAAAAAATTCATACATAACTAGAAATATGTGTGTATAAATGTTTAATGCTTAATTAAAAAATAAACACATTTATATTCATACATACCTTGACCCTTAGAACTAGTTGGATATATAGAATGTTGTGGATCCAATGCCTGTTCCCCTAACATGTCTACAGTCATAGAAATAATTAGTAAGGAAACAATCCATTGCCTATTATAGTGCTATATAATGTTAACTACAAAGAACTCATGTAATTTTTATTTATTGCACACATATTTCATCAAATATAAAGGGGTGTTAGGATCAAAACACATGTCTCGGACAAGCTATGAAATTTCATTGTTTCATAACATTGAAATCCCATAGATAGGATAATTATTTAATACCCATTCATTTGATTCATCAATAATAATAAATTCATGAAGGCTGAGTTTTCTCAACACTAGAAAATAAAAGGTATTGATTGTTTCTTTCCATAATGAACAATTAAATATCATCACTATAATTTACTAGACAAGAGGCATAGAGGGGAATGAAAATAAAATATGATTTCATTTTCATAAATAGAGGCATAAAACTTATTTTCATTTTTATTTTCTTATTTCAATCATCTCCAATATTTTTTTCCTTTTCTTTCAGTCTATTCAAAAAAACATAATAAATAATTAAAACACTATGTTAGGATACCATTTCCACCCCATGAGAATGATCCTTGTTGTCATCATCTATGATTCACCCATTAGGTGCTTACAAATGGTAGTGTTGAGTGATCTATTGAGAAGGCCTTCCTTGAACACTTTTTGGAATCATTTTTAAGGAATAATGTTCTTTCACATTGTCCACTTCACCTTTACCTTTCATTTTTTATTATATTTCTTTAAACTAATATTTCAGTGATGAGTTTTCGAAGATTCAATTCAAATGCACCATCATGATACTCAAAGGTGTTGAATTTTAATCATGTTATTTCTAGTTATAAATAGTTTCTATAGACACATAAAAATGAATATTTATTAGAGTCACAAGTGGTTATCATCAACAAAATAAACCACCAAGTATTATAGGATGCCATAATAATTGAAGATGGAAAGATTCAAATAGAAGTACCACTACCACATGAGGGTAAAATTGAAAAAGATGTATTTCTTTCAACTTTTGTCACATCTAAAGAAGTTTTTGATATTTTCTTACCTTCATCCGTCCAATATATTATATTCCCTTGGTTCTAAAAAATTATTATAGGTATTGATGGGTAGGATCAAGTAGGATACCATGACACAATGTGTGCAAGAAATTATATTAATTATATTACTATTAGAACTAGTTAGAAACTCATAATAATTGAGATACTATCAATAAATAAATACTGTTTTCCATAAATTCATTATTAATGAGTAGGTTAATATAAGTTAATAACTGATTCCCTTGATTGATAATTTATTTTTTATTCTAATGGATGTAGGATTATTTTATGTTATATCCAAATCATGATTTTATTTTTTCATATATGATTTTTTAACAGGATAAATATTTTAATTTTTTTAAGTGAATAATAATGAAAAAATGGATATTAAAGGATTTAATGAACCTCCTATAAATTTTGTGGGTGAAGGAGTTTATAAACCTCCTATAAATTTTGATTCCAATAAAGGAATAAACCACTTCATTTAATAATCCTAAATGAACCACTCCTTATGTGATTAGGGATTAGGAGTCTATGGAATGTTTCTTTTACATAGGATTTAAAGATATGATACAGACATAGGTAAATATGGTTAACTTAACTACCTTCCCTGATGTAGTAAATAAATTCATTTTAGATTAGATAGGATCTATAAGAAGCTTGAGTCCTGGTGTCCTAATGATTTCAAGAGTAGGGAATTCAACACATCTCATTTCATGCTAGTAATAAATTTTTCCATCACCTTCTAGTTTTGGTAGGCCTTCTATTCAATTTCACCAGTGAAAGTAGAAAGATTACATCAAGATCGAATGTACTTTATAGGAGAAGAAATTCCATTCTTATGGATTTTATGATCACTCTCATATATTTTTATATTATAGTGCATCCAGGGGAATTTTAAAAAAGCTGAAGATGGACCATGCCTCATAGGCTTAGTTAGCTAAGAATTCTACTTTGGTTAGTAAATCACCATATGGGAGGTTAAGTGTGCCAAAAAGATAGGATATAGGAGGTTTACTACCTACCTATTAAATCAGGATTCCTCCCAGGAGAATTGAACATACAATCATGGCTAAAAGATGAATTAAATTTTTTTGATGACTCAGTTATAAATTAATTTGGTTATAATTTTCTTGAAATTGATCTGAACTTCATCAGATCAAAATCTTCTGATGAAATTCCCTATTTGATTCTCATAAACCCTTCAAAAATGTTTAAATCTCTCAAGATATTTTAATATTCTCAACATAAAATGGAAGAAATTCATATGAGTAAAATCATCATCAAAAGTCACTATTTTCTTATCGTCATTTTATGACCTAAGCCTTATACATTTTATTAATGAATGCATAGTGAAACTTTTAATTGAAATAAATTACTTTGAGTGGAGTAGTCTCACAGTTGTGGGGGGATACTATTAACATATATTTTTATTATTTCATATCATAGTTTACATATATTTAATGGTTTTCTATGATTTATTATATAAATATTATAGTAATTCTTGTTTTTATATTTTTCTAAAAAAATATTCTTTTAATTAATTTTACTCTAATTCATGTCATTTTTTATGCATGTAATTATCAAATATAGAGACAATAAATATACAAAAAATATAGTTAAACAGTTTATAAAATGTTAGAAAATTAAAAAAAGGTTTTAAAATAAATGATAGTAAAAAAATAATACCTTTCAGTATACATAAAAATTGACCATTTTCTCTTCAATGGTCTCTATAACCCAATAAATATCTTCTTTACATTGAATTACGGTGTGTTGATCAAGATTTCATGAAAAAAAGCAGTAGTCTCAAGTTAATATCATTCAATTAAAAATAATTCTCACTTTATAATTTTCACAAAAACTTTACAATTTAGATTATATGGAAAGGTAAGGAAGAAAAATGTATTTGCTTATGATTTCAAAATGAAAGGTTCATTGCTAGCCACTTCGGTGGTGGTATGGTGGTGAAGGTGAGTTGCCTAAACATGGCCATTCTATGGGAGGTTCAGGGTTCAAATCTTGGGAGTCCACTTTTGGGGTGAGCCTCTCCCCCGGGATCCACCCACCTTACCGGTCCGCCTGAACTCCTTTGGGCAGGCAAAATGAGGCGCGACCTAATTGCTGATGGATCGCTGTGACAGACCATCGCCGTCGGGCCGTTACCCTTGGTGACGCTCTTCCATCTCGGCTAGCAACGGCTCCTTCCCTAGCTGGGGAGCTACCTCCGGGTGCTACCCCTTCATGGGGGAGGGGGGTTTCTCTGTGTGGAGGTTTTGAAAAGGCCACACTGGGGAATTCCCTTTTAAGAAAGAAAAAAAGGTTCATTACTAACTCATTCATCTTTTTATAATATATTTTTATAGTCCACCAACGTAAAATGATATTTATCAAATTAACTTCCACAAACTCTATCAAACTAATTACACTTTAACAATATGTATTTCAACCTTTTTGAGTATACAACTTCAATTATGTCTTTCAATTGACCGTAGTAATAACCAAAATTGATAGATGGACAACCAATTCCACTATTTTGTGTTTCTCCTTTATCATCAAGATGTTTAATGTGAAAATGAAATCCATTAGCATCTAAAGCTTAGTAATGAAGAGATATTATAGATAGAACCTTAGTTTGTTGGTTAAATTATTCAGTTATTGTAGCGTCACCTAACTCCCATAGGTTATGGACCTATATATTTAATAGAATTCAATAAAATGTTACGCATAAATAAATTATCACTATACTTTAATCATAATGAAAATCCATTTATATTTACAAAATACTAGAACCAATAATGAAATGATACATAATGGGACTATTTAATTTGATAATCACTCACACAAGACATATCTTATTTTAGATCATTAATGTGTTTCCTACAAATGATAACACCTTGTTTAAATGATCAACATTATATATGCAAATTAAACATGTTAAAGTTAAACAATATTATTGATAAGAAACTTAATGCATAATTGGTGGAACTGATAGAGTATTGAAAAAGATATATCAATGAGATTATACCCACTTGATGTTGTCCATATCAAATATAGTTCCTTCTCTAACTTGACCATCATGAATATGAGTGGAATTATCTATTTTTTTTCAACATCCATAATATATTATTCACAAAACATAGTACACTCATCTATCAAATAACCATTGGATATTGATACCTTCAGATGATATCTATTATATATGAATCGTTTCAATGTATTCAGATACCATTCAGTTGGATACATCCACCTAAATTTCACTGGACTAGCAGTCATTACTTCATCAGTTAAGTTCACTATCAAGTGAACTATAACATCGAAAAATGAGGGTAGAAATAGTTTCTATACATGAAAAGGTGTAAGTAAAATTCTTCCCTAAATTTTTTTTAATCACCCATTCATTTATTTCTTAAACAAATTTTTCTACAAAAATTACTCATCTCAATCAATATCTGAACAACATTGGGTGATAAACAGTCATGAATTTTGATTGGTATCAAATGCCAAAGTAGTATATGATTGTCATGAATTTTCAACTCTTGCAATGTCCTGATCATTACATTCACACACTTGGAAATTTTAGAAGAGTAACCATTAGGCACCTTGGGAATCATCAGAAAGGAGAGAAATGCCTCTTTCTCTTTTTCACTCAATGTATATTATGCAGCAGGCATGTATGCCACATTTCCCTCACTCAACTATATATAAAAATATTTCCTTAAACCCAATTCTTCTAAATCACACCATTCATTCACATGGTCCTTTTATTTTTCATTAACACCTAAAATGGTCCACAATATATTATAACAAACATTTTTTTTCAATGTTTATGATATACAAATTATTCCTTAGCATGTTAGTTTTCCAGTAAGGGGGGTTTAAAAAAAATACTTTTCTTCTTCCAATTTTGACTATTCTCTCTACCTACACCATTAATACTCTATAATGGATGGGCCACCAAATCCTGAAATTCATATACTATGTGGATGGTTTCTTCCTCAATCCATGATAATATTTCTACTCCGGTCATGACCTTTGGTGTTGGGTTGAATTCTATAGAACCATAAAATGTCACTCTGTCCTTTATGAACCTATACTAAGGGGGAAGAAGAAATTTATGACCCATTTATGTCAATTTTTTAAAATGTTTATACCATGTAGAATTTTTAATTTTATTTTAGAAAAGAATAAAAAATTCCACTTTCGTACTCCAACCTAAAAAATTTACATAAGCTTGGAATTCATTGATTTTCCACAATAAAGCAGCATTAATATTTAACATTTAATTCATTTCATGGTTATAAGTCATCAAAAAATCACCCCAAAATCCATTCAACTTGTCAAAAAATGGTTTAAGGTAAGCATTAATCTTATCCCCGAAGATTCTAGGACCATCAATAAGTGTGGAAAGTACTAGAAATTTTTCTTTGATAGAAAGATGTAGAGGAAGATTTTATGAAGCCAACACCATGGGCCATGTTCTATGAGTTGAACCAACCATAGACTTTAATGTATTGAAACTATCTAATGTGAACCCCAATAAGACATTACAACTATCTTTATCTAAGTTAGGGTGTCTCTGATTAAAATATTACCATACAAGTGAGGCTATCAATTGGGTTATCATATCACATTCCTTATTTATTTTCACATTCCATCTCATTAATTGAGAAACATTTAATGAAATAATTAATATTTTCAACCATGACTTCGGTGTAAATTAATGCATTTTATTTATGGAAATCGGTTTCACCTATTTCGCAGTCTAAATTTGATGAGTCTAATTTCCCCCATTATCTATCCACCTACAAGAGTCACAGATCGTACAATTATCCAAGTGCATAGTTTCCTTTATAAACAATATAAAATGGGTTGCACATGAAACTATGGTCTTATATGTGAAACCTAAGTTCACTGTCAAATTACGATCACGGTAATACGACTCGTGAATCTTAGATTTAGTAGGAAGTACTATTTTCAATAACACCAGCAGCATATCGAATGATTTTCCTAACCACTGATTCGTAGATTTCAATCAAAACAACTCCACAATAAATGAAAATTTACTATAATAAGTACACCTAGAATATAATTCAGTGTTTCACCATAATTTATTTCATAAAACCCCAAAAAATTACATTCTGCACTAGAGTGTGGATTGATCTCACTGGTCTCAACATTATGGATGTTAATGACTTCAAGATCCATCCCTTGTACTATTTCAGAAAGCATTTCATGCATCAGATCAGTCTACCTCACATGAACATCCATCTGAACTATTTCTGTATGATGAAAATGAATATATTCTTCCCCACGAAGAATCCAACTCTTATAATTTTTTAGAAAACCATTCAAGAATATTTTATCCCTTATAGTATCTCGTATGAATTGATATCTTTTTGCACATTTTATACATGGAAAACTGATATAGTCACTTTTAAGTACTCTAGTGAAATTAATAAACTACTTAATGTCTTTAAAATATTCTCTAAATTTTCTATTTAGAATATCAATCCAACTCTTATCCATATTCATATCTATATAAAAATTAGTAACATTTACAAAATACTTCATATTGCTTGAATTTTTAGAATTTCATATCACAAAATATATTTAATATAAAGACTAAAAAATTGTATGTGGACTTCAATTCATACTCATCCAAAACAAAAAAAACAATCCACAAATGAAAAGATCACTGCATTATATTTAATTAATTATACATTTTATTTTTTAAATTCTTATTTTGAACATGAATAAATATTTTTTAGAGAGGTTCTTATAAAACATGTCTGGATAAAACAAATATTTTTAAGAGAAATAGAATATTTATCAAAGGAATATATAAAATAAAACTCAACTGATATATTTATTTATTACGAAATGAGATTTTTTTGTTAAACGTGTTAATTGATAAGGAAATTAGAATATCCATTTAAAGGAAAAGTAAATATAAAGAAAATATTTAGTCGCAATTATAATATATGAATAAAAATATTTTTAATAAACATAATTACAATAAATTTGAACACTTACACAAAAGAATTTATCAAAACTGATATATACTCTAAGAGGTTTTTAAGAAGTACTGCCAAATAGAGCCTAAATATTGTTTTATTTATATATAATAGTTTCATATAATTTTCTTATAAATTTCAGAATAAACCTCCTGAATAATAAAAATACACATGTTCAATAAATTTTCAGACACTTATACTAAATCATTTATCATAACCAATAAAAAATATCCGCAGTTTTTAGTCATGTTGACGCAATATCTTTTATTTAATAAACACATACAATTAAGCCCACAATCTCAAAAGAAACACCTATTATTCAACATGAATCTAACTTGTATTTCTGAAAGTATCCAAATATAAAATGCCAGTACGATGAATGAAAAATTTTATTAATTCACGCCACTGATCTTCATATATTTCTTCCTTGGATACTTGAACCCTTTATAAGGACTGTAGGGGGGTACCATATATGAAATCTCAAATGCACTTAAAAAATATAATTTCACATAAGTTAATTCATTTTATTCATTTCAAATAGTAATGAAAAGGTAATAGAACATTGGTATATGGCATAAACATTGTAAAATAGATCATCATAAGATTACTATCTTTTGAGGGGACCCCTACGAATTCAACATTGTTTAGATTATTAGTGACACAACATAAAATAATTCCATAATTAAATTAGTAATTAAATAATAAGAAGACCAAAAAAACTATCATCCCTCTCTTTATGATTCCCTGCATAGTGGAAGCATGATTAGGTGGACGATATATAAAAATTTATTTTAATAATTGTTTCCTGAAACCAAGAGTGGGGATATTTATTTTCAAATTAATAGTTAATTGATTTAATACTTGAATAAATTAAATCCTGGACTTAGAAACATTATCTGTTGGTGAATGTTGATCATTCAAAAAGACCATTTTGGATTACCTTAGTTTCTCTATTCGGATCTAAGGATAGAATACCTCTATCGATGATCCACATGTGCTCCTATGATCTCTGAGAAACACCAATCGATCTCTGGGTGCTACCGTGGTGAGTCGAATTTCTTATGTTGTTTTTTCTTGATCGATCGTTCTTTAGTCTTAAAGAAATATCTCTTTCACTTCTCATTCTTGAGAGAAATATAGGAGTAGTTGAGAGATAATTCATTATGCATAATAGTTCTCTATTCTCAATTTTGGATGCTCTACACAATAGACATAGGTGCCTATTTATAGAGTTGGGATTTAAGTTAAAATGTTATTTAATTTCATATCTGCCCTTAAATAACATTTATTACCTTTAATAAATCCCATGCTTCATAATAATAATTATATAATTTTTATTTTGTGGAGGAAGTTAAATTATGGAATAAAAATATTAAATAACAGTCCTATTAATTAATATTTATCACTAGACTCGATCTTGGTCCGTTCGAAATAATCAAGCATTTATTGAACAACCAAATAAATATTTTACTCATAAATAAATATTTTATTCAAAATCTAGCAAATAAATATTTATTAAAATATTCAATGAATAGAATAAATATGTTATTCATAAGATGAAGAATAAATATTTGTTTAATTTTTTCTATCAATATAAATTGAATAAAATTATTCTTTAGTCTTGATAATAATATTTATTCCATTAATTAAACTCAAATAGAATTTAATCAAGATCAATAGAAACATAGAGTGTGTGACCATCTAGGATTCATTCTCATTTTCATTAGGCAAGCTTGCTTAAAGTCCAAGATTACTATCTAGAAATGTGTTAAGGAACCCAAGATAAAGAACTTAATGTCAGAACTTTGACAACCACATATGAATGCTTACTATGTAATATAATCCCATTGTCTCAATATCTCATCTTGAATGTTGCATATCTGTGTCATCAACCTATATGCTTGATATGTTTTTCTTTGACTATATGAAATAAACATGTCGTTACACCATGGCCATGGAGTTTAATGAGATGGTTCTATTCTAATAAATGGGCTAAGATATCATCTTACATAATGATAGAAGGGGAAAATCCTTCCTTGACTTATTCATTAATGACATGTCACTCATGACGCACCCAATGTATCCCATTTCACCATGAACTATTATCATCACAGTTTATGAAATATATTTAAGTATGCGAGTTGTAACATGCATTAATAATAATATTAAAGTTTAAGGACCATCACATGGACTCGTAAATAGAAATATATGATGACACCAAAACATGCAGGATTCGTACTGACAGATCTGTTCTCATAATATCGTATCTTGGAGATTACCAAGTGTGAACTTCATGAAAAGAAGACTCATCTACTCATGAATACTCACACCAGAAATTCTATGAACAATGTGTCCCATCATAGTACATTATCCAACCGTATGACATTATTTGACAAAATCATCACAGCACATCAAGCTTCTCATCATAGAGGGGAACTTCTATAACCTTATCAATGTGATGTATTCTCTAGAAAATTATTACATTAGAGTCATGTAGAACAACAAACAATATGTACTAATCATTTTTATTAATTTTCAATACATCAAATATATATTTAATCAAAGTACAAATAGTTTATCCTAGGACACCAAATATAACATATATTTCTTTCAAGCATGGTATTCTCATAATGGTCCAATACCATGAGGTATAATTGAGTTTTTTACTACATATTTAAATAAAGAAGAAAAATTCATTATAAATTATAGTACAACATATTGTATCATCAGACATAGTCAAATAATATTTCTAGGTCATTCTCCTATTCACATGATTGGAAGTACAATTTTTTCCCATTTGTATCAAAAAAATTCTTTTAATAAAAGGATAAAATTTACCAATGGTAGAAAAAATATAAACTCATCCAAAAACCATACTCAATATTATCCTTTCTAATCAATTTTTTTCTACTATTTTTTCCACATTACATGCAATGATTATTCATATTCATTAATTTAATAAAACAGTCCACAAAATTCTATATATTCCCTAAACATGGTTTCTACCCTAATGTAGGTTGTTAGAGTTTTTGAAATTATGGATATGGGTATCGACTAGTTTTATTCTATCCCCTATTTTTCTCTAGTTTTAATTTTAATTTTAATTTCTATTCATCATATATAATATATAAAAAATTTAAATATTTGATGCTCGTCTTTCCTATGAAATCCTTCATCAGAAAAAAGCATAAAATATCCATGAATTTAACCATTATACACAATTTTCATTTCAATAAAACATTACAAATCACATTGACTAAATATATCATCTGAGGAAAATGGTGAGAAAAAATATCCAAAACCTACCACCCAACTAATAAAAAACTCTATATGTATAGATAGTAATTAACCTGATTTTAATTATAAATGTAGCAAAAAAAATAATTCAAATCATAAAGTCATTATCAATAAATTCTTTCCTAAGAAAAAAATAATAATAAATATCTAAAACTAAGAATTTATTTAATATTTATTTCACAAATAGAAGAAAATTTAATTCAAAAAATTCATGAGAACTAATATATATTACAAGATTATGTTGGAATTAGATATTTGTGATTCCAAATGTAACGTTTTGGATAATTTAATTTTTTTGAAGAAATGTTGCTAAGGAATTAAATCATAACATGTTTATTTGAGAGTAGCCTATGTTGTGTTTATCCTAAAATAGGTTGTGTCATCAACCTATAAAAATAAAATGTTTAGTTATACACCAAGTTATGGCTAACAATATGTGACATAAAGACAAGTCAAAATCCAATTTTTTGATTATCCTATAAGTGTTTTTGTCATTTTATTTCATACATGTATAATTCATATTTATGTAGCTTGTAAAAAAATTCTAAGTAATACTCCAAGTGAATAGGTAACAATATGTAACTTGAATCCCCTGACTAGACCATCTAGTTTTGTTACCTTCAAATGGTTTCTAGAGATTAGAATTTATAGTGTATAAAGTCACTTCTTTATGCAATCTGAGTGATGGAAGCGCCCAAAATCAAAATCCTAATGTCACGAACCAATTCGAGGTACCATTTAACCCGACACCCAGCCCGATACATGGCATGGACTGTGGGGTGTTCTTGATCCCTATGGGATAGAAAATAGTGCATTGGTATTAACAAAATTCTTTGGGAATGATTTTACCCAGTTTTATAATCATGGAAAACTCATGAAGATAAAAATCACAAGGATGATTAATCATAACCAAACAAGGAAATAAAAAATTCAGATTCAACATTTACAACTTTCAACACAACCTAAGATACAAAAATAAAAAGGAAGATAAGAAAATAACCAAAAGACCTCTATATGATGATATTGGTGTCACCCTCAAGCCACCACCACCAAACCTACATGAGAGGAACTCTAGAAACCCAGATCCACCAGCACAACACACCTTTCCTTTACCTAAGTCATACAAATAAAGTCTACATACACCCAAAGTTGTATATAGGGTGTGATCCAAATCCCATTAGTATAGAACCCCTAAAATAGGATTCCATGCTATAAAATCAAAATAAATTTAACATGCTCATTTATGCAAAATACTTTGAAACATTTACAAAAAATTATTTTAAATAAAAACCATTTTTAGCACAATAATTTTAAGAAAAAAACATAAATGTAACATTTCAAAGGAAAATTTATTAAGATAAACTTTCTTTAAGATAAAATGAAATCAAGTTCCATTGTATGTCGATGAATGGTACCACATTTCATAAGTCTCAAGAGAGCATCATGAGTAAATCCCTAGGGGTAATCTAGCTCAAGTGAGACACTAGAACCTCATACCTTGGTGAAACATGGTATAGTAACCAAACTATAAAACATCCTCACGCAAGATCCACTAGAGTGGAGAAGCATCCAAAATTCTAATGGTTCTAGATATCATAATCATTTAGTTAGAGTTTTAATCGTCAATAATGCAATGTGAAACTGGGCCTTGACACTTCTAAATCACCAGCGTACTAGTTCTAGAATTCCCACCAAGATACTAGGGATTTATCTTATGCTCAAATTCATGTTCACATTTCACACATATCACCACATTCACAAACACATGTCAAGAATTATTAATACACTGGGAAATTACCATTTTCTATAAACCAAATCACTTTCTATTTTACACACACCAAAACCATTTTCAAATACATTTTACACCACTTGGATAATTCAAGAAAACCCTTTGAAATTATCACATGAAAGTCACATAATCAATTTAACCACTTTCATGGTCCAAACCCATTTTAAATCCAGAAATAAACCAATTTCACTTTAAAAAATCTATCCCAAAATTTACACAAATCACAAGAAAAATTAAAAGTGTACAACAAAGAAACAATCATTCCATAACAACCCGTTTCCTTTTAAAAACTCACTTTAAATATATTCAAACATTGAGTTTCCTTGAAAACACATTTCTCATCCCTCAAACAAATTTTAAAACACTTATAAGAAACACCACAATAAAAAACACCCAAAACATGACCATTTTTATTTATAAAATCCATTTCTATCTCATAAGATTTCCAAAATACATTTTAACACATTTTTTCACCACACAGTAAATCCATAGAACACATTTATAAAGAAATTAAATCATATTAAAAGCATTTAATAACTTTAATGTATGTAACCACCTACCTCAAGTGTAGAAACTTCAGGAAAATGGTGTGAGACCTCCACCACAGCACTATAAGACCCTATCAAGGAAAGATTGAACATTTAACTTCAAGATAGAACCCTAAAGAACAAGATTCAACCCTAAATAGGCCACATAAACCACTGTAGATAAGAAACACCAAATAGGAAGGGGAGAAACCCTATAAAAGAGGGGGAATCAAGAAGAAGAACCACTTAATTGAAGGTTTCTTAAAGAAACCCTATAAAATCCACCAAAATAAAGGGGCCCAATGGAGAAAAGAGGAATGGATAGAGGAACCTAGGGTTGAGAATCTGAAATGTGGAGATCAAGGGGGTTTGGAGTTAAATCCCATAAGAACCCAAAGTGAATTTTAGAATTTTTAATGATTTAGACATCATGCATGGTTATCACGTACTATTTGTCAAACTGTGCGGTGACTGTGTGCCCCTATCTATCTAGGAAGAACATACCAAATGGTTAGACCACATGGCCTGACATTCCATGTGGAAAATTCTATCTGAAAACTCCAACCTACCGAAAGGTTACCTAGGTAGGGGCATACAGTTTCCCTTAATCATGTGCCAACCATGCACCTCATGCTATATGACTAAAATTTCCCATTTTTCTCCAAAAACAAAAAAAAAACTAAGGAAAAAATATAGACTAAGAATAAATAGAAGATTGCCTAAAAAATTCCGACTCATTACACACAGTTCCTAAGAGAAAAATCAAGACCCCAAAAATGAACTGGATTCAAGAGAGAAAACAAAAACCTAGGCATTACAATTATCCCCACCATAATTCTTTCTTCCCCCAGAAATCCAAAAAAAATGATTGATTAGAAAATAAAAAACAAAATTCCTCCATAGTTCAAGGATTTTCCCCATAAATTTACAACCATGAGAAATTAATATCACTATAAATATAAAAGAAGGTTTACATGTTGTACTCAAGAGGACATAATGGAATCCCCACCATATGCCTTCTACCCCAGGATGTTTCAACACTTCCAATTAATCGATAAAAAGAAATGAAATTCTAAAAATGCATAATCAAACCTTTAAATCCAAGAACACTTTATACAATACCAAAGGAAACTCACACCACTTACCTGAAATAAACAATATAACCCAAACAACTTCTCAATAAACACTTCCACAACCTTACTTCAACAAACCACTGGGTGCACTCCAACCCCAAAGTTAACTCAAGGGAGGAAATTGGAATTAGATAGCTTCAAATGAGACTACCCAATTCTAGGAAAACACTAGAGATGAAATCATATTATCAACATGGGGAGGCCCGAATAGACTCCCCACCATTATAAAAAACTGGAACTACATTACTTTAGAATAAATTTCAGCAAGACTCGTGGTGGGTCTCCCCACCATAAGTACCAACCTACTTGCCTAAGTAGCACATTCCCACATGGGAAACCGACATGGTCAAACATAGGAAATTATTTCATAAAACCAATTCCCACCACAAAGGATCGACAAAAGAAAATCCAAACCAAGCGGAAAACACATTGTGATTCACCATCCCCCATGGGATACAACCATCTTCAGATGATCACAGCCAAAACTGAAATTAATTCACAAGTATAGAAAAAAAAACCAAGAATAGATTCACATAAAAAAGGGAATATCCACTAGGGTTTTAATTATATGAGACCACACCACCTTCTCACAACCAAATAGGATATTTCAAACCTCATGGGTTATAATAAGAAAACAAGGCCTCTATGTCTCTCCCCACAAAAAGGGAACCATTAAAGATGTAACCTCCAGAAAATAATCTTAATCTATATCCAGCTCCTATATTGAAGATAAGAGCTTGAAAAAGGTCCTTCACACCCCTGGGATTCCCGAATACACCCCGAATTCACTTCGGGGCCTATGGATGGAGCCTTGATGTTTGAAGTGTAGGTTCCGGGCATAGTGGAATCATGTGATGGGTGGTTCCCAACATGGATTTTTTCCATAATCTATGATCAATCTGAGATCTATGTGAAGATGAACACTGTGATAAATGAAATTGAATCAAATAAATAGATAATGGATAATTATGTTGAAACCGAGAGAGAGGATCATCACATTGTATTTATAATTAATTTAATTTAATAAAAAATTACCTTGAGGGAATTCCTTCTTCGTTGATGAATCCAGTGATATATTTATGATCCACATTTGTTTCATTATAGAAACTAAGTGTATATTTCCTCTAGTGGTGATCCACATGTGTTCTATGAATCTTAAGACGTTACAGAAGAAATATTTGGGTGCTAGCATGACATATCTTTGTGCTTGCATTGTCACCCTTTGATAACTTCGAGAATCACTTCCAAAGCGTTATCCTTAATCTAGTGGAGGAATATCGATCTCTTTTCTTGGGAGAGTTCTTGGAGAAGGAAGATCTCTAATCTTGAGAGGATTCTCCAAATCCATTGTGTACAACAAGAACAAATGAATTGGCTCTCTTGAGAAAATAACATTATTGGGTAATTATATTGCTGGGGTTAAAATAAAATAATTTCACAAGTTCCCTTAATTATTTATTTAATCCTAGAAAAACCATATGTCAAATAATAATAATAATATTATTATCATTTCTCAACATGCGCTTAACTTGTAAATTAAAATTAAATATTATTTAATTAAATAATATTCATCATTTATTATTTCTCACTAGACCATTAAACTTGGTCCACCATTCCGCCACAATATTTATCGGGCCTTGAATGATGTCTATTTTTTTATTAAATAAATATTACTGCAGTATTATCCAAAAAATAAATAAATATTATATTCACTAAATAGAAAATAAATATTTATACACGATCAAGAATACATGAATAATTATTAAACCATGTATGAGAATAATAATTATTCAACATATTAAATAATAAATAATAATATTTTATTTAATTGAGATTCTAGACACACTTAGTGTGTGACCCTCTAGGCCTCTTTCTCATTGGCATTAGTCGTAGCGGCCTAAAGTCCAAGGTTAGAATCTAGCAACATGCCAAGGCTCCCATATATAAATAATTTAATGCCACAATTACTTGTTACCTCATGTGGATGCTTACTTTGTAATATAATCCCTTTATCTTGATATCTCTAATCAAGAAGGTTTCATGTTGGTGCCATCAACCTATGTGCTCGATTTCTCTTTCTTTGACTTTTGAAAAAATGAAATTTCCTTTTGAACACCATGTACATGGAGTTTTTAGGCTATATGATTTCCATCAAAGGGCCTGAGATATCAACTTATATTAATAAACATAAGGGAAAAATCCTTTCTCACATTATTCATTAATGTAATATTACTCATGACGCACCAAAAATATATTACTTCACCGAGAACATCTGGAATCATGGTTTTCATCAATACATATAATTACATGGCTAATAATAATAATGAATAATAATCTTAAAGTCTATGGACCAATACACACATCCAAAGATAGGAACATCTAATGAAACATATAAATGTGGATTTCCTATTGGTGGGTCTCGTTCTCATAATATCATACTAGATATTACCAAGGGCGTACACCATGAGAAGGTGCCTCAAAGTACAATGAGTCTCCACCCCTGATATCCTATATCATTTGTGTCCCTCAAATGATATCATCTGGCTATAGAACATATATTCAAGAATAATGACGTAACACTTCTAAGTTCTCATCATAGCGGGGAACTGCTGTAACCTTTAAGTACAATAGCTACTCATTTGAAATTATCACATAATATGTTATTTAGAATAAAAATCATGATGTTATAAGGGGTTTTTTAATATTAAAAAACATGAATACAAGTTATAATAAAGTACATAAAAGTTAGTTCTAGGGAACCAACTCCAACAGACTCCCACTTGCACTAGATCCAACTGCTAACAACCTTCAGTCCAATAGCTATCACATTATACTCATGCTTCTACTAAGATAGGCCTTTAGTCAAGGGGTCCTCCATGTTCTCTTTTGCGGGTACTTTTCTTACTACAACTTCACCCCTCTAATAAAAATACCTCAAGAGGTGATACTTCTGCAGTATATGATTTGTCCATTGGTGTGACCTTGGATCTATTGCAAGAGACACTGTTGTAGTATTATCAAAATACAATGTGATATATTCTTTACTTCTAGTTACCACATCAATCTCTTAGACAATTTTCTAAATCCAAACTACTTCCATGGATGCATCATAAGCCACTATATACTCGGAATCTACTATAGAATTAGTGACAACTAGCTTCTTTGATCACTTACATCTCACAACTCCTCCATTGATACAGAAAAAATGTCCCGATTTCAACTTCATATCATTTTGATCTATATAAAAACTAGAATTAGTATAACCCCTAATTACCATCTCCACATATCATCCATACACCAAGAATATATCCTTAGTTCTTCTCAGATACTTAAGGACATCCTTAATAGGAGTCCAATGTTGTTCTCCTGGATCTTCTTGATATCTAACTACAATGTTCAGTGCATAGGAAACATCAAGTCTAGTATATAACATGACATGCATGATTGATCCTATCGCTGAAGCATATGGGATCTTACTCATTATCATTTTCTCTTATTGTGTTTAAGGACACATTTTCTTAGAAATATGTCAACCACGTGACACTAGAACCAATCCCATCTTGGATTGTTCAATAATAAATATATTTAGTATCTAGTCAACATGTGTACTTTGACATATTCCAAGAAGCCTATTGGATCTATCATGAATGATCTTGATCCCTATAATATAGGATGATTTACCTTAAGTCCTTTATAGAGAAAAACTTGTTTAACCAGTCTTTAATAGACTATAAGACTGGTATGTCATTTCCAATAAGCAATATGTCATAAACATATAATACAAGGATAAAAAACACATTTTCACTAAACCTATTGTAAACACATGGCTCACATTCATTATTAATGAAACCAATTTTTTTTTACGGATTCATAAAATCAAATGTTTCATGACCTGGATGCTTGCTTCAATTAATAAATGGATATCTAAAACTTGAAAAATACTTTTGGAATCACCTGGAGTCATAAAACCTTCTTGTTGTGTCATATAGACATATTCCTGAAATTTTCCATTAAGGAAAACAATTTTTACATCCTTATTTTTAAAATATCATAATCAAGGTAAGATTTTATAACAAGTAGAATTCTCATGTATGTAAATATGGAAACTAGAAAAAAAATTATCGTAGTCAATTCCTTGATGTTTTTTTAAACCCTTTACACACTAGAATTTCTTTATAGGTATTTACTTTACCTTACATGTTTAGTATCCTCTCGAATACCCATTTTCATCCAACAGGCTTTACATCAACTGGTGTATCGACCATAAGCCAAACATAGTTCTAATACATGGAATCCATTTCAAAATTCATGGATTCTTGCCATCTTGCAGCTTCTGAACATTCTACTGACTCTTTATAGGATAAAGGTTCATCATTTTCAATAAATAATTATTCAACATCCTTAGTGATTATAAAAACATATCTCCCTATTTCTCATACCTCTCTTATGCTGCTACGCAATACTTGTGTTTTAGGAACTACTTCTTACATGGGGACCTATGGAATCTATCCATGTTCCAAATCTTTTGTGTCTTGAGAATCAAATTCATCAAATTCAATCTTACTCCCAATATCCTTTTTAAGGATTTTCTCCCTCTCAATAAAGATATCTTGTCAAGCAACAATCACTTTCTTGTCTGAGGGGTTTTATAGGTAGTATCCCCTTATTTCCTTGGGATACCATATAAAGATACACTTTATGCCCCTAGGTGCTAGTTTTTTCCTAATAAGGCCTTACCAAATGTCTCAAAACCCCATACATATGTATGTGACAAAATGGTTTTATTTAAACTCCATATCTCGAAGGGAATTCCATTTTCTAATTTAGTTGGAACTCAATTTAATGTGTATGTTTTAGTTTGTAATGAATATCCCCAAAAGGAAAATGGAAGATCTGCATGACTCATCATCGACCTTACCATGTCTAACAAGGTATGGTTCCTACTTTCACTAAAACCATTCCAATATGATGTATAAGCTGGATTGGGTTGAGATATAATCCTATACTCTCATAAAAATTCAATGAACTCTTGGTTAAGATATGGACTACCTCGATCTGATCGAAGCTTCTTTATCTTCATACCAAGTTGATTCTCTACTTAATTCATTAATTACTTGAATTTCCCAAAGGACTAAAAATTATACCTCATCAAGTAGATATATCCATACCTACTCAAGTCATTATTAAAAGTTATGAAGTAAGAATATCCACCTTTAGCTTCTACTAGAGATAGTCCACACACATCAGTGTGTACCAATCCTAGAAGCTCTGTGGCCCTTTCACCCTATCCACCAAATGATAGTTTAGTCATTTTTCCTTGTAAACAAGAATAAAATATTTTAAGTGGTTTTATCTAAGAAGAGTCTAAATAATAATCTTGATAGATCTTTTTCAAATGCTTCTCATTTACATTACCAATATGGTGATGACAAATTTTGGTGTTGTATGAGTTGTGTGAAGATGATTTTTATCAATTTCCAATACTTAATTCTCATAATTTAATACAAAAGACCATTATTTAAATACATCATACCATAACATATGTTTTTCCTTATAATAGAAACAAATTTTATTTCCAAATAAAAAAAACCATATGTATATAGTCATAATACATAAATTATGTTTTTGGTAACTATAGGTACATAATAAAAATCATTCAAAACCATTTTCATTGGCAATGAGAGGTGGTAGTCACCAATGGCCAGAATAGCCAACCTCACCCCATTATCAGCTCTTAGATCCACCTCTCCTCTGGAAATCTTTTATAATCTACTTGGTTCCTATATCTGGATATAGATGTAAGCCTCATAAGTAGTATGTAATACCCAATTTGTAGATATTGAAAGATTGCACTGGATAACAAACACACATTTAGATTCCCCTTACTTATGGGTGTAGTCCCTCTTATAGTGTCTTGACTTTCCACATTCAAAACATAGTTCTTCATTTTTCTTAGCCTACCTATGGATCTTCTTCTTCTTGGAAGGATGTTTCTTGGGTGATTTATAATATTTATAAATCTTTGGACCCTTTTCATTATTATTTCTTTTATTATTCACCATAAGGACTAGGGGTTTTTCATGTCCCATGTCCTTATCCACTTGTAGAGTTAAAGTAAGAAGTTACAAAAGAATCTTCTCATTATTTAACATATTGTAATTAATAATAAATTTGGAGAAGGTATTGGGCAGTGATGAAAGTATGAGATCTATACACAACTCATATAATAATTTAATCCCTAAGATGTACATGCATTTAATGTAGCCAATAATCTTGACTAAATGATGCCCAGCTAGAATATACTCTCCAATATTAGTTGTAAACAAATCATTGGAGATCTCATGCCTCTATTTTCAAACATTCTCTTGATAGATATCTTGAAGGTTATGCATCATCCTATAGGAATCCATATCCTTATATTACTTCAAAATATCATTGGACATGGATGAAATCATGAAACACTGAACATTTGTAGCATAATTCAAATGTTTCTCATATAGAGATAATTCTTCATCACTTTCCTTATTACCAAGAACAACTAGAAATGGGTTTTCAGAACATACAATTCCCTTTCATGGAGAAGGATGACACATAGACACATTTTCCAATCTTGGAAATTTGTATTGATGAAAAGGTTTACCTTATAAAGTATGGATTGCAATGATATATTTGATGTCATTTTAATAATGTTTCTAAAAAATAAGATAAGAAAATTTTTATTACTTTATCTGATAAAATTTAGACAAGTAAATAAATATTATATTTATTAGTCTCCCACTATTTCATCGAAATCCAATAGCCCTCACTATTGGCTTCAGAATATCATGTTTCTTGGATATTTAAGTAGAAAGGATCTATATTACCCTTATCATTACCCCAAATTGGGTTGGTAAAGAAACTTTAATGGTTTTAGGTTGGTAGTCCAAATGCCAACTGCATTAATTCACAGTTCCTTGATCTACTGAGTGGACTCCCCAATCCTGAAATCCTTAATTGGATTTCCTCAACCTTTGCCTCTTAGTTACACCAAGTACTGATTTGGTAGTCAAACCTTGATGCAAACTAAGTTAAGTCAACCCAAAGATTCATGTTAAAATTCCCTAATAATTGAAATCACCCCAAATTGGGTTGGTCAATCACCCTAAACTATGGTTCAATTTTAACTGAAGTAATGGAAGGCTATACCGACTTAATATATTTAGTTCAGGGATTTTATCATTTTATGTGTAATTTTCCAATTATAAACTTTTTCACATGCCTTTTAATATTAATTATATTTAATTAAGTGATTAAACATTTCTTAGATAATATTTACACATAATCTAACATATTTTATTTCTATCATGCATGCTCGTTAATTTCATTAATTTATGTGATCGTGAAAAAACATCCATAAAAATGATAAAAATAAAATAATAAAGGGTATGATCATGATCTTATACTAATGGTTAGTTTATCTAATGGTTGATAAAATATCCTTTGACCTAGGGAAAAAAATCTTGAACTAGTTAAGGTTCATTTTTACAGCTTTCCACCTATCCACCTTTGTATATCTCATGGATTAGTTTCACCTTAGCTCCAAACTTGAACCACCTCCTCTAGCTTGGGAGCTCCATCTATTACACATGCTTTTACTCACACGTAGGTGAGGGGAAAAGGGCTTAGATAAAAGAATCCATGGGCACACATTCCCTACATAATAAGAGGAGAGAAGTCACACAAGCCAACAATTTAACTTAATAATAAATTATATGAAACTAGTCACATACAAAGGTTTGGTCTAGCTCATGATCATCCATATTCATAAAATGAATTGTGAATTTAATAAAATTATAATTCAATTCTTTATCATTCTTATTTAAGATAAATCACACTCGAATCAATTAATTATTATCTTTAATTAATCAATTATTTTATTTTAATTCTTATCTGAATTTCCTTGAGATTCTCATCCATTATAATTTTAAAAAAATTAAATAAATCAATTTCAAATTAACTATGTACGTAAATGTAACTTGGAGGAAACATAGTGAATAACCATCTAATTCTTCCCAACATTTATTATACTCATATATTGTTTTACCCTTGTGACATATGTCATACAAGACTTATCACGTACTTTCACAACATGTAGTTTATGGATGATTACATGAATTACATGATTTTTAAATCACATGTTATGATTCAATGCATGTAGAGTAACAAATTATAATATGAATCATACATGATATGCATATTTGAACATTACACAGATATTAATTAAACAATTATATATATATATATATTAAAACATATCACATGGCGTGTCATATCATTATGACCACACACAAGTACATGTCTCAAGGTTTACACTATATAATAAATAAATTATAAATATGTGTAACTTGGTATAAGTACAAAGTGTATGCATATGAGCTACATGGAATGTACATCTCTCACCGTTTATTTGAGGTACACACCAAGGGACTCGGTTCGTGAATCGTACCTTAGAAACTAGAGTACATGGCGTGTCCAATGGGATACATGAAGTGTGATCTCCAAATTAAATGATCACCAGTTAGGTAGTCCGTTTATTGAAATACATAGCCCTTCATTGACTCAAAGGGACTACACACCATGTACATGGGCTACACAACATGTTATCTGGATGAATGTGCTCCATTATGTTCTGGTCAACACGTAGTGAAATTAAGGCATGTAATTGATGCATAATCTTGAATTAATTTCCAAATCAATTCTGATGCATTGAACATGACTATAGGGTGTCTAACTCTGATTACATGGTGTGTAGTTCGGGTTTTTCCAGCCAAAAACCTTGGAACCTCTTGATGAGTTCCTTGATTTTATTTTAATTATAAAATCAATCGTCTCGATTAGATCTATGTGAACTGAAGGAGGAAGAAGAAAATCTTGTGATTCTTATTAAAAGAATAATTAAACATGAATTGAGAAGTAAAATTAAAAATGCGTAAATCACTAATGATATTTAAATAATTATAAATAATTATTTGACCCCTCTGATACCACTTATAGGTTTTGAGCTCAATAGAAACATGCAATGGGCGGTGCCCAACATGGATTTTTACCATAATCGATGGTCAATCCGAGATCTATGAAATGATGAATGTTTTGATCAGTGTAATTGAATCAAAGAAATATAAAATGAATAATTATGTTGGAACTGAGATTGAGGATCATGACATATTATTTGTAACTAATTTAATTAAACAAAGAAATACCTTGATGGAATTCTTTCCTTGTTGATGAATCTGGTGATAAATATGTGATCCACCATTGTTGCATTATAGAAACCAAGTGTAGATTTCCTCTAGCGATGATCCACACATGTTCCACCAATATCTAGACGTCACCAAAGGAATCTTCGGGTGCTAGCATGATAGATCCCTATGATTTTGTTTCCCCTTTGATCGCTTCGAGAACCTTCCAAAATGTTCTCCTTGATCTGATGGAGGAGGATTGATCTCCATTCTTGGGACTGTTCTTAGAGAAGGGAGCTCTATAGGCTTGATAGGATTTTACAAATCTATTGTGCACATCTAAGACAAATGAATTGGATATCTTGAGAAAATAACATAGTTGGGTTTCACAATTTCCCTTAATTATTTATTTAGTCCTGGAAAACCCCATGTCCAATAATAATAATAATAATATCATTTCTTGACATGCGCTTAACTTGAAAATTAAATATTATTTAATTAAATAATATTCAATATTTATTATTTCTACCGGACCATTAAACTTAGTATGTTATTCCTCTAAAATATTTATTTGGACTTGAATAAAGTATATTTATTTATTAAATAATATCACTACATTATTCTCTAATAAATAAATAAATAGTATATTCAGTAAATAAAAAATAAATATTTATATATGGTCAAGAATACATGAATAATTATTAAAACAAGTATGGGAATAATATTTATTCAACCTGTTAAACAATAAATAATAATATATTATTTAACTAAGATTTTGGACCCACTTAGTGTGTGACCCTCTATGACTCTTTCTCAGTGGCATTAGGAGAATCACCCTAAAGTCCAAGGATATAGTCTAAAAACATGATAAGGAACCCATAGAGAAATAAGTTGAATCGGTAATGACATGTTACCTCATAGGGACACTTACTATATAATATAATCTCTTCATCTCGATATCTCTAATCAAGCAGGTTTCATGCTAGTTCCATCAACCTATGTTCTTTATTTCTCTTTCTTTGACTTTTCGGAAAATGACCTTACCTTTAGAACACAATGTTCAATGATTTATTTAGGCTATATCATTTCCATAAAATTCCATAAGATATCAAATTCCATTAATAAATATAAGGGATAAATCTTTTATTTCATTATTCATTATTTCAATATTACTCGTGAGGCACCCAACATATCATAATTCTCTACAAACATCTATCTTCATAGGTTTCATTAATACATCTAAGTGTACGACTCATAATACTCATTAATAATAATATTAAATTTTGAGTACCAATACACACATCCAAAGATATGAACATCCAATGACATATATAAATGTACATTTTCTACTAGTGGGTCTCGTTCTTATAATATTCAACTGAATATTACCAAGGGCGTACTCCATGAGAAGGTGCGTCAAAGTCCTATGAGTCTCCACCCCTGATAGCCTGTATCATTTCCCCCCTCAAATTATATCATAGAGCTATATAAAATATATTCATGAATAGTGTCGTAGAACTTCTGGGTTCTCATCATAGTGGGTAACTGCTATGAAATTTTTGTGTGATAGCTACTTTTATGACATAATCACATACTATGTTACATAGAAGAAAAATCATGATGTGATAAGGTGTTTATTAATATTGAAACCCATGAATAAAAGTTATCATAATGTATATAGAAGTTTGGTCTAGGGAGACAACTCCAATATGAACCATCACCTGCCTCAAAGTCAGGCGTTTAAGATTTCTGGTCGAAACACTTTCTTTGGTTTCGTGAGTGACCACACAACACTCTAAGAAGAACCAAAAGAGCCCAACACACCATAGAACTTTCATCACCTCAACATGGAGCTTTCACCAAAAAAAGGACTTAGAGGATACACACACACCATCCCTTTTCACCTTGAATGATAAAAAATAGAAATAAGGAACATACGAAAGAGATATCCATTTCAAACAGAGTTATTCGGAATTCCCGAAGGAAAACACGCCTCTGTTAAAATAGATTTTATCGAAAGAGTCATAATCCAACCCTTAAATTTGGAGTGAAAAAGGAAACACCAAAAAACATCACCAGAAAAGACCATTACAAACAAAGAAACATTATAAGGAAAGGGAATTTAAACCAAGACCCAAACAGCACACTATTTCTACAAATGAACAAGACGACTTCTTATGACCATACTTACTACACTGATGAAACAAATGATCCTACACCAGAAGAAACTAAGAAAAGGTTAGGAGGACCTTTTTAATTTCAAAACTGACACTAATATCTTTAGTTATATTCCCCACCTACTTAACGACACTCCCTACACCGCTTCCTAAAAATGGAGGAAAATCGGCCGCCTCGTGCACTCCTCCTTAACAAAGCTTCAACACAAACCACATGCCTCACCACACCAACAAGGGGGTAAAATAAACTCTAACACCTTCAAGAATAAAGGTATTTTACTTTATCTTTAAAGACTTATATTGCTCAAGAAATATAAGTCTCTTTCCATTTTCCACATCAACTCTTCCACCTCGAGAGGATTTGCATGATCATAAAAGACAAGAGGATTCATCTTCTAGAACTCGAGAAGGAGTTCCATAGATTTATCTACTAGAGGGTCTGCTAATAGTAAACCAACCATGGTCATACTCTGAATATGACCTGATTATTTATGGGGGTGTACACTATCCAACAAGGAAACCAAGGACCTAATACAACTAGTCCATCATCCAAAACATACCACAAATAAACACTGAACACACAAAGGGGACCAACTCAAAGGCTTACAAGAACATTTCTCAAAAGAACCAACTAACCATCATTTCAAAATCAACTCATCGACAAGAAATCAAACTTGAAACACCATTCAAACATGAAGGGTTATCAAACACAAATCAACTTATAGAAAACAGTTCCAAATAAAAAAACACACACCACACAACTATTGGTTATAAAAACATCACATTTTCTCTTAAAATAACTTTTAAAAATAAATAAAGCTTGGTGGGTTGCACTCTCTCCAATGTTATCCCATAGAGTCTCACACATGCATGTTCTCATGCCAAATCAGGCACCCATTATAACACCCCAATGATTTACAAGTAAATTTAATATTGAATTCATGGAACACTAAGTCTCTAAAAAACAAAAACTTGTTATAGCTGAACCAATAAATATAAATTTTCCACTTCTGTGATTTGAATTACGAAAATTTGACAAACACGGTTGCGATCAGGGTGATTTTTGGAGTCTGATAAAACAAACCAATTTTTTTTGTAAATAGTAACCTAATCTTATGAATAGTAATCTACCCTTATGAATAGTAATGGTACCCTTATGAATAGTAACATCTCCCATGAAAGTATAAATAAAAATTAGGCACCTTATAAAAGAAGTAGAATATTTTATAAATTATTAATTAAGTATTTTTATTTTTTTGAGTGATAAATATTTAATTTTAATTTTCAATTAATTAATTAATTAATTTTCATAAAATAGGTTCCTAAATAAATATTATTTTTTCCTATGATTATAAGATAATTTTATGAGACCCTAGTTAATTTTTCAAAGTGTCATAAAATCGGTTATAATATTAAAATTGGCATTTTTTGAGTAAATGATGATTTTAATTAAAAATTAAATTTCTCATATTTATAAAATTGTTTTCATAAAATGGATTTCATATTTGGATTCTACGCATCAAAAAATGTTTAGGGTGAATTTTTGGTATTTTTTTGAAATACTGGAATTTTTAGTGAATAGTAAAATACGATAATTTATTATAAATGCTAAATACATGATTTATTGAGTCATTGATTATGTCATGTTGTGGTAAGAACACTTGTTTATAACTCACAAACACTTATTACTATTTTTGGTCATGTAATAATCACTACTTCTTTTCTTGCAGAAAAATAATAAACTAATGATTAAAATATTAAGAAAACTCTCCTCCCCTCCACTATAAATACCACCCATCACACCCTCATTTCTATACACCTCTCAAACTTTAAGACTTTCCAAAAATCTACTCAAATATCTACCTAATATCCTCCCCCCAATACAACAACCATTGGTCTCCTCAAAATACCAAATACTCTCCCCTAAAAAGGCCCTCAAAAGAAGATAGATTCAAGAGGTAAATTCCTCTTTTCAATTCTTTTTGTTTCTTTTGAAGTTTCTTTATTATCTTTTATATTATCATCTCTTCTCATAAAAATGTTATGAAAACCCTAGTACCTTATATGTACTGTAATTATTTTATGATAATGGAATATTCCATCATAATCTCTTCTCTTCCCTCCTTTTATACTAAAAATGAAAACAGTGTCCGAGATGTGTTAATTTATAACATTCAAGGAAGATGAGTTTTCAATTTGGATTACTATCTTCAATTATAGTCATGATTAATTATTCTGGTTGAACCAGACTATAATATATGTATTATGTCTTTTCCATGGTTCTGGAATCTTTTTGTATACATGTTTTTTATTTATAAAACAAAATGAATTCATTGTGTTCAAAAACCGCTAATTAACCCAAACAATTATCATTAAATAATTTAAATATTGATTCATATTAACTCCAAGTAAAAAAATGAAATTTACAACTATGTAACATTATTTATGTTCACTAGTAACATCTATCTTTAATTTTGGACAACAATCCACATTTTTCACAATTCTCTATTCATGTATATAAGTAAACCAATTATGAATACCATGGAAGAAAATGATCCTCAACAATAAAATTGAACCTCTTAAACCCATCAAGAAGGCCATGAATGAACTTAATAAGGATATATTAAATCAATTAAATAAATAATAGGTTATGTAAATATTAATTAATGAATTTAATTTAGTTATCTAGGAAACTAAGATCAAGTGAAGAACACCATCGGACTTAATGTAAGGGTTTTCTACCCGAACCTCCATTTTCATTTGGGTCACTTTTATTCTCTACTTATCTCAATTAAACTCTTATTTATTCTTATGTAAACCTCATAAATTATGTGTGAATGTTATATATATGTGTATCAATAAGATTAATTCTTTATTTTATGGGGATTTATATGTTTCAAAAGGATCTTTCAAAAATTCTTCTCGATAAACAACCTCATTTCAAGGGAAATTCTCGAATTCTTACACATTTTCAAGTACAATATGAAATCTATTTTAATCCATTATTATTTTTTAAAATCAAAAATCTTATCATGAAAACCCATCTTGGTTAATTTATGGTTTTATGTAATAAAACATGCATTTTCACTTTAAAATTCTTTAATATTTTTCTAAAACCTCACTAAAATGTTTTATTTCTAAAGATTCTTTAAAAACTATTTTTACATTATTTCACTTCAGTGGGACAACATTTATGCCTAAAATATAATTTCAATGTTCTTCCCTCATATTTTCTAGTATATAAATTTTTAAAAATCTGATTTCATGAAAAATATAAATTATTTTCCAAAAGAACTCTTCTTTCCAAAGTATAAACGGATTTTTTTTTCTCGTCTCACTTTAAATTTTATGAGATATATGCATTGTTCAACAAATAGTCCTTGTATGTGGTGTATGTACTTACCTTTGGTATTTCATTTCAAGAGTCTACTTATTATAATTATATTATAAGGGATTATGATTTTAATGTTTCAAGGAGGTATGAGACACTTTGGAGTGTTTAAGGATTATTTTTTGAAGAATTTTTCAATGGTCTCATTTAAAAGTATCTTCATCTAATTCAACATCCATTATTTAAAATTTTACTACATTGAGGTTTATCTCATACGATATCATCTACAATATTTTTTAAAGGTTTCTGATTAGTTTGACTATGGATGTGCTATCTTGATACCATTCACCATATTACTCTGAATGGTTAGTGTTTATGTTGAATAGTTGAGGAATGTTGCTTTAACTGTGGAAATATTGGTGATTCTATATCCTCTACTCAATATGGATATTTAAAAGGCATATTTTTGTTTTATTAAATCTTTTTATAAAGAATTATTTATATTGTAAGTGACATGTGGGGCCCACTATATCCCCTCGATGCATCAACAGGTCTCATAAGACAAACTAGTTAACGACAAACCCTTCGAAATTGTTTCCAAAAACCAGACGGGTTTCTACCCATAGACTTAAACCGTATCAACGGTATGGTGGTTCATGTGCCAGATAAATGAAATCCAAATAATAATCATTCTATTTATTCATTATTCATTTATTACTATCCATGAGGTTTTCACTATGACAAAATCTATGGATGCACTTTCATTCTCAGTTTATTGATAGTGTGTGTTTTTAAAATATTCACCATGCTATAATGATTATGTCTAATTTATTATGATTCAATTATTATTGTTTCATTATTCCATTATATATAACCCTTTCTGATCATTTGAGCTCACTCCTTTCATTTTTTTCCTTCCCTATGTTATGAAGAAGATATTACTTTTTGAGTTTTGAAGGATGCAGTTTGTTAGATTTTATTATATATTATATGTTGTTTTGTTCTCCCAATGTAAAATGGGTTCCATGTATATATCCATTTTCTTCAAGACTACTAAATTGATAAGTCCTTTTGGATTTTATTCCTTTAAAACATGCAAATGTAACAATTTAATACACCGGCTTTGGGATTCTGGGGTCAGGGTGTTACAATTGGTATCAGAGGAAGTTTAGTAGAAACCATGGGAACTAGATTTAGAAAACATGGATTAGGAAGCACAACCCTATGATAGAAATTGAGGATAAGTATAGAATAACATCATAGAATTATGGTAAGGTAGATATTATGTGGGTATTTTTGTAAATACATCCATGTTTGGATACAATAAGTGGATGTGGTTTTGGCACAGATGTACCTAGGAGTAACAACTCTAACAATGTGTTATGGGCTTGACTTGGGGTAACCTGGTACACGACAACGAACCTTACTGCAAACCTAGTTTGATACTCCTAGGGGATATGCTTAGGATAATTCATATTTTCATTACAAACCATTTTGAAGGATTTATGCTTCCAAAGTAAACAAAGTATATGGTTCTAGGATTTATGATGCATAACTTTATGTTATATGCTATACCATGTTTAGAGTTATAGAGAGTTCATAATTTTATGAGATAGTATATTATATGTAATTTATTATAAATGGATCCTAGTAGAAGGAATGAGAACTTCACCAATGCATGTAATGAAAATAATGGATAAAGGGAAGAAGGGATTTTGATCTTTTGGAAAGTTAAACCATTTATGAAATGGTTTAATTTGATCATTGTACGAGGATTTTGAGTTTAATGTCACCAGATGATGCAACCTGTGCTAAGAGATGAAGTATAGTTAGTTCAAGGCACAAAAAAAAGATAAGATTGTGTTTATTAAATAGAAACATATATTTATACTCTTATAGAGAGGAATAATTCCTCAACTCTAGGAAAATAGTCTTTAACAAAAATGTTTTCCTATTATCATTTTTTTCATAACTGTAGTTTATGGTTTTGTGGTAATAATCTTTCATCTGAGAATGTTCTTTATCACTTTCCAATAGAACATGATGGTTTTATTATTCTTCTATGTCCATGTTATCCAATTATAATGTGTAGTTTTGTAGTAACTGATGTATTTCCCTTTACCTCTTATTAAGAGTATATTTTAACCATATTTTTTATGTGGGTTTCTCATATTTGAATTTTCAAGTATCAATCATTAACTTTCAAAATTCAATTTCAAAATTTTGAGGATGAAATTTATGTGAGGGGAGAATGTAACATCCAAAGTATTTACAAGTGAATTTAATATTGAATGCCTGAAACACTGAGTCTCTACAAAACAAAACTTTATTAAAACCAAGCCAATAAACATAATTTTTTCACTTTTGTGATTTGAATTTTGAAAATCTGACATACATGGTTGCGTTCAGGATGATTTTTGGAGCCTCATAGAACAAACTTAATTTTTAGTGAATAGTAACCTACCCTTGTGAATAGTAAACTACCCTTATGAATAGTAATGTTACCCTTATGAATAGTAATATGACCCTTGTGAATAATAACCTCACCCATGAAAGTATAAATAAAATTTAGGCACCTTATAAATGAAGTAGAATATTTTATAAATTATTAATTATGTATACATATTTTTGTGAGTGATAAATATTTAATTTCAATTTTAAATTAATAAATTAATTCAATTTCATAAAATGGGTTCCTAAATAAATGTTTTGTTTCCCTATGATTATAAGATAATTTTATGAGACTCTTGTTAATTTTTCAAAGTGTCATAAAATCGGTTATAATATTAAAATTGGTATTTTTCGAGTAAATGATGATTTTAATTAAAAATTAAATTTCTCATATTTAGAAAATTGTTTTCAAAAAACAGATTTATTTTTTTGATTCAACACGAAAAAAATTGTTAGGGTGAACTTTTGTGATTTTTCTGAAATATTTGAATTTTTTTTGAATAGAAAAATATGATAATTTATGATAAATGCTAAATACATGATTAATTGAGTCATGGATGATTTCCTACTAAGGTAAGCACACTTGGTTCAAACTCAAATTCCCTTATTACTATTTTTGTTCATGGAATCATCACTATTTCTTTCCTTTGAAAAAAACAATAAACTAATGATTAAAATATTATGAAAACCCTCCTTCCCTCCATTATAACCCCCCCCCCCAGAATGGCCCGAACGCCTTCATTTTTATTGATTTTTGATAACAACTTTTCAAGGGATGAGGGGAAACCCTTACAAGGCCTATATGATCAGATATTACATGGCCCATATGCTTAGGAGACTACATGACCTGAAGGTCTTAGGGAATTCAACCAGACTATCTACAAGGAGGTGCCCCTCCCCAGTATCTGCATCATGATAGTAGCCCTCCACCTTCGCATGGCCACCCCTCACACCCTCATTTCTTCACACCCCTAAAGCTTCATTCTTTGCCTAAATTCTTCTCAAATATATCCCTAATATCTTCCTCCACATCCATAAACCCTTGGTCTCCTCAAAATACTAAATCCTCTCCCCTAAAGAGGCTCTCAAAGGAAGATAGTTTCGAGAGGTAAATTCCTCTTTACAATTCTTTTGTTTTCTTTTCAAGTTCCTTTGTTATATTTTCTATTCTCACCTCTTCTCATCCAAATGTTACGAAAAATCTAGTAACTTATATGTACTAGAATTTTTTTTATGATAAAGGAATATTCCATCATCATCTCTTCTTTTTTCTCCTTTTATAATATAAATGAAAACATCGTTTGATATGTGTTAATTTATCACATTCAAGGAAGACAAGTTTTAAATTTTCATTACTATCTTCAATTATGGTCATAAAACCATTATTATGGTTGAACCAGACTATAATATATGTATTATTTATCATCCATGGTTCTGGAATCTTTTTTTATACATGGTTTTGATTTATAAAGAAAAATAAGTTCGGTGTGTTCAAAAAACGATAATTAACCCAAACGGTTATCATTAAATAATTTATCTAATGATTCATCTTCACTCTAAGTAAATAAATTAAATTCACAATAATTTAACCTTATGGATGTTCTATAATAACATATAAATTCAATTCTGGACAACCATCCTCATTTTACAAGATTCTCCATTCATGTATATAAGTACACCAGTCATGAATACCAAGGAAGAAAACGCTCCCAAACAATAAAATTGAACCTCTTAAACCCATAAAAAGTGGTCATTAATGAACTTAACAAGGCTATAATAAATCAATTACATAAAGAAGATTTTATAGACATATTGATTAATTAATTTAATTTGGTTATCCAGGACACTAAGATCAAGTGAAGAACATCATCAGACTTAAAGAAAGGGTTTTCTACCCGAACCTCCATTTTCATTTGGGTCACTTTTATTCTCAACTTATCTCATTTACATTATTATTTATTATTATATAAACCTCATAAATTTTGTGTTAATGTTCTATATATGTGTATAAATCAGATTTTTTCTTTATTTTATGGGGAGTTATATGTTTCAAAAGGATCTTTCAGAAGTTATTCCCAATAAACAACATCATTTCAAGGAAACTTCTTGAATTCTTACCTATTTTCAAGTGCACTATGTAATCTATTTTAATCAATTATTATTTTTGTAAAATAACGCATTTTATAATGAAAACCTATCTTGGTTAACTTCTGGTTTTATGTAATCAAACATGCATTTCCTATTTAAAATCTCTTTAATATTTTTCGAAAACCACACTAACATGTTTTATTTCTAATGTTTACTTAAAAACTATTTTTACATTATTTCACTTCAGTGGGACAAAATTTATGCCTTAAATATAATTTCAATGTTCTTACCTATTATTTTATGGGATATACATGTTAAAAAATCTGATTTCATTTAAAATATAAATGTTTTCCCAAAATAACTCTTCTTTCCAAAGTAAAAAGGATTTTTTCTTCTCTCACTTTATCTTTTATGAGATATATGCCTTGTTCACCACTTAGTCCATGCATGTGGTGTATGTACTTCCCTTTGATATTTCATATCAATAGTATGCTTATTATAATGATATTTTAAGGGATTATGATTGAAATGTTTCAAGGTGGTATGGGGAACATTGGAATGTTTAAGTATTATTTCCTCAATAATTTTTCAATGGTCTCATTTAAAAGTATCTTTATCCAAGTCAACATTCTTTATTGAACATTTTACTACATTGAGGTTTATCTCTTATGATATAATATACAATATATTTTTGAAATGTTTCTGATAATTTTAACTGTGGATGTGCTATCTTGATACCATTCACCATATTAATCTAAATGGTTAGTGTTTATGTTTAACGATTGGGGAATATTGCTTTAAATGTGGAAACATTGATGAATCTATATCCTATACTCAATAAAGATATTGAAAATCCATATTGTTATTGTATTAAATATTTTTATAACGAATTTTTTGGACTGAAAGTGATGGGTGGGGCCCACTATACCCCTCGATGTATCGATAGGTCTCATAAGACAAACTAGTTGGCGAAAAACTCTTCAATTTTTTTTTCCAAAAAATCAGACGGGTTTCTACCCATAGACTTAAACCGTCTCAATAGTATGATGGTTCATGTTCTAGTTACATGATGTCCAAATAATAATCATTCTATTTATTTATTATTTAGTCATTTCTCTCCATGAGGTTGTCACAATGACAAAATCTATGGATGCACTTCCATTCTCAGTTTATTGATGGTGTGTGTTTTTCAATTATTCACTGTGCCGTAATGATTGTGTCTAATTGATTATGATTCAATTATTATGGTTTCATGCTTCCATTATATGTAACCCTTACTGAGCATTTGATTTCCCCCCTTTCATTTTTTTCCTTCCCCAGGTTATGAATAAGATATTAATTTTTGAGTTTTCAAGGATACAATTTGTTAGATTTTTTATTTATTATATGTTGTTTTCTTCTCCCAATGTAAAATGGGTTCCATGTATGTATCTATATTCTTAAAGACTCATAAACTAATTAGTACTTCTGGATTTGATTCCCTGTAATCATGCCAATGTAATAAAATAATGCACCGACTCTAGGCTTCTGGGGTCGGGGCGTTACACTCATCATCTCACATCATTAACCATCTACATGTACCCATGCATGTGATTACTCATGGAAATACCAAAGGTCAAAACAAAACCTTTCCACTTTTCCAGAAAAAACATTCAACCCATGATTTCAACTTGTCAATTCAATTCCCATTTAAAAAATTCACGAAACTTTCTAAAAGTTCACTAACCTCTAAATTGAAAACCGTTTCAATATACACACATCAATCCAAAACATTTCAGCTTTTCTCAAATTGAAATCCCATGGATCTTATCCAAAAATTCCATTTCATCTCATTCAAAATAATTTTGACAACTCATCAGACCCCATTTAAAATAGACTTTCAAAACCCGCCTTGATATAGGTCATGTCTCCCAAACAATCAATTTTGATGAACCATAAGTTTTAATTATGGAAATAAAATTCTTGATGAACCCATACCCCATTCATTCAAAAATCATTTCATAAAAAACCACTTTTATAAATCTTCCTTCAAAAAATATTCTGAAAATCCATTTCCCACCTTTCTAAAACCAAACCATTACCACTCAAAAATTCAGTTTTTCACGATTCCAAAATAAGGGTTTTTGGAATAGTTTTCAGAACCCAAGAAGACACAGAATGGTTCACTAGAGGAAAATAGTGTCGATGGGTGATTTGGTCATATGTTTGGTGACCATACGCTAGTCACACCATCGTTACCGAGAGTATTCTAGGACTATGCCCCCAGCTCCACCTAGTGTGTTAGGCCCTGTGATCTCCTAGAGACTGTTAGCACAACACTATTTTCATTTCCCAATCACAAAACTTCCTGCAATAACCAAAGAATCCCAAAAAACCTGACTTCCCATAGAAACTTGAGTCTGGTCATGAGGTGTACTGGCTAGGCACCATACTTGTAATCAGAAAATCAAGTCCTGAAAATCCTAAGTCTGGTCTACCCAGACTCTTCCCCAAATAACATTACCCAAAAAGAGTGTGAACTTCTCTGATACCGTTTTGTCATGAACCCAGATGGGGAACCATTTAACCTGAAACATAACCTGGTCTTTGGCATGGATCAAGGGGTGTTCCTGATCTCCACATTAGTTGGAAACTAGTGCTAAGGTATCAACACAATTCTTTGGGAATAATTTTACCCAATTTTATAATCATTAAGAACTCACAAATATAAAAATCACAAGGCTGAATAATCATTACCAAACAAGGCATTACAAAATTCTAATTCAATATTTACAACTTTAACCACAACCAAAATATAACAACAGAAATGAAAATGAAAAAAATAACCCAAAAAACTCTATATGAAGAGAGGGATATCACCCTCAATCCACCACCACCAAACCTTCATGATAGGAACCCTAGAAACATGGATCCACCCATACAACACACCTTGCCTTAACCTGAGTCATATGAACAATGTCTACATACACAAAAAGGTGTATGTAGGGTGTGATCCAAAGACCATTAGTATGATACCCAAAAAATAAGGATTCTAATCTATAACATCAAAAGAAAATTTAACATACTCATTTATGTAAAAGCCTTTGAAACATTTTCAAGAAATAATTTTAAAGAAAAACAATTTTTAGCACAACACTTTTAAGTAAAACTCTTATAAATTCAACATTTCAAAGAGAACATTTATTAAGATGAACTTTCTTTAAGATAACACACACTCAAGGTTCACCATATGCTGAAAAATGGAACAACGTTTCATAAGTCTCAAGAGAGCACCATGGGTGAATCCCTAGGGGTAATATAGCTTGAGTGAGACACTATAACCTCATACCATGGTGAAACGTGGTATAAAAACCACACTGTATAGCATCATCATGCAAGAGCCACTATATTGGGGAAGCATCCAAAATTCTAGTGGTTTCAGATATTATAATTATTTAGTTAGTGTTTTAATCTTCAATCATGCTAAGTGAAACTGGTCCTTGACACTTTCCATTCACTAGCATACTAGTTCTAGTATACCCACCTAGATACCTGAGACTTCCCTTGTGATCAAATTAATGTTCACATGTCACACATATCACCAATTTCACATACAAATGTCAAGCATTATAAATACACCAGGAAATCACCATTTTTCATAAACCAAACCACTTTCCTTTTTACACACACCAAAACTAGTTTCAAATACATTTTCCACCACATGGAAAATTCATGAAACCCCATTGAAATTATCACAAGAATGTCACACAATCAATTTAACTACTTTTATGGGACAAGCCCCTTTTAAATCCACAGATAAACCAATTTCACTTTAAAAAATGTGTCCTGACATTTAACTAATTCACAAGACAAATTAAAAGTGTACAATAAAGAAAGAATCATGCCATAAAAACCCATTTCATTTGAAAAACTCACTTGAAATGGTTTAATTTGATCATTGTACGAGGATTTTGAGTTTAATGTCACCGGATGATGCAACCTGTGCTAAGAGATGAAGTATAGTTAGTTTAAGGCACATAAAAAAGATAATATTGTGTTTATTAAATAGAAACATATATTTATACTCTTATAGAGAGGAATAATTCCTCAACTCTTGGAAAATAGTCTTTAACAAAAATGTTTTCCTATTATCATTTTTTTTCATAACTATAGTTTATGGTTTTGTGTTAATAATCTTTCATCTGAGCATGTTCTTTATCACTATCCAACAAAACATGATGGTTTGATTATTCTTCAATGACCATGTTATCCAATTATAATGTGTAGTTTTGTAGTAACTGATGTATTTCCCTTTACCTCTTATTAAGAGGATATTTTAACCATATTTTTTATGTGGGTTTCTCATAAGGGAATTTTCAAGTATCAATCATTAACTTTCAAAATTCAATTTCAAAATTTTGAGGATGAAATTTTTGTGAGGGGAGAATGCAACATCCAATGTATTTACAAGTAAATTTAATATTGAATGCATGAAACACTGAGTCTCTACGAAACAAAACTTTATTATAACCAAGCCAATAAACATAATTTTTTCACTTTTGTGATTTGAATTTCGAAAATCTGACATACATGGTTGCGTTCAGGGTGATTTTTGGAGTCTGATAGAACAAACTTAATTTTTGGTGAATAGTAACCTATCCTTATGAATAGTAAACTACCCTTATGAATAGTAATGTTACCCTTATGAATAGTAATATGACCCTTGTGAATAACAACCTCACCTATGAAAGTATAAATAAAATTTAGGCACCTTATAAATGAAGTAGAATATTTTATAAATTATTAATTAAGTATACATATTTTTGTGAGTGATAAATATTTAATTTCAATTTTAAATTAATAAATTAATTCAATTTCATAAAATGGGTTCCTAAATAAATTTTTTGTTTCCCTATGATTATAAGATAATTTTATGAGACTCTAGTTAATTTTTCAAAGTGTCATAAAATCGGTTATAATATTAAAATTGGTATTTTTCAAGTAAATGATGATTTTAATTAAAAATTAAATTTCTCATATTTAGAAAATTGTTTTCAAAAAATGGATTTATTTTTTTGATTCAACACAAAAAAATTGTTAGGGTGAACTTTTGTGATTTTTCTAAAATATTTGAATTTTTTGTGAATAGAAAAATACGATAATTTATGATAATTGCTAAATACATGATTAATTGAGTCATGGATGGTTTCCTACTGAGGTAAGCACACTTGGTTCGAACTCACATTCCCTTATTACTATTTTTATTCATGGAATCATCACTATTTCTTTCCTTTGAAAAAAAACAATCAACTAATGATTAAATCATTAAGAAAACCCTCCTTCCCTCCATTATAACCCCCCCGAATTGCCCGAAGGCCTTAATTTTTATTGATTTTTGATAACCCCCTTTCAAGGGATGAGGGGGAACCCTTACAAGGCCTATTGTCTCAGAGATTACATGGCCCGTAGGCTTAGGAGATTACATGACCTGAAGGTCACAGGGAATTCAACCAGACTATCTAGAAGGAGCTTCCTCTCCCCAATATCTGCATCATGATAGTAGCCCTCCACCTTCGCATGGCCACCCCTCACACCCTCATTTCTTCACACCTCTCAAGCTTCTTTACTTTCATAAATTCTGATCAAATATATCCCTAATATCTTCCCCCACATCCATAAACCCTTGGTCTCCTCAAAATACCAAATCCTCTCCCCTAAAGAGGCTCTCAAAGGAAGATAGTTTCGAGAGGTAAATTCCTCTTTTCAATTCTTTTGTTTTCTTTTCAAGTTCCTTTGTTATATTTTCTATTCTCACCTCTTCTCATCCAAATGTTATGAAAAATATAGTAAATTATATGTACTAGATTTTTTTTATTATAATGGAATATTCCATCATCATCTCTTCTTTTTTCTCCTTTTATAATATAAATGAAAACATCCTTCGATATGTGTTAATTTATCACATTCAAGGAAGAAAGGTTTTAAATTTTCATTACTATCTTCAATTATGGTCATGAAACCATTATTATGGTTGAACCAGACTATAATATATGTATTATTTATCATCCATGGTTCTGGAATCTTTTTTTATACATGGTTTTGATTTATAAAGAAAAATAAGTTCGGTGTGTTCAAAAAACGCTAATTAACCCAAACGGTTATCATTAAATAATTTATCTAATGATTCATCTTCACTCTAAGTAAAGAAATTAAATTCACAAAAATTTAACCTTATGGATTTTCTCTAATAACATATATATTCAATTCTGGACAACCACCCTCATTTTACAAGATTCTCCATTCATGTATATAAGTACACCAGTCATGAATACCAAGGAAAAAAAATGCTCCCAAACAATAAAATTGAACCTCTTAAACCCATAAAAAATGTCATGAATGAACTTAATAATGCTATAATAAATCAATTTAATAAAGAAGAGTTTATATACATATTAATTAATTAATTTAATTTGGTTATCCAGGACACTAAGATCAAGTGAAGAACATCATCAGACTTAAGGAAAGGGTTTTATACCCAAACCTCCATTTTCATTTGGGTCACTTTTATTCTCAACTTATCTCAATTATATTATTATTTATTATTATATAAACCTCATAAATTATGTGTGAATGTTCTATATATATGTATCAATTAGATTTTTTCTTTATTTTTTGGGGTGTTATATGTTTCAAAAGGATCTTTCAAAAGTTGTTCCCAATAAACAACCTCATTTCAATGGAACTTCTTGAATTCTTACCTATTTTCAAGTGCACTATGTAATCTATTTTAATCCATTATTATTTTTGTAAAATAACACATTTTATAATGAAAACCTATCTTGTTTAACTTCTAGTTTTATGTAATCAAACATGCATTTCCTCTTTAAAATCTCTTTAATATTTTTCAAAAACCACACTAACATGTTTTATTTATAATGTTTACTTTAAAACTATTTTTACATGATTTCACTTCAATGGGACAAAATTTATGCCTTAAATATAATTTCAATGTTCTTACCTCTTTTTCTCTAGGATATAAATGTTTAAAAATATGATTTCTTTTAAAATATAAATGTTTTCCCAAAAGTACTATTCTTTCCAAAGTAAAAAGGATTTTTTCTTCTCTCACTTTATCTTTTATGAGATATATGCCTTGTTCACCACTTATTCCTTGCATGTGGTGTATGTACTTCCCTTTGGTATTTAATATCAAGAGTATTCTTATTCTAATGATATTTTAAGGGATTATGATTGAAATGTTTCAAGGTGGTATGGGGAACATTAGAATGTTTAAGTATTATTTTCTCAAGAATTTTTCAATGGTCTCATTTAAAAGTATCTTCATCCAAGTCAACATTATTTATTGAAAATTTTACTACATTGAGGTTTATCTCTTATGATATAATCTACAATATGTTTTTGAAATGTTTCTGATTATTTTAACTGTGGATGTGCTATCTTGATACCATTCACCATATTAATCTAAATGGTTAGTGTTTTTGTTTAACGATTGGGGAATATTGCTTTCAATGTGGAAACATTGATGAATCTATATCCTATACTCAATGAAGATATTTAAAATCCATATTTTTATTGTATTAAATATTTTTATAAAGAATGTTTTGGACTGAAAGTGATGGGTGGGGACCACTATACCCCTCGATGTATCGATAGGTCTCATAAGACAAACTAGTTGGTGAAAAACTCTTCAAGTTTTTTTTCAAAAAATCAGACGGGTTTCTACCCATAGACTTAAACCGTCTCAATAGTATGGTGGTTCATGTGTCAGTTACATGATTTCCAAATAATAATCATTCTATTTATTTATTATTTAGTTATTTCTCTCCATGAGGTTATCACAATGACAAAATCTATGGATGCACTTCCATTCTCAGTTTATTAATGTTGTGTGTTTTTCAATTATTCACTATGTTGTAATGATTGTCTCTAATTGATTATGATTCAATTATTATGGTTTCATGCTTCCATTATATGTAACCCTTAGTGAGCATTTGATTTCTCCCCTTTCATTTTTTTCCTTCCCCAGGTTATGAAGAAGATATTACTTTTTGAGTTTTCAAGGATACAATTTGTTAGATTTTTTATGTATTATATGTTGTTTTCTTCTCCCAATGTAAAATGGGTTCCATGTATGTATCTATATTCTTCAATACTCCTAAACTAATTAGTACTTCTGGATTTGATTCCCTGTAATCATGCCAATGTAATAAATTAATGCACTGACTCTAGGCTTCTGGGGTCGGGGAGTTACACTCATCATCTCACATCATTAACCATTCACATGTACCCATGCATGTGATTACTCATGGAAATACCAAAGGTCAAAACAAAACCTTTCCACTTTTCCAGAAAAAACATTCAACCCATGATTTCAACTTGTCAATTCAATTCCCATTTAAAAAATTCACGAAACTTTCTAAAAGTTCACTAACCTCTAAATTGAAAACCGTTTCAATATACACACATAAATACAAAACATTTCAGCTTTTCTCAAATTGAAATCCCATGGATCTTATCCAAAAATTCCATTTCATCTCATTCAAAATAATTTTGACAGCTCATCAAACACCATTTAAAATAGATTTTCAAAACCCAACTTGAAATAGGTCATGTCTCCCAAACAATAAATTTTGATGAACCACAAGTTTTAATTATAGAAATCCAATTCTTGATGAACCCATACCCCATTCATTCAAAAATCATTTCATAAAAAACCACTTTTATAAATCTTTTTTCAAAAAAGATTCTGAAAATCCATTTCCCACCTTTCCAAAACCAAACCATTACCACTTAAAAATTCAGTTTTTCACGATTCCAAAATAAGGGTTTTTGGAATAGTTTTCAGAACCCAAGAAGACACAGAATGGTTCACTAGAGGAAAATAGTGTCGATGGGTGATTTGGTCATATGGTTGGCGACCATACGCTAATCACACCATCGTTACAGAGAGTATTCTAGGACTATGCCCCCAGCTCTACCTAGTGTGTTAGGCTCTGCGAGCTCCCAGAGACTGTTAGCACAACACTATTTTCATTTCCCAATCACAAAACTTCCTGCAATAACCAAAGAATCCCAAAAAACCGGACTTCCCATAGAAACTTCAGTCTGGTCATGAGGTGTACTGGCTAGGCACCCTACTTGTAATCAGAAAATCAAGTCCTGAAAATCCTAAGTCTAGTCTACCAAGACTCTTCCCCAAATAACATTACCCAAAAAGAGTGTGAAATTCTCTAATACCATTTTTTCATGAACCAAGATAGGGAACCATTTAACCTGACACATAACCTGGTATTTGGCATGGATCGAGGGGTGTTCCTGTTCTCCACATTAGTTGGAAACTATTGCTCGGGTATCAACAAAATTATTTGGGAATAATTTTACCCAATTTTATAATCATTAAGAAATCACAAAGATAAACATCACAAGGCTGAATAATCATTACCAAACAAGGAATTACATAATCATTACCAAACAAGGAATTACAAAATTCTGATTCAATATTTACAACTTTAACCACAACTAAAATATAACAACAGAAATGAAAATGAAAAAAATAACCCAAAAACCTCTATATGAAGAGAGGGATATCACCCTCAATCCACCACCACCAAACCTGTATGATAGGAACCCTAGCAACATGGATCCACCCATACAACACACCTTGCCTTAACCTGAGTCATATGAACAAAGTCTATATACACACAAATGTGTATGTAGGGTGTGATCCAAAGAACAGTAGGATGATACCCAAAAAATAAGGATTCTAATCTATAACATCAAAAGAAAATTTAACATACTCATTTATGTAAAAGCCTTTGAAACATTTTCAAGAAATCATTTTAAAGAAAAACAATTTTTAGCACAACACTTTTAAGGAAAACTCTTATAAAGCTAACATTTCAAAGAGAACATTTATTAAGATGAACTTTCTTTAAGATAACATGAACTCAAGGTCCACCGTATTCTGAAAAATGGAACAACATTTCATAAGTTTCAAGAGATCACCATGGGTGAATCCCTAGGGGTAATATAACTTGAGTGAGACACTAGAACCTCATACCATGGTGAAATGTGGTATAAAAACCACAATGTATAGAGTCATCATGCACGAGCCACTATATTGGGGAAGCATCCAGAATTCTAGTGGTTTCAGATATTATAATCATTTAGTTAGTGTTTTAATCTTCAATCACGCTAAGTGAAACTGGGCTTTGCCACTTTCAAATCACTAGCATACTAGTTCTAGTATGCCCACCTAGATACCTGAGATTTTACTTGTGCTCAAATTAATGTTCACATGTCACACATATCTCTAATTTCAAATAAAAATGCCAAACATTATAAATACACCAGGAAATCACCATTTTCCATAAACCAAACCACTTTCCATTTTACACACATCAAAACTAGTTTCAAATACATTTTCCACCACATGGACAATTCATGAAACCCCATTGAAATTATCACAATAATGTCACACAATCAATTTAACCACTTTTATGGGCCAAGCCCCTTTTAAATCCACAGATAAACCAATTTCACTTTAAAAAATGTGTCCCGACATTTACACATTTCACAAGACAAATTAAAAGTGTACAATAAAGAAATAATCATGCCATAACAACCCATTTCATTTAAAAAACTCACTTTCAATGAATTCACACCTTGAGTGCCCATAAAAACACATTTCACATCCCTGAAACAATTCATGAAACACTTCCAAGAAAAATCACAACAAAACACATCCAAAACATAACCATTTTCTTTTATAAACCATTTCCATCTCATAACCAAATTGGAATGTGGAGGACGTGCGTTGTAATATAAGGGAGTGAGTATTGGATGGCCATTTCGATGTGGGATGTGTTACTGTTGCACCAAATAAACTATGACCATATGATCTATTGATTTATTGTATCCTAGTCATTTGATCAACCTTGATTCATCATCTTCTCTTGAAAGTCATCGATGGAGTTCAGTTTTCTTGGTTTTCCATGCTTCATCAAAAATCATTTAAACTAAGACTTCTAATCATAGTTTGATTTTTATAATGATCTCAATAACATCAAAATCACATGAAACTTCATTTTCATGTGTTAATTAAGATCAAAACGAAGCATTTTAATTTTTAGAAAATGAAATTTATTCATGATGATGATTCTTGGAGTCATGAAAGTAAGGAAGATGCAAGATATGAGATGGTGGAAGCCCATCAATAAATACCACCTGAGACTGTGTATGCATATCATGAAGATGGAATTTCTTGTATCAAGATTATATCCATTTTTGTTTTCATGCATAATGGAAGAAGGTTTTGAGAAATCCACAATTCAGTGTACACAATCACATCATGTCTTGTGAAGGACAACCCAAACTTATTGTGAGCATCATGTTTTGTGCGTAAGTAGTGCGGACTGTGTGTGTGAATGGTTTTTATAAAAATACTCGCATACATTTTGTGAAGAATGGGGTGTTGTGGATGTTGTACATGCTTGTGGTTTATGTAATGATTGTGCAAGTGATTAGTGTGTGTGAAGGTGAGTGTAAAAGAAGGAAAATAGTGTGTGTGAAGTGTGAGTGAGAAAAATGGACAATGTGTGTGATTGAGGATCCATATAAAAAAATTAAATTCATTAAAGAAATATCACATTCACATGTGAGAAATAAAATGGATTTAAATGTGTGTGTGCTATATAAACATGTATTCACATGTAATAATTCATTCTTGAAAGTGTGAAGTTTATGCATTTATATTGTTTCACATTTTATGTTGGGAAGACCATGTAGTGTATTATATACATGAATGAAGTTCGAAGAAGCACACATGCAATATGATGGTTCTAGGCACAAAGGAAGCATGCAGAGGTAGGTGATATATTAAAATATCTTTTAATAATCATTTCCTGAAACCAAGAACAAGGATCATGCACATAAAATTTATAATTAATTTATTTAATATTTGAAGAAATAAATATTTGTGCTTAGGAACTTTCTTCATTGGTGAATGTTGATCATTTGAAAAGACCCTTTCAGATTAACTATGCTACATTGTGAGGATACAAGGATAGAATTCCTCTAGCAATGATCCACATGTGCTCCTATGATCTTCGAGAAACACCACTATATCTCTGAGTGCTAGAATGGTGAGTTTAATGTCTTCCATTATTCGTTCTAGATCGCTCGTTATTAGGTATTTAAGAAATATCTCTTGCACTTGTTGTTCTTGAGAGGGAGATAGAAGGAGGAGTTGAGAGAGAATTCATTGTGCGCAACAATTCACTATTCTTAATTTTGTATGCTCTACAAAAAAGACATAAACTCCTATTTATAGAGTTTATTTTAAAGTTAAAATATTATTTAATTTTATAACGGCCATTAAATAACATTTATTAACTTTAATAAATCCCACATCGCATAAAAATAATTATATAATTATTATTTTGTGGCGCGCGCTAACTTGCACAATAAAAAATATTATATAATGGTCTTTTTAATTAATATTTTTCACCAAATATGGTCTTGGTCAGTTAAAAATCCTCTAGAATTTATTGAATAGCTGAATAAATATTTTATTCATAAATAAATATTTTATTCACAATCTAGTGAATAAATATTTATTAAAATATTAAATAAATAAAATAAATATTTTATCCACAAGCTGGAAAATAATTATTTATTTAAATTATACAATCAATATAAATTGAATAAAATTATTCCTAAAACATGAGAGTAATATTCATTCTAGTAATTAAACTCAAATATAATTTAATTGATATCAACAGAAACACTTAGTGTGTGACTCTCGAGGATTATTTTTTGTTGGTATTAGTTGGGCTCGCCTAACGTCAAAGATTTCTGTCTGGACACCGGTTAAAGAACCCAAGAGAAAGAATGTAATGTTTCAATGTCAACAAACACATATGAATGATCATTGTTCAATATAATCCATCTATCACAATATCTCATCAAGTAGGTTGCACATCCATGTCACCAAACAATATGCTCGATATGTCTTTCTCTGACTATATGAAATTAACACTTCATTACACCACATCCATGGAATTTAATATAATGAATCTATTCCAATCAAAGGGATGAGATATCAACTTCCATAAATATGGAATGGAAAAAAATACATCCTTGAGTTATTCATTAATGACACGTCACTCATGATGCACCCAACGTATCCAACTTCTCCATGAACAGTTATCATCATGGTTTATGAAATACATCTAAGTACATTAGTTGTAACATGAATTAATAATAATATTTATGTCTAAGGACCATCACACATGATTTTAAATAGTAATATATGAGGACACCAAAACATACGGAATTCCTACTAGTGGGTATGTTCTCATAATCTCCCATCTTGGAGATTACCAAGAGAAAACTTCATGAGAAGAAGCCTCATATGCTTACGAGTACTCACACCTGATAGTCTATGTACTATGTTTCCCATCATAGTATATTATCCAACTAAAAAACATTATTTGAGAATATCATCATAGCACATCAAGGTTTTCATCATAACTGGGAACTGTTGTGACCTTATAAATGCGACCTATACTCCAGGAAAATATTACATTAAATTCACGAAGAATGAAAAACAATATATAATAAGAAGATTTATTAATATCCAATACATTGAATATACATATAATAAAAGTTCAAACAGTTGGTCCTAGGACACCAAATCTAACAAACTCCCACTTGGAATAGATCCAACTACTACCTATGACCTTCAATCTGCTAGACCTAACATGATAGTCATGTTTCCATTGAGTCAAGGCTTTAGTCAAGGGGTATTCCACATTGTCTTATGTGGAAATACTTCTATATATAATATCACCTCTCTGAGAAAAATACCCCAAGATATGATACTTCTGAAGTATGTGATTCATCCGTTGATGTGACATGAGCTCTTTTGAAAGAGATACCACTTCGATATTATCACAATAGAGTGTGATATGATCTTTACTACTAGATTCAACATCAAGCTCCTTGATGAAGTTTCACATCCATAATAATTCTTTAGTTTCCTTAGAATCCATAATATACTCAGACTCTGTTGTATAATTTGTAACCACATCCATCTTTGAGCTCCTCCAGCCCAAAAATCCCCCATTCAAAGTGAAGATGTACCCCGTTTGTGACTTCATGTCATATTGATCAGTTTGAAAACTAGCCTCTACAAATAATTTGAAGAATAATTCCCCATATACTCGATAAACTAGAAAGTTATCCTTATTATACCTTAGATACTTAAGGATAGTCAAGATTGTCATCCAATAGTGGTCACTTGGATCAACATGATATCTTCTTACCGCATTTAATTTATAAGCGATATCTAGCCTAGTATATTGCATAACATACATGACTGACCCAATCATTGATGCATATAGAATCTTTATCATTCTATTTCTTTCCTCATATTTCTAAGGACACGTTTTCCTAGAAGATGAATTCGATGTGATGTTGGAAATAATCCCTTCTTGGATTATTCCATACTGAATCTCTTCAGTATCTTATCAATGTATGTACTCTGACTTAGGCTGAGCAAACTCTTGGATCTGTCATGATGGATCTTGATTCTAAGAATATATGTTGCCTCACCCAAGTACATTATAGAGAAGCATTTATTCAACCATGCATTAAAAAATTATAAGACCGGTATTTCATTTTCAATGAGTAATATGTCATCAACATATACAATTAAGAAAACCACTACACTCCCACTAAACCATTTATAGACCCATGGATCAAATTCATTCTTAATGAAGCCAAATTCTATTATAAAGGTGCTCAAGCATGATATTTACATCAATGTTTTCATGATACTTCATTATTTAACTATACATTGATGAAAGCATGAAACATTGAACATCGATCGTGTCACTCAATTTTTTTTCATAGATAAGAAAATATTTATCACTCACCTATTTAGATGCCATATCAGGCATCGAGGATTCTAACATGTAAGATTTTCGTTCATGGCGTAGCACAACCCGAAGGTGTCTAAACCACTTCTAGAAGTCACTACCAGTTAGGAGGTTATCTTTATCTACTATTGATAATAGGGACAATGTGGATGATGAATTTTTCATTTTATTCTAAAATTAGAAATAACATATTATTAGTACTTTTATTGATTAAAAAATAAGCGAGATATAATAAATTAAATGTTATTTATTTATTTATTAAATCATCCACTATTTTATCAAGTCTCAATAGCCCTCACCATTAAACTTGGAATGTCTAGTTTCTTTGAAATTCTAGTAGAAAGGATCCCCATTATTTTTTTAATGATCCATACTTTGTCCATGAAAGCCATAATAAAGTAATTAGGTAGGCGATCATTCTAACTTCAGACTTGCAGCTCCTTGATCCATTGAGTGGATTCCCCTATCATGAAATCCTGACTTAGATTTCTATAACACTTGCCTCCAAATTTTTATTGAGCATACTTTTCCTGTTAAAATAATTACAATTTTAGTAAACTCAACCCAAAACTCTCATGATAACTCCCCAATAAAATTAAGTGTCTAGAATTTTTCCATGTACTACGCTTAGTTCCATGGTTTCATTCCTAGTCAAGTAATGGAAGGCTTAGTCTAACATAATATTTAATTGAGGTATTTTAATTTATTATGCATAAATTTTATATTGTTTTATCCTTTACACATCTTGTTAATATTAAGTAGATGTTAATTAATTAACCATGTTGGATAAAAAATTTATGAATAATCCATTTATTTAATTTTTGTCTCTCCACATTAATTCATTTATTTATGCGATCACGAACATGCATCCATAAAATAAATAATTTCATAGACAAAAATAAATAATTTATTAAATAACCCATTCATGAGTTTTATATAATGGTTTATTTAATGAGAATACATTAAATCAACCTTTGACCTTATAGAAATAACTCTTATTTCTGGTCTTAGCATGAGTTACAACATTCCAACTGTAAGCCTGTGCATCACCAAGGATGGCATCAGTATGGTTCTCTCTTGAGCCACCTCCACGCATCTTGGGATTATCCATTAATTACAAATATTTATTACTCACATGAAGGTGAGGGGATACAAAGGATTAGTTAAAGGGGATTACATAAATATATTCGGACACGTAGGTCCCACATAGTAATGGAGGGAGGGATGACTCACATTCCATAATTTAATTTAATATTATATAATTACAAAATCATGCCATAAATTTAATTAAAACATCCAACACATACACATGTCTTAGGCAATCTCATGAAAATTCATACATGCAACAGATACACAAAATTAATTATATAGTATTCATTTCTTTATTTGTTATTTTATTATTTAATATAAACTCCCATTCATTCATTAATTAATAATTTAATCAATTAATTCACTTTCATATTTAATGATCATCTAATCTTATTTAGAGATACTCATCCTTAATGGTATTCATGGAAAATAAATGAAAGAACCAATAATGACATATTAATTACAATAAATTATTTGATAATTTAATTTTTTTTAAACTATTATTAAATTATCAAACACATAATGGTGTTCCAATTAATAAAATAATGTTTTAATGTTACAATTTTGAAATTTAATGTAATCATAATTTTTTCCATTAATGGGAGACTACATGATCTGTACATATAGCTAAACACCTTGTACCTTAATTTCTGTATATTCAAGTCACATGCCTGGGACTTCGGCGTATTAACTCAGTCAGACTACACAGTGTGAACATGCCATCTACACACCCTATATACATTTTCCATGTGCCAAGTTGGCCCGAGGAATATGTGGTGTGTAATAAAAGAACCACATGTAATTAATTACTCAATGCATCTAGATACAATGTGCATGGGTATACGACATGTTCTCTGACAGCACACTATGAAACCTAGATTTACCGGCCAAAGATTCGGAACTCCCTATTGGAACCTCTGGTCGTTTTTCATTTTTTATTAAAACTTTAAAAAAATGAATCATTAAACGAACATTATTAATATGCTGATAACTTTTTAATTCAAATTGGATTAATGAATGAATAACTTGAAATGAAAATCTAAGCATAATTATTCATATATCAACAATAAAATAAATAATTATAAATTTAAACACAACCGATTTGACACCACTTGATGGTTTATGAAACAACAGAGGTGTGTGGAGGTGTGTGATATATTAAAATTTCTTTTAATAATTATTTCCCGAAACTAAGAGTGAGGATCATTCATATCAAATTTATAATTAATTTATTTAATATTTGAAGAAATAAATAACTGGGCATAGAAAATTTCTTTGTCGGTGAATGTTCATCATCTGAAAAGACCCTTTTGGATTACCTTTATTATACTGTGAGGATCCAAGGATAGAATCCATCTAGTGGTGAACCACATGTGCTCCTTTGATCTCTGAGAAACACCACTCGATCTCTAGGCACTAGCATAGTGAGTCAAATGTCTTGCATTGTTTGTTCTTGATTTCTTATTCTTTGGTCTTTAAGAAATATATCTTTCACTTCTCGTTCTTAATAGGGAGAGGTAAAGATGAGTTTAGAGAAAATTCTTTGTGCGCAACAATTCTCTATTCTCAATTTTGGATTCCTTACACAATAGACATAAATGAATATTTATGTTTATATATTATTTAATTTCATATGCGCCATTAAATAAATTTAATTACCTTTAATAAATCCCATGATTCATAATAATAATTAATTATTATTATTTTGTAGTGTACACAAAATTTTCAAATAAAAAATATTATATAACAGTATTGTTAATTAATATCTTTCCCTAGACATGGTCTTGGTCTATTATAACTTCTATAAAATTTATTGAACAATCGAATAAATATTTTATTCAAAACCTAGAAAATAAATATTTTTTAAAATATTCAATAAATAAAATAAAAATTTTATTCATAAGCCAGTGAATAAATATTTATTTAAATTGTGAAATCAATATAACTTGAATAAAATCATTTCTAGAAAACGAGCATGTACCCGAGTGGTAGAGGCTTCTGCTTGGCATCCAAAATACCCAGGATCAAATCTGGGTGGGCGTGAATTTCTGGGTTAATGTAACCATACGATAGCAGTTACGGTAGTAGGTATTGTGTGGTACTCAGCAGCTGAAACTATTCATCTGATGTGGGTCTTTGGGCCACTAGTTTGGGAATATGGGTCACAAAGACTTCGATCCACCAATTCCTTCAGGCCAAAGGACTTTTATGTAACCAAAAAGGCCTTCGATCCACCATAGGACTTTTGGATATCAGGACTATAGGCCACAAAAGTATAAAGAAGTAGCCTAAGAAAACCACATAGAAGAAGACCCCTGAAAAGGATTCAGAGAAAGTAGTATCCACCATAGAAGTGCTTACCATATTGGAATAATTAGAGGGTATGAAACTTACCATCGGTACCAAGCACCATGCTGCTCTGCAAGGGGAAATTCTAGTTGATCATCCATGTGAGGTGGGGAGCTAGGTGCCTTCAAAGTTGAAAGATGATGGGGAGGGGCAGTTCAAAAATATAGTAAGGTCTTGGGCCTTTAAAGTTCACGTACTAGGCCATGTGATATAATTTATTACATATATAGGCCTTGTGGCTCTATTCCTATAGGTTATCTTAGGGTTCCCCCTCAACCCTTGAAAGGGGTATTATCCAAAAATCAGAAAAATGTAATGCCTTTGGGATTTCAGAGTAATAAAATTATTCCTCAGACTTGAGAATAATATTTATTCCAATAATTAAACTCAGATATAATAAAATTTAGATCAATATAAACACTTAGTGTGTGACCACCTTGGATTATTTCTCATTGGAATTAAGTGATCTTGCCTAAAGTACAAGATTACAATCTAGAAACGGGTCAAGGATCCCAAGATAAGGAACTTAATGTCACAATGTCAATAACCACATACAAATGATCACGGTGTAATATAATCCCTCTATCACAATATCTTATCAAGAAGGTTACATGTCCATGTCACCAACCTATATACTCAATATGTCTTTCTTTTACTGTTTGAAATAAACACATCGTTACACCATGGAAATGGAATTTAATGTGATGGTTCTATTCCAATCAAAGGAATGAGATATAAGCTTCCATAAATATGGAAGGGGAAAATATTTCCTTGACTTATTCATTAAAGACATGTCACTCATGATATACCCAACGTATCCAACTTCTCCATGAACTGTTATCATCATGGTTTATGAAATACATCTAAGTACACGAGTTATGACATGCATTAATAATAATCTTAAAGTCTAAATACCATTAGACACACTCATAGATAGGAATATTCGATGACCACTAAACATTCATAAATACTACTGGTAGGTCTATTCCCATAATCTACCATTTGGAGATTACAAAGTGATAACTTCAAGAGAAGAAGCCTCATCTTCTTACGAGTAATCTCACTTGATATTCCATGTACTATGTGTCCTATCATAGTACGTTATCCAACCACAAAACATTATTTGATAATATCGCCATAGCACATCAAGGTTCTCATCATAGAGGGGAGCTTATATAACCTTATCCATTAGAAATATACTCAAGGAAATTATTACATTAGAGTCATGAATAACAGCAAAAAATATGTAATAATAAGTTTTATTAATATTCAATAAATTGAATATACATGTAATCATAGTAAAAACAGTTTGTCCTAGGACAAAAAATACAAAACAATATACATTTCATATTCAATGTGAAGTTTTTTGAGATTGAAGCCGGGAAAATATTTCTATCAGTGATTCATAAGAAATTCATATCCGAGTTTTCAGTGTTTAGTGAGGTTGATTATTCATCAAAAGAAAGAATTATTGCCTGATTAGTGTTGTACTAAAGTAGTTGATTTTATACATTGATCATATATTATTTACTCAATTCCAACATCAGGGAAAGGGTACTTGAAATTATACACATGCCAGTGTGATCCAATAGTCTTGTGAAGAAGGATCTTTAATTGATATTTCTACAGTGGATCAAGACATATGAAGTTTAAGGCTAAAATTGTGGGGTCTAACTAGTTTCTTGAATATTGTGATTGAGGGGGGGGGGGGGGTCTAACCAATCACTCTGAATAAGGTAAAACTAGGGGTCTAACCAACCATTGAAGGTTGATTGTAACTAGGGGTATGGCCAATTTTAATTGGGGGGGGGGGTCTAACTAATTACTATTGTAATCACCTTATGATATAGTAGAGAATCCATTTTGGGGGGTCTAACCAATACGGAATGGAGTAGTACTTTGTACCAAACCTTATAAATCCCTATGTACTATGATTTATTTATTATTATTTCTTGCAGGGTGAAGTTGAGTATTAAATATAAGGTATTGATACTTTAATCAGTCACAATAGTTGAATCAAAAGTAAAATAATTTGTAAAAACAATATACCAATGATTCACCCCCTATCAGTGGTATCTAACTGATCATTAGAAACTTCACTAGAGCCTTTAAATGTATCTTGGTAGGGTATCTTGAGGATGTAGAAGGTTATAATTGTTGGTTTGATAAACCCATTTACCAAAAATGCATTATAAGTAAGGATTCAGTGTTCCTTGAGTCCTGTTATCCCAAATCCAAGTCTATCATACTTGAAAGCAGTGATCTAACCTAGAACAAGTAGAAGAAACAAAGCCTTTATCTCATTTTGAGGCCTTTATCCTACCGTGGGGGTGGAGGATGGCTCCTCACTCTCCTGGATGCCTCGGGCTCTCGGCTCGCTCCTTCTTTTAGGGTTTCACTCTCATTCGGCGGCGATGGATCCTCCGCTTCGTTTCCTTCGGGTTCTCTCCTCTCTCCTACTTTATCCTCTCTATATTCCCTCACTTCTTCTCGCTCATTCCTCTTAGGGTTTTTTCCCCTCGCTTCCTTCAGATCCGTGGCACTTCATACTTCTTCTAGGTTGTCTCTTCTGCACTCTGACCTTGAGCTCTAATGCTTCTTTCTAGGTCGGATCTGGAACGACGGAGCCTCTGAGGTTTTGGGTTTAGTGGATAGGAGATTGTGGATTTATCAGGGCCACGTCTCTCTTTTTATGGGATTCAGCCTCTGTTTCCTCTATCTCTTTGTTCTATATAGGGTTTCAACCCCTTGGCTTCCTTCGTCCCGACCACTTTTGGGTTCCATTACAGTTTCATCCTTCTTTTTTCTTGTTGATTTTGTCTTGCCTTTAATTTTTTGGGCGCTTTTTTGGTGTTCTATTTTTTCGTTTTGTTGAAGGCTTGACGCGATGATTCTTTCTCGGTGGATTGCTGTGTGAGTCCCTCCGCTCGCCCCTCTATGGCCTCTAAGACCACGACCACCTTCTAGGTCGGTCGGGTGTGATGGTCCGCAAGATTTTTTGGGTGTGTGGTGCATTGTGGTGGCGGTTTTTCGGTGGTTCAGGTGAGGAGCTTCAGGTTGGAGTGGTTTTGTGGCGATGGAAAATTACATAGCTGGTGGTACGGAAAAGGTTGACCATGGAATAGGTGTTGGGATGACAGGGTGGCCGTCTGTTCATTTCTTTGATGCAGGTTTTGTTTGCCCTTAGTTCTTGGTCTTCTTGGATTGGCGTTGATGTTCTCTGGCGATGTTAATTTTTCCATTGGATCGACTGCTTTTTCGGTGATGAGTGTTGTTTGGAAAAGGGTTTGGGGTTCGGTGATGTGTGGCTTGAAGTCAGGCGATGGTGATGACGATGCAGTTCGAAGTTAACGACGGTGATGTGTTGGTGGAAGCGACTATGTGATGATGGTGGAAACAAAGTGGTTGATGAAGTGATCACATCGTGACGGATTTTGGTGCAGGTTCGTGGCTCGAGGAATTGATGATAGTCTGCTGTTTGAAATTCGAAACATGGTGTGAGGCACGTTGACATTGATATTTTTAATTTTGAAATATGTAATGTGAACTATGTTTTTCAAGGGTCTGTGAATGGTTCCCACTTTTCCTTTAAAAGTGTCTTTTTAATAAAATAAAATAAATGATTTGGAGGTTGTTATCCAGCCCACTGCACCAAATCCTCAACCCATAACTGAGAATGATTCTAACTCCATTTCTGGATTAGATTTTGAAATATAAACTCTTTCCAATAGTAGATACTATTAATTAACCTGATAGAGAGTTAGGAGAGTTCCTAGACCTCATGCGCAGTTCAACTAATATTATATGGATTTCTGTGCCTTTAATGTTTCCCAGGATCTATCTGATGATGATCCTTAGACCTATAATAAATCCATTAATTAAAAATAATCTAAATAGTGGGTCTTTTCCATGGATGAAAAAAATGAATTCCATAAGAAAAAATCACACTTGTTCTATTTTGAATAAACCACCCAATTCTAAAGTAATTGGTTCTAAGTGAATTTAAAAATGGGGAAAGGAAAACATTATTGAAAATAAATCAAAATAAAAAAAAGACTATTTTCTATGGGATCCATTAAAAGAGATGGAATATACCATTCTAATTTTTTATTCTATTGTTAAGCTTTCTTAAATTAGGTTTTTACATGATTTTACAACCTATAGTGATCTGCACATTGAAAAAATTGATTTTAAAACCACCTTCCATCATGTTGATTTAAATGAGAAACTTTATATGAATCCTTATAATGGTTACTCTAAATAATTCATCTAAAATAAAGTTTTAATTTTAAATAAATCATTAATGATTTAAAAAATTCTACATGGAAATAGTATAATAAATTTGACTCTTTTATGATTGATAACAAATTTACTAGGAGAAAATATGAGGTTTTTGTTTATTTTAAATAAATTAAAATTTGCATACTTTTTTGTTGATGTATGTTGATGATATGTTCATTATTTTTAAAAAAATTAGTCTCATTACTATTTTAAAATCTCAATTAAAATATGTTTGAAATAAAATACTTATGTGGAACTAATAAAATTATGGGGGGTTGAAATAATTAAGGACATGCCTAATAAAATACTTTATTTCTCACAACATGATTATATTTTAAAGATTCTCAAGAGATACCTATTTGAATATCTCAAACCTGTTAGTGAACCTCTTGGATAACACTTCAAATTGTCTTTTAAATAAGAAAAATTATTGCTGATGATATTTTCTTTATATCTAAAATCCATTATGTTAGTATTGTGGGAAAAATCTTATATTCCATGATCTACACTGGGATTGACATTGCCTTTGAAATTTGTATCATTAGTGGGTTTTTAGCTATTCAAGGGAAGCCACATTGGCATTCCTTGAAATGGATACTTTTATATTTTATTGTAGATCTAATTTATCATTATGTTATGGTAAAAATGTGGATAGTTCTAAATTTATAGTTGGATATGTAGATACTATATATTTAGGTAATATTGATACTAGAAAATCCTTGAATGGTTAGGTTTTTACTACTTGTGGAGGCCCTATTTCCTGGAAGTGTAACATGTAGTTCATGGTTGCCTTTTCAACCATAAAATCAGAGTATATAACCTTAATAGAGGCTATTAAGGAATCCTTATGGATAAAAGGTTTATATAGTGAACTTAACCTTAATTCTGTTGTTAATGTTTATTCTGATAGTCAACCTTCCATGAATTTATCCAAAAAACTAGTATTCCATGGTAAATATAAACACACATACATTATAAAACATTTTATTGAAGATATTATAAAAATGGAACTGTTTGTTTCAATAAGATAAAAACTAATGATAACACAAATGTAAGTTTCACTAAAGATGTGGTATTGTCTAAATTCAAATATTTCTTAAATAGAATGATTTTTTACAATTCTATAACCTTATGTGTAAGAAAATTTCCAATTTTAATTGAAAATGGTGGAGATTTTTTAATTGTGGTGTTCAGTTTTTTTTATATTGAAATTCCTATGTTTTTATTCTTTTATTTATATTTTGATTGTCTACATTCATGAAAAATTAGTGAATAAATTTTATTGCTTAATGATATTAGATCTTGTTCTTTTTGTGGGGATTCATAAATTTTTTCTAGAATAATCCATTTTAGTGTGAGCCTATTTATAGGGACACTTGCATGGGCTCGCACCACCAGGGGATTTAACCACATGCGCGACCAGCATTTCCTTCTCGTACCACCATGGTAATCCATACGACCTTGTTTCTTGGCTATTAATTTCAACTTCTGCTTGTGGGATCCTAACCTTCCACCTGGTTAGAAACAATCATTTTCACCATTTTGTTTCTGTTTAGCTTGGATGTGTAGTCCTTATAGTTTTTCTAGAAATATTATAGGGATAATTGATGTTAAGTAGAATTGATCACCCATTCCCCCTCACCTCTTCAAAATTCAGTTTGTCTCATCCCTCTCACTATTGTATTGTGTTATAACACTGATTCCAAGTTCTCAAACCCCATCCTAGAGATTTAGATTCCTTGATGGAAAATATCTCCACCTATATTCCCTATGTTACACTGCTAGTGTACAGCTTCAATGACTACATCCTTTGATTATAATATGTGATATCGAGTAATGAAGTGGAGATCAATTTAGTACAAGTGAGTACCCCTATGAGCTCATATATCCTCAGTGAATATGAAGATTTGGTACAACCCTTCGATGAAGTCTAGAAGAGACCAGGGCTTCTAGACCTCTTTATAGTTGACATTATTTTCAATTTACATTTGTTGTTTCTCTTTTTGTAGCACTATCATCTTGATGCTTCTATTACTATTTATTTAGTCTTTTTTGTTGTAAATCTGTATCTTATTTTTTAGATTTAATAAAATGCATGTGTGGTTTGTGTGTTCGCTATGCACATAGGTCCTAGTGGGACTTAAGAATGTAAATCCATATATTATTTTTTCTTTGTTTAATTATTTCATCCTGTATATTCAAATATATTGATTTAGAATTCTACAAGAAAACCCCTCAGTTTGGTCCATTGGGGTTCGTGTGTTCTGTTCTAATCAGTATATCCTTACCCCTCACAAATATTTATTGGACGATGTAAATAAATAATCATGAGGAGGGATAAGTATTGGGGATAAAAACATGAGTTTGGACTACATTACTATAATTTCTCTAATCAGAATTACGTTTTATATAATGGAATTATGGTCCCCCACAACCATCCATATGAGTATGCCTCTCTCTCTCTCACCCTTTTGGTTTTTATTTTTGTTATTTTTAACTGACTGAGCTACTTCCATGACACCTCAATAACTTTTCATCCCCTCCCTTCACCAATCATGTTTTAAATAAAAATAATGTTCCGAAAACCTTATTGCATGTTTGATAGAATATATTGGGATTGACTAGGTTTTCTTTTCTCCTAGGTATGTCGAGATAAGTATCTAATAGAGATCTATTATATATGAAAGATACCCTCTACTAACTTTGCATTCCTAGATCATGTGATTTCCTCATCAAGAAGTAATTAAATAAAATCAAAATCAAAATCAAATAAAGATATCCTATGTTGGGAAAAAGATTATTTCACTATATAATTTTACTATAATATTCACAAATATTAAAAATTAAATAGTCACAATAAATTTGTTTTTGGAATTTTGGTGGGGTCATAACAATCTATCCCTAAGCGAGAGTAGGTATAGGGTTCTTAGTGTTTTCCGCTGTTATGTGGTTTGGTGGAAAAATTTGATCGTTTATGCATTTCTCCGATGGGAGTAGTGTTTTCATTCAAACCAAATTGAATGAGCCTTGTTTGATCTTTTCTTTTGAATGGATTTGAGGAAAAACCTATTTATTATACAATGGTGACTACTAAAAATTTTACCTTTAGCAACCGTTGTCTGATTTTTTTTGGCAGTTGTAGTTGGATTTATGCTAAAGGAAAATATAGACCACCATTAGTAGTCACTATAGGGGTCTCCTAGAGTACTAAACATCACCATAGGTGGTTGTAATACCTAATAATATAGCGAACACTATAGGATGTCTCTAATGCTACCAAAAAAGAAAAGATTTTGTGGCTGAATTTGGTGGGAATCATCTTGTAGAAATATTTTTTAAAAAAAATTCACATTTTTATAGCTTCTAAATAATGAAAAATAAACAAAAACCAAAGATGAAAAAAAAAGTGGTCCAAAAAAACCAGCAATCCAAAAAGCTATAGATCCTTCTAATCTTCTCTCTCCATCAACATACTGATAATATATATAAAAATTTAAAAAAATAAAATAAAAACTAATATATTTAACATTAGTAAAAAAAATCAGTTAATATATATATATAATAATTAATACAGTTTATATGGTTTTACATGTAGAAAGAATCACAAATACTGAAATGAGAAAAGATAATTTGAAAAATCTTGTTACACTATTTATAAATTTAAAAATGACTATTAAAAGTTGAATACCAAGTATACCACATATCGATCAATATGAGAATCATATTGAAGCGCAATTGATTCAAATATATCAAATACAATTCAATAAATTTTATCATATCTTTTCACATCAATCAGAAATTATTTTCCTATTTCTAACCCACTGATTGGAGATATATCATTTTATTATCACAAGACAACATTACCCGTCATTCTCAATCATATCGATAGACCTGAGATTCTGATGGATACGATGTTCCTTCCTATATATCAAAAATATCCTGATGATAATTCTTCCATGATTTCATGTCAATATAAGTGTTTTTTCTTGGTATTGACCCTTTTTACATGATTTATCATTTACCTCCAAATTTGAGTGATAAGTATCAATTTTGATTATACTGAACAATTAAAGTATTGGATCCCCATGCTGATTCTTCCTATAAATTTTAAATTAATTATAGATCATTTTTCTAAGTTTTCATGTCAATCAGACCTTGTTTGATCTATTTTAACCCCTAAACACAAGATTTTCCCATTATTACAAAAAATGGTAATAAATATGAAAATGAACTTTCAATTATACAAACTAATCCAGGTATCAATTGGATCAATGGTTTATTCAAATAGATATCATATGATTTTTGAAAATTTCTCTTAGTTTTTCACATAAATTAGAAGTCGTTTTCTCATTTTTGAAACTCGGATGAGAGATATGTCATTTTAATAACACTAGAAAAAGTTACCCATTGTTTTCCATCATACTGAGCGATACAAGAATATTATGTATGTATAGTTGATTCATAAAGATCAAAAATGTCTTGGTGATCCTTATCTCATGCTTTTATATCAATACAAGTGAATTTTCTAAGTATTGGACCCCTTTAGATGATTTTTCACTTCCCTCCAAATTCAAGGGACAAATTACATTTTCAACCATACTGAATGATTCAGGTATCTAATCCATGTGAAGATGATTCATATAGATATTCAATGATATAAATACCATTTTCCTAATATTTCATGTCAATCAGATCTCTTTTAGTTGGTTTTTGAATGGTATGGTTTTATAGTCACCTAGGACAGTGACTCATTATTAGTTGATAATATTGATCATCTAACCTACAAGAAAGAAGTAAGTGAAATAGATGTTTCAAAGTAGAAAGAATCCATGAATTTTTAAATAGATTACATGTACCAAAACTAAGTCTATATTTATTTAGATCCTCCAGTGGATGTAAGTTATATTGGTTTAAAATTGGTAGTCAAGAAGAAAGTGGACATGGAAGGACAATTCAGTACCTATAAGGCATTATTGGTTGCAAAAGCGTTTAAAAAAATAAAGTCATTGACTATGATGAAATATTTTCACGGTTAAAATGATCAAATCTATTAGAATTATGATTCCCATTGTGAATTAACATGATCATGAGATTTGTAAAATAGATGTCAAAACATCCTTCCTTAATGGGAACCTTCTAAAAAATGTCTATATGACACAACCCAAAGGGTTTTCGACTCAAAAGGATTCTAACAGGATATGAAAATTGAAAAAAAAATCCATTTATAGATTAAATCAAGCATCTAGGTAATGGAACATTCATTTTGATGAAGCCATAATGAAATTTGGTTTCATAAATCCCGAGTGTGAGTCTTATGTATACAAACACTTTACTGGGAGTGTAGTCATTTTATTGATACTATATGTTAATTTCATGTTAATAATTGTAAACAAAATACTTTTCTTGCAATCTATTAAGTCATGGTTGAATAAAATCCTCTCTATACAAGACTTGGGTGAGGTATAATATATTCTAGGAATCAAGATCCTTCATTATTGATCCAATAGGTTTCTCATCCTAAAAAAGTTTATAAATTCAAAAGATACTGAAGAGATTTAGTATGGAACAATATAATGTTAGATTGTTTCCCACATCACATGGCATTCATCTTTATAAGAAAATGTTTCCTCAGTCACACGATGAAATAAATATAATGGAAAGGACTCTATACTCATAATTAATTGAGAAGTCATATATGTTATGCTATGTAGTAGGATAGATTTCGCCTACACATTAAGTGAGGTAAGAAGATATCAAGATGACCCAGGTGACCAACATTGGATGGCAGTCAATACTATCCTTATGTATCTGAGGTGTACTATAGATATATTCATGGTTTATAGAGGAGTGAGTAACTAGTCATCTAAGGATATATAAAAGCTAGTTTCTAAATAGATCAAGATGATATAAAGTAACAAAGGGGATACACCTTTACATTTAATGGAGGTGTTTTGAGATAAAAGAGATAAAAGAAGTGTGGTTGCTGATTCTACAACAGAGTATGAGTATATTGTAGCTTTTGAGGCTTCTAAGGAAGCAATATAGATATAAAACTTCATCTAAGTGGTTGAAATGGTACCTAGAAGTAAATATTCTATCACACTCTGTTGTGATAATGCTGAAAAAACGACTCTCTTAAAAGATCCAAGGTCACATAAGCGGATGAATCACATACATAAAAAGCATCATATCTTGTCTGATTTTTCTCAAAGATGCGAGGTTGTAGTGAGAAGTATTTCCATGTAAGGAAACTTAGAATACCCCTTGAATAAAGACTTAATTAGGATAAACGTTAATTTATTTGTGTTCTAGAAGAATAAAATACATAGGACATTTGATCTTGTCCAAGTAGAAGTCTGTTGGAGTTGGTGTCCCAAGACAAACTATTTGTAGCTTAATTACATGTATATTTGATGTATTGAATTTTTATAAAATTATTATTTCATATTATTTATTATTATATATGAATCTAATGTAATAATATCCTAGATTATACAATGCATTGATAGGGTCATAGATTTCCCCCACTCTAATGATAACCTTGAAGTGCTATGATGATATTATTATATAATGTTCAGTGGTTTGATAATGTACTTTGATGGGACACATAGTACTTATAATGCCAGGTGCGACTACTCATAAGTGTATGAGGATTTTTATTATGAATTTTTCACATGGTAATATCCTGGATGTAAGATTATGAGAGTAGAAAACCAGTAGGAATTATACATGTTTTGGTGCTATCATATATTCTTATCTACGAGAATTTCTCTGTAACATCATCATTATTTTGTACAATTTTCAGGACGGATGAGCCTGTAAGGGGCGACGCTATGTTAGGGTTCCCTACCACCACCTCTCTTCCACCTCGGATTGACATCGAATCTGGTATTCAGTTATCCAGCTCAGTGCTTCGTGAAAACAGTTATTCTCCCAGGGGCATCATCTTTTCTTCATGGACACGGCTGCGGTATTTCCCACCATTTACTGGCCTACTTCCACTCTCCCCCTCTTCGCTGTGTAGGGATTTTTGGCAATGCGGTGTCTCCTGTGGTCATCTTTCATGCTCTTCCTATCCAAAGGTTGACACAATGGTTCTGTTCCCGGCTGGGTGAATTTACAATGGGTTGAGGTGGTATTCGGGCGCGAATGTGAAGGCGATGATGGGATATTTTCTATTTGCAGCATGGCCTCGCGATTGCCTTCATGGTTCTGATTTTTGTCTTTTTTGTTGACCCGTTGAATTGGATTTTGGTGTGGTTGTGGATGGTTTGAGGTTTGATTTCTTCTTCATTCTGTTGGGTGGCTTCGGTTCGATTATGGATGTGGTGTGGATGAGATGCATCTGATGGGTTGCTGAATTCGGAATTTGGTTGAGGCTTTGGTGTGGGCTGTGTGGTTGGTTCTTTGGGAATTTGTTGCACTGAAGTGATGATTTTGGAAATGCTGAAAGGAGGAAAGGTTTTGGTTTCATTGGTCCATGGCTTAAGTGATTCAGCAACCATTTTTCTACAAGAAGCTTCTCTAGATGAGTTTTAGGGCAATGAGTTCTCACTATTTCATGGCTTCTCGGAATCAGATGTTTGAGAGGGTATGCATTTTTTCATCGGTACCAGACCTGTGCTTTATGGTGCGAGATAGCTAGTCGTTCTGCGATGAGATAATGGAAGCTGGTTTTAATGTCTTTTGTTGTTGGGAGGATCTGATCTCTTGTATGGAGGGTTGTTCTTGATCTTGTGTTTTGGTTCGTTGGGATTTGGTTTGTTGTTTAAGTCTTGATGTCATGGGTTTACCCTTTCTTCCCTTAAAAGGGGGTTTTATCAAAATAAAAAAAAATTGAAGGCCTTCAAGCCGTTGGATGGATCATATATTCTTATCTACGATTTTGTTTAATAGTCCTTAAGCTTTAAGATTTTTTTGAAACTTGTTGAGGGGAAAACCTATTTATTGAACAAAAAATACAAAAAACCTTTTGGGAAATGGATAAATATGGTATCAAAATAAAGAAAAAGAGGAAAAAAACATTAACAAACATGGATCGAACATCCAAACAAGGTCTCGAATAATCAAAGGGAAGAAAATGTCAAAGAAATCATTAGAAAAAATTTCATTTCCCCCTCCACCGAATAATACAATAGAAGAATCAGTCGAATAAAATTTGTCACACCCTACCATGAAAGTATGTCATATTGGTCAATACGACATGGAAGAGAACCCCTCTAATACACATAAAAAATTTGGAGGAGTGATAGATTCTAGGTCCAATACACCTATCTCAATTTCAATTCTCCCACCTAATAGAGAAGAAAGGGACTCACTGCTCTGTCAACCCAATTAAACAAAAATCTATACCAAAAACTCTATGAAAAATGTAAATGGAAGAGTTCCCATATATCACTAATGGGAGAGGATAGATGGATAATGATGGGTGTCAGCTCACCCATACCTCTATTGACGTCACCCACCCAACTACACCTGAAAAATACTGTACCATAACCAAATTCCAAAGGACTAGAACAAATGCTCAGAAATCTATCAGAAACTCAACAATACAAAAATACCAATTGTGAAAAATCCATGAAACAAAGATCAACATATATTTAGATTGAATTAGGTATGAAATCATGAATGAATACCTCTAACCACAATAATTCACTAAACTCCCATAACAGAAAATGTTGACAACCAAAGAAGATGACATCCCCACCCAGCAGCAACAATCCATGCAAACCATCCCCACCATTCATCATGATCACTAAATCCACATAGAATCTAAATATTTTTTGAAAATAGATCCTCCACCATGAACTTGAGTGAATAAAATCCATCACAACACCACCCGAGAGAGACAATGGAGCATCGAAATCCCTATCTCACACCTTTTGACCACCTGAAATCCTCCACCTTGAAACCTACATAAAAAAATAAAGGCATCTATATCTGAGATAGAATTTAAGACCACTTTCATTGATCATATACAATGGTCCACCACCACCACCACCACCACCACCATTTTTGTAAGAATAGAGGACAAAGTGGTTGAGAGAGGATGCATAGAAAGGTCAGAAGAGAAACCTGAAGAAAAAACTGAATGCTTTTTGGTGGAAGTGGAGACAGTGGAAGCATTAAATGAATATTTTTGGATGAATCCACTATAAGATCTGTCAGCGAAGATTTATAGCATGAATCCACCACTGAACCTCCTCTAATGAAGCTAAATGAATTAAGAGGATGAGAGAGAATATGGAGGAACTCAAAAAACCATAAGAGATGGGTTTTCTTTTCATAATGAGTGAGGATCCATCAATTCCTTCCTACTCTTTAAGAAAATCATTAATTATTATCATGAATCATATAATTATATTTTCTGATGAAAACCATGATGACATATGTTCTCGATGAGGTAGGGTATGTTGGATTCTTCTCGATTAAGAATACATTAATACATAAGTTGAGGAAGGATTTGTCCCTTCCATATTTATGGAAGGTGATATCTAGTCCCTTTGAATGGAATATATTCATTTCCCTAAATTCAATGGCCATGGTGTAAAGATTTTTTTATTTCAGATAGTAAAAAAACATGTATTGAGCATATAGTTTGGTGACATGAGTGTGTAACCTTCTTGATGCGATATTGTGACAAAAGGATTATATTACTCTGTGAGTGTTTGTATGTGGTTGTTTTTGTTGTGAAATTAAGTTCATTCTCATGGGTGGCTTGACCCATTTCTAGATAATGATCTTGGACTTTCATCAAGTCCATTGAATTCTAATGAAAAGGAATCCTAGCTGGCCACACACAAAGTGTTTTCAATGATCTCGATTAAATTATATTTTAATTTAATTAATTTATTAAATATTATTTTTAAGACCATAGGATAATTTATTTATGTTTTATAGATCAAAAATATTTATTGGTGAATGAAATATTTGAACAAAATATTTATTCACGTGTTCAATAAGTTCTATAGGAGTTTTAATGGACCAAGACTATGTTTCATGAAAAATATTAATTGACAAGATGGTTGAATAATATTTATTATTGAAAAAGTCAGAACACACATAATAATAATAATAATATAATAATAATTATTATTATTATGTGGGATGGGGTTCATTAAAGCTATACTATTATTTAAGGGCCAACATGCAATTAAAACTTATTTTAACCTAAACTCTAAATCTATAAATAAAAGGTAATGTCTGTTGTGTAGGGTGTGTAATCAAAAATAGAGAATTCTTGTGCACAAATAATTCTTTATAGAATCCACAATATCTCTCCCTATCAAGAACAAGAAAAAAAGTGATATTCCTTCAAGACCAAATGATGAGCGATCAATACAATCAATGAAAGACAATCAATTCCCCGTGCTTGAGCCCAGAGATCGATGGGAGTTTCTTTGAGGTAAAAGGATCACATTTGTATCAAAAATAGATAGATTATGTCATTTTATTGTCACAAAAAAACAAAGGCAATCCGAAATGGTCTTATCAGATGGTCAGCATTCACATCGAAGAAATATCCTAAGCCCAGGTATTCATTTATTCCTATATTAAATAAATAAATTATAAATTTTACAGGAAATATCCTCACTTAGTGTTTCCAACATATAAATATTAAAAGAAATTTTAATATATATCCCATCACCACATGCTTAAATATTTCTAGAAACAAAAAGGCTACTCCCCCCTTAGATTTAAAAGATGTATATTTCTTTAAAAACATAAATTTGACATCTCATAGAGCCCAAACAGACACCGGAATCACAATTTATGTTTTTTTTTTCATTTTAAGCCCCTCCTTTTCAACTTATCATAATATATTTATTGATTTATTAATTTTTTATATCACCAAATTGATCTTAAATGTATATTACTGAACACTAATGAGATAATTGTTAATTAATATTAATTTTTAATTATTTTATAAAGCATCTTTAACAAAATCAATTATATATTATGTTAAATATATATTAAAAATTATATAAATCAATTTTAGTCAAATATTATATATATATACAAATAGAAATATATTTTTAAATTAAAATATGATTTTTAATAATATATATATTTTTCTACCAATGCTTGGAAAGGCACTGATAAAGGTCATTCTTTTCCTATGATAGGAAAAGAACAAATAAAGGCTAACTCTATGGGTGTCTTTTAGCACTAAAAAACACACCTTTTAACAATGATTTTAGGTAAAACTGATAAAATTGAAGTTCTGAATTTTCTTGATTTTGTAGTAGTGTTGTCTTTCTATTTTCCTAAATTTATGTGTCACTAGACACGATCTCTATTCCTAGTGTTCTATAATATCCAGCTCCAACATTCCCTCTAATGGGAACTCCAATGTCTCAATAAACTATTGATATGGTGAACAAAAAATACAACATACTCTAGTTCACTATATCAAGGTTTTCAAAAAATCCAACACAAAGTACCTCCAATTCAGATATTGGTTGTGAACAGTAAACATATTGATTTTACCCAAGTCTACAACAATTCTTTTCCCCTATTGAACACACATGGTCATCAATTCATTAAGGAAAAATTTGTATTTATATGTGTTATAATTAATTTCATATGACACTCATTGATGTTGAATATTATTTAGGATATAATTAAATATAAAAGACATAGATATATCAACATCAAGATTAAGAAGTTTAGCAATTATATCCCTCATTTGAATAATGTTCTTATGTGCACTATTCATCATGGTTAGACTTATGGACAAAAACATCATAGTTAATGTACTTGTAAAAAAATTATGTAGAGATTAACTAGTCATATATATACTTTATAAAGTCCCAAACAATATTATACTCATTGTTGGCATCTAATTATGTGTGTCTTGGGAGAGGATGAGGAAGGAACAACTGATTCAAAGTGAATTCAGGCCAAAACAGCTGAAAAACCACTTAAGGTAGTGAATTCACAAAGGTTAAAACCTTTAAGAATAGATATAGCTCACATAAGTCCACAACCACAAAGAAATTTGATGGTAAAATCTGCAGAACACATGTACCATTCATGAAACATAATTTTTTGGAAGTCACTGCCTGCATAAAGATTTGATGGTACCACTAACACAGTGTAACTCTAGTTCCCAAAACCACATCAGTTCATGGAGCTCATAAATTTTCACAAAATACTCCATATTTCATGAAACTAGTACCCTTTCCTCCATTGAGCCTATAAATACCCCTATGCCTGACTTTCAAGGGGGATGTGATCTCTTAGCTTCTAAGAAAATATTTGAATTCATGATACTCAGAAGATTCATGAGATAAAGAAGAGATGGGCCTCCAATGGTGTCCATATATCATGAAACCACCTCCATGGGATTTTTGAGAACCTAAACCCATGGTGGACATGCATTTAATGAATTTATATGGACTTATCATAATAAGAAATACCTTTTCGGATCTTGGTGTTTCCTGAGATACATATCCTTTATGAAACCAACGCCATAAGAACCTAAACTTGACTTTAAGGTGGGGACACCTTCTTTCATGAAACATACTCTTTCATGAGACCTATGACCTCCATGAAATACATGGGCTTCAAGAAGGCACACTATTTCCCAAAGACCCAGCCTTCATGAAACTCATCCTCTAAGACTCTACTTGGTGCCTCCTTTCATCTAATACCCTTTCATGATGTTTGAGTTCCCAGGTCCCCTATTCTCATCCAAAACCAGTTATACCACACCCCAAATGCCCATGAAATTATTACCAACTACCCTTGTCCACCCACCTAGCTTCAAGTGTGTCATGAACCTTCACCCAACCCATTTCTCCTAAGAATAGGTACCCTAATGCCTTGTGATCCTAATAATAAGAACCATAACATCGAGACTACTGATTTCCAATCCTCCATAGTAGTATTCACACTATACCCTTCCCATAGGCACATGATAAGTATACACATAATTCCTAAAGGTGGAATCACCAAGGGACATATCTTACTTATCTTGGTAGAGAGTACTTTTTCTAGATCTTCCTTTTCCATAAAAAACCCCCATTAGGATGTAATCCCAATCCATATCTGAGTTGTAAGATATAAAAATTCCTAGCTCTAAATCCTAGTTATACAATGTTAAACTACATGAAAACATCCTTATCACAAGATGTATAACTATAGACTTATCTAGTGTGATGATCATAATATTCTATATGTACATTCATCATTGGATGCCACTCCTCCCCCTCCGTGGGATGTTACCCTATAGAAATCACCTTTGGGTCCCAATCTATGGGATGTCACCCTTATTTTAGCACCCCCAAGAAACTATCATCTGTAATCTCTGCACTATCCCTCATTGAAAACCCTTCCATGACATGAGTATCCTTACCACACAATGTTAAACTGCATGGACCGGTACTATCACACAACCTTAAACTATGGAATTGAGCTATGTGGGTTTTGATCCCTATCTCTTAAATAGGTTACGTAGGATTCATCCATGAGGTTAAATCCTGATAAACCCAAGTGTGAAATCCTCCCCTAGGGACATACTGCATTAAATCCTATGTGTGTAATCTTTCTCTCTGGCGACACACTCAATCACCCAACCTCTCCCCACAATACGTCAAACCTATATCCAACCTATCCCCACAGGATGTTAAACTTTAAACCAACCATTCCCCTTAATATGTTAAAAAATGTTCCCAACCTATCCCCACAAGATGTTACACATGCACCCATACTATCCCCCCAAGATGTTAAACCTGTGCTTAACCTATCCCTCTAAGATGTTAAACCAACACATAAATTGTCCCCATAATACATTAAACCTACACCCAAAATATCTCTATATGACATTAAATCTACACCCAACCTATACTTGTAATATACTAAACACGTGAATTACCTTTCCATGTAATACCTTAAATCTATAACCAAAATTTCCCCACAAGACATCAAACTTGTTCCCAACCTATCCCCACAAGATGTTAAACATGTTCCCAACTTGCCCCCACAAGATGTTAAACCTGTGACCCATACTTATACATAAGATGCTGAACTTGTGACCTAATTGAGAATCCCTACCCCATAAAATAAACAAGGGATGCATTAGGTAAAAATTATTAGATAAATTATGCCCCTGGCATCAATCAACCTCGTAACCGACACATGATTCCTTGGGTTTTGTGCCCAAGATGCCTCACACATGAGATACCCTCCAAAAGAGGAATAATTTATAGGTTCCCAACGTATAAAATATCTATACATTACTAATGTTCCCAATGTTACAGCCTCCTCTGACCGAAGGTTTCTACCCTGTTGTGATAGAATTTGTGTAATTAAATGGTGTCCACCTCGAGATTGATTTAGGAACGAGTTTCATGAACATTACTTAAATATATGAGGGAGAACCAGAATAGGTGAAGAGATCCAAGGAGGAATCCATGGAAGGTGGAAATGATACCCCATCATTCCATTTTGATCTAGGAGCCAACATCACCAATTAAATTGATGGAAGTCACCCACCTTTGAAAAGTGGGAATATACGGAAAGAGGAAGCGTGCACGACATTCTATCCCTAGTGAAAGCTTCAGAAACAAAAATGGTGAACCCAAAGTGAAACTTTTCTCCTTCAATAGTGATTAGATCAATAATTTTGAGCACCATACGATTTTGGAATCATCGACCACATATGTTCATAGCATCGAGCTTCACAAAAAATGGTGAACATGATATAAAACCCTTCTCCATCAATTATGGGGACTCGTAGAATTAGGGAATCATCATATTTTCATGCCACCATATTGATATATTCAGAACCAAGTCCAAATAAGAAAATGGTGGGCCTAGTATGAAACTCACATGTGCCTTGTGGTATATATCATCGGGCATCCTTGATCCATAACATCATCAACGTGAAATCCTCTTTTGTTTTAGGTAGAATGGATGACATTGGGGCATTGGGAATTGTAATTAATAAATCTACATTTAAGGATAAACCTACATGACTTATAGGAATTAAGCTACCAAAAATAGGTGACTAAAAGTCAATAGGAATAGGGGCTTTGTAAATGTTGGTGTGGAAATCCTACATTACTATTCTCCTACCCTGACAGCCCTCGCACCTTCAGCTGATGGGTTCCCATGCCCCATGTCACCCTCTAAGATCAATAATAGGAGTTCCATAAATTCCTTTTTACATTGATATGATCAGGTATGGTCAATCCCAGTAGGTCTATGAACCACCAAGATCTCGAGGCATCATCAACTCACTGACACTTCCACCCCGGAGGGCCACACAGGGAATGCCACCCCCCATTAAAATGGTGAACCACTTCGGGAGCCTCTCCTTGGAGCACTCTAAAATCCCACTACCCAATTTCGAAGAGGTAGGGGATGTTTGAGTCACACATGGAGTGACCACCTATTAGGAATTTCCCAATAAGGATCCCACCAGTCCGCACTGATTGGTTCCATTGGTCGACAAGTGGGTTGAATCCTTCCCCATTCTATTGGCCCCGATGTAGAACACCTAATGCTGATTCTAGGGGAATACCCAGAATGTTTCCCAATAAGAGACATCTTCTTTGGCTCTAGTGATCCCTACCACCTTTGGTGTATCCCATCACATCCCCAAAATGGGTGAATATGGAATTTTCATTCCCTTCCTAGGATCCTAACCCCATAGACATCATAGGTACGTTGGGTTGACTCTATTAGTTTCTAAAACCATCGACAAATATTACGATCCATCTTGTGATGAGTAATACCAATACATAGGTCATCCCCACACCATCATAAACCAATTTATAGGTCCTCACTACATCACCATAAAAAAATGTTGAGTTTCTCCCCGCACTACTAAAAACTAGAATAGAGATCCTCCCTATGCCGAAGACATGTCATTCTCTAAAGAACCATCCTAGGACTGAAGGGAGAACACCCATCATTAGGGTATCACCTGTGACATAGGCCGCAACAGACATGGGGAAAACCCATGTGACTCTAAGTAATCCTCACTTGGAGAAGTTCAAAACCATCAAAGGAAAAATCATGGAAAAAATTAGGTCACCATCAACCTATCAAATTCCAAAGAGATAGATGACTCAATGAGGGAACCTTCACTCCTACTTCCAGAGTCTATAGTAGAAGCCCATAAAACAAGGCTTATGATTCTAGAAGATGAGGTCTATAAGATCCTTAGATCCCTCCATTGATACCTATATGTGGAGGAAAATTTGGCCTCTATTCAAGGACTTATAGTGAAACTGTCTGAATCACAATTTGTTTCCCTCCTCTCTACCTCCACACTATATGTTGGAGAGATTCCAAGGTCTAGATTGATGCCCTTAGATGATGTTGACCACTCTGCTAATACTTAAAGGAAAGTTTCCACCCCCATGCATGAGAAAGTGGTTATCATCCCATACTATGTGGATATTATCCTGAATTTGGCTTCACATCTGAGATACGTTCCAAAATGTAGTTGATATTTGACCTATGCAGTGCCCCCTCTCCCAATAGATTATCAAAAAAGTATTTCTACGTCAGTTATTCTACCCATATCTCAGCCTGCACCAATTGAGACTGGTGTTGACCAAGAGAAAGACCCTTACCATAATAAAGAAGACATGTGGGAGATTTTATCCATGGAACAACTATTAATGTTGTTATAGCTACCCAAAACTCCATATTTTTTCATTTCAGAGTCTCTTACTATGTTTAAGGCAGTCTGTTTTCACAACATTATCTGGGAGTCATTCTACCTTCTTCGAGACCATCAGTTGGAATACCTAGGATTCCATGAGTACCTCAATTTTGTTCACCAATAGTGTGAGAGGGATAATATCATGACACTCCTAGTTTCTCAATGTATAGATTCATATGGATACCACCAAACTCTCTAGAAAACCCAAATTAATAATATTTCTATGCTCTATTGGGTAATGCGAGAGGAATCTCCATACATGCAGATCAGAGGCTGGGGGAAGTATACCATCCTCCTTTTCAGACCTATCTTACGGTAGCTACATGACCTTAAATCTGGCCCATCCATCGATAATTAAGGTTCCCCTATAGTTACTTCCATGGCGAATATGGTCTCCAATGACCTACTATAGGATTATAGGAATAGGGATACCAAAACAGGGAATAATAGGGGAAACCCACCTTAAGGGGAGACATAGTAATAGGTATACCCCTCAATATTCATCCACACTTATCATTAGATATAGTCATTGAGACTTAGAAGTCCCCTCAAATAGATGTTAATGCCTTCCCATTAGTACTCTGACAAAGGAAAGGGAGATGTCGAAACCACCAAACCCTATGAGATTGCACCAAAAACAGATCTGAACCCTCGAATAGTTGGCTGTATCTAGGATCTTGAAGAGTATAAGAATCTCACTACTGAGCTCATTACTAAGTAGCACCCAGATCCTAGGGATCACATTTATTCTCCATTGGGTCACCTATTCCTCCTTGGTCTGATTCCCCAATTCGAACTTGGTGGCCCTATGCACCTAGTCATGGTAGAATTTGGGGGCTATGAAAAATAACCAAGATACAACTCATTGAATTTGCCTGAGTAGCATGATTATCAACCTCCGGATCAAGTTCATGCTACTAAGGTTTATGATCCTTCCAATGCATTGGTGACTAAAATTCTCACCAAGATGGTGTGATAACTACTCTCATTGCCCGCCTTGGGGATCTGGAAACAAGATAGGTTGCAGTTATGCCCAAAGAAAAGCTAAACCAAGAATGGGTATATCATGTTCGTGTGACCACAGAGTTTCGTAATCCAATATCCCCCCCAATTTAATGGGATGGGTGATATACTACAAAATTTATCCCACTTAACATCGTGTTCTGGTCTAATTTTGTGAACTCCATAATTGCATCAAGATGCCAAAATTCGATGTTCGTCAATAATTTGGAAGGAAATGTGTTCGTTTGGTATAGTCAGATACCCATAGGGTCCATTTCTAGTCAGAAGGATCTTTATAGACAAATCCTCTACCAGTTCAGGTCTACCTCACACAAGACAATCATCGTAGACATCTTTAAATGAAAGCAGAGACCCGATGAGTGAGACTCTGACTTTGTTTCTCAATGGAAATGACTCAAATACTCTCTCTATATGATAATATCCTCGAAAAAACTGATTACGATGTTCATAGGGAATTCCAATAATGAGCCACCACCTACCATCGTTTCCCTAAACTACACAGATATATTTCATGAGTTCTTCAATGAGAATTTTCATTTTCAAGAATCCTTGTAGCGGACTAAATAACATTTTCACTCATTTCCCCATCAAAATCCCAGGATAAGTCCTATAAAAGTTGATAAAATCACTTTTAAACATGTAGATGTTCCTAAATAGGCACAAATACTATCACCTCTATTAGATGATCCCTTCCAAGAGTATCCTTAGATAGTGTATCCCCCACAGGCACATCCTCACCAAGTGTATTTACCTAGATTAGAAAATGTTGCCCCAACCCCTATCAAGGTCAAGATCCCATGGTTCCCTTCATAGAGAGAAGAAACATGAGATATTATGTCAAGGATGCCTAAGTCCCATGATATTTCATCTATTACATAGAGAATGGAATCCTAAAGTTTCCAAAGTATAGGAAACCCTAGGAGGCCCAAGTCACTAGCCGCACTGACCAATGCCTGTATTACATGATCCTCAGACACACTATCAAAAAATAATTTTTATTCAAATATTGAATCCAAGAATAAGTAGATCATGGCTTAGTCAAGTTGGATGATGTTTCAAAATATGTAACATGTGTCTCTACTGACCACGACAATGACAGTGAAGGCTCTTGTGGGTGGAAATAGGTTCCCAGCCGTAGGATGCATAAGTAAAATGATTAGTTGACTCATAAGAAAATTGCTCATGCCCACAGTATTATCTGTTCCATCTTGGGAAATCCAAAAGCTACTATTATTGTCGCACCTCCTCTAATTGATTCCTCCACATCTATGGGGTAGCATTCTAAGTCTCAAAATAACATGCATCGATAGTGTAAGGAATATTATATTCTCCACCTTTGAAAAAGCTAGTTCCCATTCTTGATGACTACATGCCTCTTGAGTTAGGAAATGCACCCAGGGTGTAGCCAGTCCTGGACTATTCCACTAATTAGGAGTAGTAATATACCTATGTAAACATTGTTGATCTATTGGGACACTTCACAACACCCGATATCAAGGAATGTCAAGTGAACCCCTTAGGCATCTCTAGAAAATGTCATAAAAGGAGAGGTAGAGGACATACCGGTAGATTGAATGATTAAGATAGAAGTTTAAAATAGGATATTTATTATACTAAAATATGTAAGAAATATTTTCATAGAGGCCATCAAGCACCAGTCCTCCCCGTACACTCTATCAAGTATGCCTCTACAGGTGACTGTATTAGTTGACCATGAATCTCAATCGTGGCTGCACCATGATCATACATATCCACCCAAGGCCCAACCTTAGACAAATGGAACCCATACAATAGTTATTTTGAGTATTCTATCTATCCATCTATATAACATTACAAGTACTATCCAGGTCCTAGTTGTTTAAGAAATGACATCCAATATGCCCCCTGCCAAGGAATGACCCCCCTACATGCAAAAATATTCCCCTAACATGGGAGTATGATGTAATAAAGTAACTTATCAGTATAACCATGAGGCTTTAGATTCTTGATGAACTCCTCCTATCAAATTAAATGTGTGAGTCCCTTTCCAATGCTTTGAAAATCCCCTTTAGTTCGAGGATTAGGTTGTGATCACTGAGGACTACTATATGGAGGAGGCCTAATAAGAGGAATGATGAGCTGTTATCTCGTTTTCTAGAGAAGAAAAGTGAATCACCATTCAGGGGAACATACAACCACATTATAATATAGGTCAATCCAATCTCATAGAATTTTTTTTCTTCCTAGTGGATACTATCCTCAAGATCAACCTCATCCCAAACTAGATACTCTATAAGCTAGGAATTACAAAAGAAAATCCAACTCACTCCATCTTGATGAATTATGGGTATGATAGAGTGAGAAGAAACTGTATGGAAAAATTCAACAAAGGACTTAGTTTGGTGGTTTGATATCAAGAACTAAATTTATAGTGGTCTTATTGGGTACTGCCTATAACATGCTTCTGGGAAGATCCTAGATTTATTTTCATGTAGAAGTCCCCTAATCATACTACCTATGCCATAAATACTCATTTTATGGTTGATTAATTGTGATAAAGGGTGATGTAACACCATTTTATTATTTTGAGGCACACTATATAGATGATGGGAACATAAAAAGGGAAGGAAATATACTCTATACTAGAGATGTTAAGAACATCAATTCCCCTAATGATCAAACTACTACTATAACTGGTCCATGGGTAGACTTGTGGTACATATTTTTTATCGTATTTAATTGGTTAGAGCCCATGATTCTAGACCTAGGGGTTGTTTTTTTCATCTCCCAGAAAAAGGAACACTCAAAAATTACTTTTTTTATCCTACATCAGATAGGTCCAGATGATTCCAGAAGACCCTACTCATATGAAGTAATTTTAATTTCACCCCATGTTCACTGATCTATTAAATTCCTACATGTTCCACAAAGCAGGGTTGAATTAACAATGGTCGACTCATCACCACTGCTTCAAAATCAAGAGTGGACCTCACGGTCAGAAAATGAACAGAATTGGATCAATAAATTCTGTCTCCAAAGTCTTTAGAGAATGTGAACCCCTCAATAAGGTCTTATATTTTAGAGCATACACCCATGATCACCTTTTTCTAGACATATCAGAAGAGTCATATCCTTTCTTTGATCCCATTATATTAGAAAAAGAAGAGGATTTGGAAGACACCCCTCTTGCATTGGAAGAGGGTGTCTCCACCACTGTTGATGATTTAACCTAGGAGAACCTCGATACTGAGGAAGATTCGAGGTTGATGATGGTCTGAAAAACTTTTTCTTTATAGGATTAGAAAAATTATGTGGTCTTATAAAAAATAACCATGACAAATTATCTTGGAGCTATAACATGATTTTTGGACTAGACCCTCAGGTTTTCATTCATCACTTTCTCCTCTTAATGAGTCATCATGGATTTAAACAACCTCTAAGAAAGATGCACCCATTTCAAGGTGTTATGGTTGAGGAAAAAGTTAACAATATTATTAAATAAAAACTTGTTAATGAAGTCCAGTACCCTAGGTGGCTAGCCAAAATTATCCCAAATAGGAATAATAATGGTTAGATTAGTGTCTTCATCGACTTTTGGGACTTCAACCACTATTGTCTGAAGGATGACTCCCCCTTTCTTGTGAAAGAGATGTTGATTGATGCTATATTTGGGTTCTATGCCCTCTACTTCGTATATGTATACTCTGGGTATAATTATATATGGATCCCCTGAGGATGAGGAGTCCACCATCTTAAGGGTGCCCCAATAGAATTTCTACTAATAATTGATGCATTTCAGATTGATGAATGCTAGACCCACTTACCAGGGGGTCATATAACACATCTTTAATCTAATTATTTAGATTTTAGTGGAGTGTTATAGGGATGATATGTTGGTAAAATCCAACTAGCATTAGAACCATCTAAATGATCTTGAGAAATGGTTTGGCTTCCTCCTATCCTCAGACTTGAAGATGAACCCCATGAAGTGCGCATTAAGAGTCACTAGAAGAAAATTTCTCATCTTTATCATAAGATATAGAGGCATAAAGATTTAACTAGATAAAATCAAAGCTATTAATAAAATTCATCCTCTGAGAAATCTCCAAGAATTAAAGGTCCTCCTAGGTCACTTATCCTACATACACCAATTTATCAAAAATCTTGTTGGAGAGTGAAAGACCTTTTAGAGGCTAATGAAAAAAATGCACCATTTACTAGTGGGATGAGTTCTATAATTCATTTAATTACATCAATAAATACCTGATATAGCCTCCAGTTCTGATGCCACCCATCTCAATAAATCCCTTGGTCTTCTATGTGATTTCCTTGTAATGGACTCTCAGTATCCTTCTAGGACATAAAAATAATTAGATTTAGGAAAACAACCTATGCTATCTCAGTCACATGCTCCTTGACATGAAGACCAGATACCCTTCTATTGAGAAGAATTTTCTTGCGTTGGTTTTTATAGTGCAGAATTTGAGACATTAATTTAAGCATCATGAGATAAAGTTGATGGATCAAGTAGACATGATAAATTATATCCTCAATCGCCCCATATTGATTGGATAATTTTTATATTGGGTAGTAATCCTACAATATTTTGAAATTAGATTTTTCCCATAGAATTCCATCAAAGGCCATGCATTATTGGAATTCTTGGATACAGATCAAACACTTGAAGAAATTACCTTTTATTTTTATTTCTTATATTAATCTATTTACTTAGTGGATTAGGCTATGTCATATTGGGAGATTCACTTTTATGGTGCCACCAAGATAATGACTGATATAAGTCTCAACAACCTCAACCTCAATAGGGTAGGCATGAGGATCTTTTTCTTCACTATCGCATAGACCATCTTGTCATACTCTTTCGTATTGTCAGAAGGGTGAACCATCAATGAGGTAGAATACCATAACCTTATTACTAGTCTCAATTTTTCCTCGAGATTGGTTTCCCCTATTTAAATGTAAAAAGAGACGCAAATATATTAATTAAAAAGATCAAGGGTGGATACATTGTCAGAAAGAAAGAGCTAGTGCCCCTCTTGGAATGTACCCATCAGTTGATGGGCTAGTTCCCTTCCCATCCAAAGGTGAACCATGTCCCTCTATAAATAAATGGTCAATTAAATTCATTAGTAGGGATTAATGTGTCCCTTGAATAAACCAACCAGGATGACATGGTCATTCATGTGGAATACTAGAGGATCATTTATCATTTCACCTTAGATGATGGAAACCCATGCATAAATAAACTGGCTACTAATACTTATATGCTAGGGACCCCCCTCCATGGATGAGGAAATTCCTTTTTGGATGACTCCATTCATTGAGTATCTCCAGTATAGAATTCAACGGCAATACTGAGCCGAGCGTGATTTAATCTATCGTTGTGCTGCTCAATTCACCATCCAAAGTGGGCCTAACATTGAGAAAACACTATATAGGTGTGGGTTCAATGAAATTATACTCCATTTTATCCAAGTATAATAGATACATAAGGTAATTCAAGAGGCCCATACTAGATCATATGGAAACCTTCAGGAGGGTTGAATCTCTCTCACTAAATTTGAATGTTGGGATACCTCTGGCCTAGCATGGTTCAAGACTACATTGAGTTCATCCAGTGGTGTCATTCATGTCAGATCCATTCTAACTTTGTGTATGAACCACTATATATTATTCACATGAACAATTAATCTTGGCCCTTTTTTATTTTGGGGAGTCAACATTGAAGGGATATACCTTCCAATGAAAACTCGATAGTGCATACTCATTTTGACTACAATATAAATATTTTCTGAATGGGGAGAAGAAGATCCACTGAAGGTGGTCTAAACCTAGTCCTTGATCAATTTTTTTACCTAACATATCATCCATATATTTGGTGTTCCTCACACTATTATCATAGAAAATGACACTAACTTTCAATATGTTGAGTTGAAGAAATTTTACAGTGAGTACAACATATAGTCTATCCATACTTATCACTACCATGAATAATAAAATGAGTAGATTGAATAATTAAATAAGAAACTCCCTAAAAAATTTCATAAAAAGGTAGAAAAAAAATTCTTGTCTCGAAAAGATCCCCAATTCTCTTTGGTCTTATCAAATGACAGCTTGGAATTCCACCCAGGCGACACCATATTCCCTGGTGTATGGAACAAAGGAATTATAACCCATTGATGTTTAGTTTTTGTCACTCCAAATGGTTTTTTATAACTAGAAGGAACTATATATAATGGAAAAAGTCAATCTAGTTTTTATTTAATCCCTTAAGGAAAATAGGTTTAATGACTTTCATAACATGGAGAGGCACTTGAACAAAATTGCAAGAGTGTTCGAAAAGAAGGTTACCCTATGATATTTCTTCCAAGGTGAAATGGTACCAGCTCTCATAATACTAATGATACCTGAAAAAAATCCACAAAATTTGGAGCCTAAGTTTGAAGGAACTAACATTATCCTTATGGTCTATTTTAATTGACCATACTCTTTGATCACTAGAGATGAAGAACATATCACACCTCCCACCAATTCCATGATTATCAACAATTAATTCATGTGAAAACTTATGGTCCATAATTATGAACCTAAAATATCTGAAATTGGTCCAAACTCTATGAACTTAAACTAGGAGTCATGGTGAAAGCATTATGACCATAAAAAATTTTCAGCCCACACATTCCAAGATCTTTGAGTTTAAACCAGTAGAAACCATAGTCTGAGTTTAATGACTTTAAACTAAAAAGACCAACATCCCTAGTGTATAAATTTAAACCAAAACCTTACCCTATGCAATAAACATAGAATTCCTCACATGATATGTGTGGAATGAACAAAAAAATTCCCTAGAAAATGATGTTAAACTTCTATCTTACCTTGTGAAATAAGAACATGATACCCCACATACCAAGTGTGATAGAACCTAGAAAGTGAACATCCTTAGAAAATGATGATAAATTGTAGCCTTACCCTGGGACATAAACACAAGATTCTCCATGAAAACCATTGGATGCCTCAATGTCTTCTCTAGAGGGGACAACCCCCACTCTCAACATTGGTATTATACCACTCCATTTCTCCAAAACTACATGTGGATTGATTCCCATTTCCCTATGATAAATAGTGACTCCCAGATTCCCTTTCTTCAGACCCATCCATCATTTCATCATAATCCTATCCCTTGGGGGGGTATAAATTACATTCACTAACATTTGGACCTTTAGCCCCAATTTTAATCTATGAATTGTAACCTTAAACAATGTGATGTTTGTTTTGAGGTATTAATGTGTCAAGTGGGATTGCATCTCCCTCCTTTTAAATCAGGGTTTGACCTATTTTGTACTAATAAAATAACATTAATAAAAACACTCTCCTAGTCCAAGAATCACGACTTTAAACTATTTTCAAACATCACCTTGGTCATAGCTGCATGAACTTTAAATTATGTAACCATCATCCTTCTGTATGACATATAAAATAAAAAACATATATCACATACTCATCATAGAGTATGGACCTACCTATTTTTAGTATTGGTATTATAACATACTGCATCTCTAAAACTATATGTGGCTTGATTCACATTTCTATGTGATACGTAATGAAACCAATTCCTCCTTTATTTTGGCCCAGTCTCATCCCTAACCTATTTTGGGGTCTCCCCCTGGTCCAAACCTTGCAACTTTAAACTATATGCAACTAGTTCCAAGATTTCTACATGTGGTGCAGAGCCTCCTTTGCTCCATCACATAAGGTTTTAACTCCTAGTGTTTCATACAGATAGTGCTCCCTTATCTTTTTCATCACATCCACACTCGAGAGGATTTCCACTTCAGTGTTAGTCTTCTACCACATCATGTCTCATAACTATATATGGATTTATTACCATTAATACGGGATATTTATAGATGTTCGAATCTAATATCTTGGGTCCACCCCCTTCATAAACTCATTATAGTGACTTTCCTCTCCCAGTATCATGACATCGAATTGTGTATGGTTTGTCATGTTTTGTGTTGTAGAGGGTCACTTTGTCCCTCCTTTTACATCGATTTATCACCATTTTATTCCATAATAGCCTCCTTAGGATACCCATTCCATTTGTTCTATATTCTGTTAACTTAAACTAAAATATACCACTTTATTCAATCCTACACAACCATAAACTAGTAACCACACCTATGGTATGAGCTATATGACCAAAAACTAGTAGAATACATAGTCTGAGTTGTACAAATTTAAATTGAAAATAAAGATGTCCTTAGAACATTGCATTAAATTGTAGTCTTACCCCATATGAAATTGGGATTCCTCATATGATAAATATGAGATGAACTAGAATAACATCATTTTCACACAACATTAAACTATATCTTTATCTTATATAAAACTAGGATGCATCATAATATGATATGATTCAATATCCTCCCCAGAGAGGATGTCACCTCTATGGTGTCAATATCTTACCACACCACATTATAGAACAACATGTGGCATGATTACCATCATCATTGAATATATAGTGATTCCTAGATATCTCATCCCGGGCACATCCTTACCATAGACTCATTTTGTTGTATTTCCCCTTCGAGAAAGGATCTATTTTCACCTACTGAAACATTCATCAACCACATTTGGGTGTATAAAGGAATAGCTCCCATGGAACTCAATATCCCATCTGAGGCATTCCCCACTTCTACTTCCATGCTTCATGTATTCTTGGATTTAGATAATCATCATCCCCAGGATCTAAATAGTATCCCTAACAACAATGGTTCCTAGCCACATTGGCTTTCCATCCATCTTAGGATCACACCTCAAAGGATCCTCAATAATAGATAGCGACTCTTATATTTCTAACTCATTCGATAGTCAATCCTGCATTTATTTACCCCTTCCTTGACCAATTCAAGTGTAGAACCTGTTTTTCGAACACAATGGTTATTCAAAACTCTTTGTCCATTCCCCTATTAATATTAGGGTCTTGAAATTCATGATTTACCCATCAAAATATTTTTTAGTAACTTTTTCCCCTTGTTTTTTTCTCCCATAAAAACAATGAGAACTCCTTACCACTCATTTTTTCTCACATCAAGCATGAATAAAATGAGCTTAGGAGTGGGTAAGGGATTTTTCCTCAAGAAATATTGTGACAGATAGGTACCCTATGGTCTAAACTCTATGACCCTAAACTAGGATTCCAAGTCCAAAAGTTAAGACTTTAAAATGCATGTAATTAATCTCAGTAATGTTTCTTGTGGTTCCAGGCCTCCTCAGAGCTTAATTAATATTGGGTTACGTCCCTTTCATTTCATAAAAACTACTTTGATACATGTTTCCCTTTTTTCTGACCATTATGAACTTTAAACTATTGGAAACCTCTTGGTCTGAACTTTTAAAATTTAAACTAATAACCCATGTCGAAACCTTAAACTGTGTGAAATATGTCTCTATTATGTTCTATTTGGAAAGGAATACTAGGATCCTTATTCACATCGAGTTACCTCTCATGTATTCTATACACATCCCCATTGAGACGCACAACCCAATGGTCCAAGAATCATGACCTTAAATTATGTGTGACTCACCTTATATTATTTTTGATTGATACAAGGCCCCTTATAAACACCATTCCCATTGATTTTTAACCCCATTATATCATAAGAACCTTTCTGGTGGAATCCCCTTAGGTCCATGTATTACAACCTTAAACTATTTTCATCCTCAGTTCCATGAATTAAGACCTTAAACTATTTTCATTACCATGGTCCATGAACTATGTGTACGTTCCGGGCATAGTGGAAACATATGATGGGGGGTTCCCAAATTTTATTTTTGTCTTGATAAAGGATAAATATTATATCTACACAATGATAAATTCCATGATTAATATAATTGAATAAAATAAAAAATACAATGGATAAAATTCCAGAACCAGAGAGAGGATCATCACATATTATTTACAATTAATTTAATCAATTAAAGAATTACCTTATGGGAATTATTTATTTTTTGATGCATATAACAACATATCTACTTTGTACTGTCATTTCATTGTAGTAATCAAGGGTATATTCCCTTTAGTGCTGATCCACACATGTTCCAAAAATCTCCTGACATCATCGTAAGAATCTCCAGCTGATAACATGATATATCCTACCATATTCATTGTTTTCCTTTGATATCCATTATAATTTATTCTTAAGTGTTCTACTTGATCTCTCTAGACTTGAAAGTGGGAGGTGAAGAAGATATTTCTCCATTCCTGGTAGCGTTCTTGGATAATGGATCTCTCAAGGGCTTCAAGAGGATTCTCCAGATTCATTGTGCACAACAAAAATGAATTGTCTTTATTGGAAAAATAATATAATTGGGTATAAATATTCCAAGGGTTTAGAAATAAATATTTTCACAAGTTCCCTTTAATATTGATTTAATCCCTTATGTAACCCCATGTATAAAATAATAATAGTATTTTTATTTCCTCAACGTGAACTTAACTTATGAATTAAATTAAATATTATTTAATAAAATAATATTCAATATATATTATTTATCATCAGACCTAAAAACTTAGTCTTCCATTCCTATATAATATTTTTTGGTCCTTGAATAAGGAAAATTTATTTAATAAATAAATATCATTGCATTATTCACCAATAAATAAATAAATATTATATTCATTTAATAGAACATATATATTTATTAAATATTCTTATCATATATTATTATCTCAGATAATAGATGAAAAAATATATGAAATTAAGTGTAACACCCCAAGATTTTATAGTACGTTATTTCTTCAAAGTAATTCAATAACTTTCACTACACGCAACACTGAGTTCAAGCGCACCACAACTTACCAAACTAGCCATTCAAAAGAGGTTGTGAATAGTATTAAATAAATTTTGAACTTTATATAATCCTTATAATTTTATAATCCATATTATGAGTTTCTTAGATATAATGAAAAAAAATCATTTTTTTTTCAAACAAAAGAAGTATTTTTAAAAAAATGAAATTTTACCGCCTTTTAATGGAAAATCCTATTTGAATACAATATTTGAAACTTTTATATATTAAATTTGAAAAATTAAACTTCTTCTTTAGAATCTTGACATAAGAAATTAGTTTCAATAAATTTTTAGTGTTTTTCTAATAACTTTCATATTTGGGTGAATAGTGAAAAATACAATATTTTAACTGAAAACAACTTTTTTAATCAAAATAATTTGTAGTTTTAAATTAGAAATTTTAATGGTTTGGAAGTATAAAAAGATTATATTTTTACCATTTAATCCAATGTTATTCATTGGAAATAAGTTCACTTTGAATTTGAACATAAACAAGAATCAATCTTTTGTTAGTTATTATTTCGTAAAAACATGCTTTTTAGTTTTGACAACTGAAATTAATTTCAAATTAATAAATGCAACTTATATGTTTTTAATTTGGTAAAATAGACTTTATTTTTGAATTAATAATAAAAAAATTATCTTAGGGTGAAATTTTGGTATTTTTCTGAAAACTTTCAATTTTTGATGAATAGTGAAAAACACAGAGTTATTGGTTAAAACATACTTTTTATTTAAATAATTATTTATTTTATTTAAATTTATTTTAGGTCAAAATATATATATAATACCTATATAAGTTTAATATAATTAATTGGAGTCATTTTATAATCAGTTTAGATATATAAATATTTCATTGAACTTTTTACCGTCTTTTACCCACCTCCTAGGAAAATTTGCAAATTTGCATAAAAATTAATTTTACCACTTCTGTGAGTTGAATTTCACAAATCCAAGAGACACAGTTAACCTCAGTATATAAAATGTGGTTCAATAAGATGAAAATAATTTTTTTTGAATAGTAACTTTTGACTTTTATTTACCGCGGTTAAAGTTAAATAGGGTAATTTCAGGTAAAGAGAATATTATAATAAAAAAAATTACCTTAACACTTGTCCTCCAACCATTGGAATCCTTGGGTCTATTTTGGGACCCCATTGAGCCACTTTTTAATGATATTGACACTATATTTTAATTAACTTAAAGTAAAGGCAAAAATGACATAAACAAATATCTTTTAGTAAATCAATTTTTACATGGGGTTATATAAGTCATATTTTCGACTAAAAATATTCATTGGAAAGATAAAAAGATTTACTAAATTATGGTATTTGTTTTACAATTTTTATACCTCAAATAAATTAAATTATTTATGACACAATAATGATGTAGTATTTACCTCATTAATAAATGATTTAAATAAATAAGATTATTAATATTAAAACTTTATCCAAAACCTATCCAATTCTTATTGGATTATTTTATTTCAATAATGAGTCATAGTATCTTCGACTTTAATTTTTTATGGACCATTAGAAACTGAATATCACTATATATTAAAATAATATTTTTACACTTTCTTGAAGAGACCCTCCCCCCCTTATAAAAGGACACCACTTCTAACCCATTCCACACACCTCTCAAGCCCCTTGGCTCACCCAACCTATAACACCCCAAGATTTTATGAAAAATATTCTTTTTAATTTCATTAATGTACTGTGTTGTACGCTACACCAAAAGAATCTTTCACAACACGCATCCCTGACTTGGCTTGCATTACACGCAAGCGCGACCTTCCACGATAGCGTGTGTTGTACGCAATGCCGAGTTTCGCTAAACAACGATATGCTATTAAAATATTATTAAAACTAGCCGTTATGAATAGTAATACCCACTTTTTGAAATTTTATAAATTTTATTTTTGAAAATTGACTTCATTTTTGGATTTGGAATATCGAAATTAGCCTAGGGTGAAATTTTGGTATTTTTCTGAAAACTTTCAATTTTTGATGAATAGTGAAAACACTAGGTTACTATTTAAAAACCAACTTTTTATTTAAATAATTATTTATTTTATTTAAATTTATTTTAGGTCAAAATTTATACATAATACCTATATAAGTTCAATGTAATTCATTGGATTCATTTCATAATAATTTTAGATATATAAAAATTTTATTGAACTTTTGACCGTCTTTTACCCACCTCCTAGGAGAATTTGAAAATTTACATAAAACTTAATTTTACTGCTTTTTTGAATGGAATTTCAAAAATCTGAAAGACACGGTTTATGTCAGTAAGTAAAATGTGGTTTAATGAGATGAAAATAATTTTTGGTGAATAGTAAATTTTTACTTTTTTTTACCACGGTTAAAAGTAAATAGGGTAATTAAGGGTAAAAATGATATTATTATTACCCTAACACATGTCCTAATTCTATTGGATAAGTGTAATTCGACAAAAAACAACATTAGGGATAAAATATTACCCTTTAGGCCCACTTGTATTAGATTAGGACATTTATTATTAATTTATTTAAAGAAGGGTTAAAATAGTTAAAATCAAAGTTTAGTAACTAAATAATTTTAAATATAGAGTTATACATAAGATAAATTCGACTATAAATATTAATTAGAAAGATAAAAATATTTCCTACATAATTGTATTTTATTTGTAATTTTTAGACATTAAATAATTTAATTTATTTATGACACAATGATGATGCAGTAATTATCTTATTAATGAAATATTGACATAATTGATGTTATAAATACCTAAATAAATTTAATTTGAGACTTTTTATGAATTAAAATAATTTTCTATGTTAATATGACATGTTAGTATTGATTTAATTAACTTTTTCTGAACTAATCATTCTGTTATGATTTTCACAAAAATCAATTACCAAATAGTGTCAAAATTGAAATAAAATAGTTTTTAAAACAAATATTATATTATTAATTGTTATTTTATTCCTAAAAATCTAAGGATCGGCAAAATGACTTAGATACAGTTATATATGTTAATAATAAACAACTTGGGGTTCGTTTGGCTTGTTATAGTAAGTTTATTAACCTTATAGTGTAAGAAAACAAGAAGACACGGTAAAAGAAAAATTATTTAACTTAAAGTTAAATCTAAATGATAAGGTTAAAATAGAAACATAAACTTTTCTAAATTCTATTGGATGAAAGGAATTCGACCCATCCCCACATTAGCTTCTAAATAACTCAATTTGGAGCTATTAAAAACTGAATATGACTTTATAATAAAATAATATTTTTAGTTATTCCAAAGGTGGCCCTCTCCTCCCTTATAAAAGGGCACCTCCTCCCTCTCTCACAAAAATTTGAGCCTTCAAGCTCGGCCAACCCATGAAAATTTCTCTTCTCCACTTCCCTAGAAACATCCTAGAGGTTCTGTTCTTCTTCAAAGACCAATCTTAGTGCCCTAAGAGGAGGTTTCAAAAGGCGTGTCGAAAGAAGAGGTAATATCCGTTACCGATTCTTTAAACTTTATTTCTTCTTCTACTTCTTCTTCTTTGGTTGTTTCATTATGAAGTAATAACATAAGTATCAATCATATACTTATATGTTACTATAAGTATGAAACAACTCTATTTCACCATCTATCCATCATACGAAAAATGAAATCACCGTGCGTGCGTACGTACAGAATACCGTCTCCACGCCGTGGTGTAATCTGTTTTCGACCACCACCTTACATGGATGGGAATAATGGTGTAAATAAATAACTATATATGATTATTTCAAAGTGATATTTATTCTGAAATATTATACATACACTTGAATGCAATTCCACGATCATGGGAATGATATCATCGCTCGTGCATACGTACGGACTATCGTCTCCACGACGCGATGAGATTCATTCTCCATGTTACCATTCACAAATGATTATAAATTATATACAATAAGTAATCATGAAATAGATGAAATAATAATGATACTGGATTTATTTGTATATATATTTATGTCATCTACATAATTTCATTCAATTCAATAAGGAAACGAAAACAACGTTCATGCGTACGAATGACCTACCGTCTCCATGAACAGTGTATTTCATTCCTTTTATCGATCTATAATATATATGTATATGATGAATATATATTATATATAAATCATGTTTTACATTCTTGAATTATGTAAATCCTTATATAAGTAATAATATCAAGAACGACAAGTCGAAACGCATACGATAAATGAAATGATTTTACCCAAAACACTCTTTAATATGGAATTTACAAAAGAACGGGTAATATAAAGTCATAAGTGAACCATATATGATATCATAACAATGAATATGATTCTGTAATAATTAAATGACATTATTTAAATAATTATACAGGAGGTTCAGATACATACGAAGCATATCGGACATAAGGTAAGTGATAATTATTCCAATCTCATTCTTATCCGAGATTGTTTACTCGTAAGTATTTACTGGGGGTTATGTTTATTATCCATGTCCATATGCTCTCAAAATGTTTTCATAAAATGTTTACTTTCCTTCCATGTATGTTTAAGAAATTTTACCCTTTTATTACTTTTACCACATCGTATGGAATGAATCTTTCTTTTGTTTACCATACGAGGTACTTTTTGACTTTTCCGGCAAAAGTACGAGAAGAATGTTTTTTTAACTTATACGGCACAAACAGATTTTTACGGTTTTATAAAGCCTTATTTTCATGAAGCCTCCTCCAAAATATTTCATGACTATTTTTAACAAAATCCTTTTCTTTTAAAATTACATGACATTTTGTGAAAAGAGAATGATTTTGAAGAAGAAAGGATATTTTCCTCAAGAATTCATTTCAAGTGTTCTATCAAAACCATTTTTCATCTAAGATGATATTATTTCATATGTGTATGTTTCAAGTATCATGTCTATATGATTTACATGGTTTCACTTTTCTTATTATGAAATGATACCATTTCTTTTATATGGGTTATGTGATGATGGGGTGATTTTTATGAAACCCATTTTATTCGTTGGGTTATTATGAATGATGTATGTTTATTTTGTGGCACAAGTAAGAATGATTTCATTATGAGATGGGTGGGACCTATATCTCCCTCCAATGCATTGGGTAAAGATTTATATCTCATGAGATAGAAATGGCTGGAACGGTAAGTTAATCTGGTTCAGTGTTACAGGACTGAAACGAGGAGTAAACTCGATTCAGAAAGAGACTTTGTCCACTAAGATAGTCTTGGATTAAATGCCTTGGCTACTATAGAAATCATAACATGTGCTTAATGGTTTCCACAATTACATGTTTTATTCCCATTCTATTTTATCATGATTTATGTTCCCTTATGACATATGCCTTACGTACTTCCAAGATTCATGTCTTTGCTCAAGATTTTGATGTTTAGATTTTATGTTCAAGTTTTTGCATTCAAATGTTTATGGATTGTTTTATGTTCTCTATGTTTACCCTTACTGAGCATTTGAGGTCACCCCTTTTATGTTTTCTTTTCCCCAGGATATAAATAAAGGTTTTAGGTAAGAAAAAAAGGGAAGATCTTTATGGGAGATGTTGAAGATCTTTCACCACGATTAGAAGATTATATTCCAAGTTTCCAAAGACACTAAAATATTACTGTCCTTGTGTGTCTGTTTTTGTTATCTACTAAGTATTCCAAAAATTTAATGTAATGACCATGTACATCAAGCTTTGGGTCTCTACAGTTGGTATCATAGGAAAGTTTTAGTCAACCTTTGGAAACTAGGATGAGAAAATGTTAGTGAGATCCCTAGAGATATTTTTAAGGTATGTCTAGGGATGTCCCTAAGGATAAGTATACGTATAGGATATAGTCCTAGAACTATGGTAAAGATCTTAGAATTTAACCTAAGATGTTAGATATTGAGGGTACTCTCCCTTTACTATGTTGTTTTCCCTAGCATGATTTTTTCCTCTCAAACTATTCTTTTTGGGTTTTAGAAAATGGCTGGAAACATGAAGATTCATGATAATGGAGGATATGACCGACAATGGAATGAAATTATTCATGAACAACCAAATAAAACAGGATTTGGAAGTCCAAACGTCGTTATTATGCCTAATCAACAATCTCATAATATGATCAATAATCTCAACTTTGGTAAGTTTCCCGACTCAGATAATAAGAGAAAGATGGAGTTTCATGATGATCATAGAGGAAATAAAGTTCAACTTCCCCCATGTAAATCATGTGGGAAGAGGGATCGGGGAGATTGTTTCAAAGGAACTGGAAGATGATTTGGGTGTGGAAAAGAAGGACACAAAGCCAGTAAGTGCAAAGGAAAAAATTCAGTTAACACCATGGACAAGGATAATGGTATTTCTATGACATCAACAATGACTAGATGTTTTAAATGTAGAATGTATAGGCATTATGCAAACCAATTCTCTAAGGGAAAATCTCATGAAGAGAATCAGCATGGTCATATGAGTAGTATTTATGTGGATGATGATGAAGAGACTACAAATGAAATATGAGATGAAAGAAATGATGAAGCTCAGTTAGTTGTTTATGAAGTTAGTGGAATGATTGTATGTTTATAAATAATAATGTATGGTACTATTGAATAAAGAATCATCTAAATATTGTTACACTATTGTTTTTCCTAAAGTATTTGAAAGTATATGTTGAATGGTTCCGGTAACCCTGGAAGGTTATTCAGATATTTTTGGAAAGTAGATGATATGCGCATAATGAAGGGATAAGAAGATAATGAGATTTTTGATTGTATTCATGAGCTCATGACTGATATAAGGACTAAGTGATATCATGGTTTGATTATATAGATTTTTGGGATTTTGGTATGTGGAAAGAGTTACCTTTTGACAGTATTCATTTTTTCACTAAGGTTCTATGGTAATTTATGTTTCAAGAGAATATATGACTAAGGTATTCATGTGTTTGGAATACAACCAACAAGATATATCTTATGATATATGTGGGATAAATGCTTGTATTCACATTCTTGGTAGATAACCTTTCTAGTAATTGTTTTCTTTATACTATGAGCTTGGACCGAAGTATTTTAGATAAGCCTAAAGATTGGAATGGATTATTTTGAACATAAGTTATTATTGTTTAAGGATAGAAATTTTTTCAATATTATTAATGGGATGTTATAGTAATGTAGTTTTAGAAAAAGGACAACCTGCAGGACGGGCGACAGCCCATCGCATCGGACAAGGCTGTGGGAATCAAACCCACAACCGAGGTGCGACTGGCCTTTATCGTCTACCACTGGCCTAAAAGATGTCCCTGGTTAGTAGAAATTAGTTTTATTTTATTAAGAAGTATGATATATGACGTATAAATTCATTTTTGGAATCGTATACGATTAACCTCACCATAGATGGACTTATGTATATTTGATAACTTTTGCTAACCTTTTGTTTAAAACAAATGGAATGACCCATCATTCTATCACATGATTTGTTAACACTTCACGAATAACAAATTCAACTTCATTTCATTAAGATATGAAGTGGAAATTTTTCAAAGCACGAACAACAGTGAGATTGTACCAAAATCAAGTAAGTATTTCTTCTAATTCAAAATTTTCAACTTTAGGGAAATGACATTGAAAACCAAAAATGTTTTCCTATTGCTCTTATATCTGATGAATCAGATGGTACCTTAGATCATCACAAATTTATGGCTTTGTGATTGATGGTTTTTTCATATCCATGTTCTCTACCACTCTCCATCAGAACTTGATGGTTATATTTTTCTTCCATATCCATATTTTAACCTATGTTCTCCTATATAGAAACCCAGTGATGAGTTACTTTGGGTAATCGTTACGTTTCATAATTTAGTTTTTAAAATTAAGTTTTAGTATTCCTTTTTACGATGTAGGTTTTTATTAAAGAAAATTTTGAGTAGTAAACCATTTATAACCCCGATGAATTTCGAGGGCGAAATTCATTTTAAGGGGGGGTAGAATGTAACACCCCAAGATTTTATGAAAAATATTTTTTTTTAATTTCATTAATGTCTTTTGTTGTACACTACACCAAAAGGAGCTTTCACAACACTCATCCCTGACTTGGCTTGCATTACACACAAGTACGACCTTCCACAATAGCGTGTGTTGTACGCAATACTGAGTTTCGCTAAACAACGATATGCTATTAAAATATTATTAAAACTAGCCGTTATGAATAGTAATACCCACTTTTTGAAATTTTATAAATTTTATTTTTGAAAATGGACTTCATTTTTGGATTTGGAATATCGAAATTAGCCTAGGGTAAAATTTTGGTATTTTTCTGAAAACTTTCAATTTTTGATTAATAGTGAAAACACTGGGTTACTATTTAAAAACCGAATTTTTATTTAAATAATTATTTATTTTATTTAAATTTATTTTAGGTAAAAATTGATACATAATACCTATATAAGTTCAATGTAATTCATTGGAGTCATTTCATAATAATTTTAGATATATAAAAATTTTATTGAACTTTTGACCGTCTTTTACCCACCTCCTAGGAGAATTTGCAAATTTACATAAAACTTAATTTTACCGCTTTAGTGAATGGAATTTCAAAAATCTGAGAGACACGGTTGATGTCAGTAAGTAAAATGTGGTTCAATAAGATGAAAATAATTTTTGATGAATTGTAACTTTTTACTTTTGTTTACCACGGTTAAAAGTAAATAGGGTAATTAAGGGTAAAAATGATATTATTATTACCCTAACACATGTACAAATTCTATTGGATAAGTTTAATTTGACCAAAAACAACATTAGGGATAAAATATTACCCTTTAGGCCCACTTGGATTAGATTAGGACATTTATTATTAATTTATTTAAAGAAGGGTTAAAATAGTTAAAATCAAAGTTTAATAACAAAATCATTTTTAATATAAAGTTATACATAAGATAAATTCGACTATAAATATTAATTAAAAAGATAAAAAGATTTAATACATAATGGTATTTTATTTGTAATTTTTAGAAATTAAATAACTTAATTTATTTATGACACAATGATGATGCAGTAATTATCTTATTAATGAAATATTGACAAAATTGATGTTATAAATACCCAAATAAATTTAATTTGAGACTTTTTATGAATTAAAATAATTTTATATGTTAATATGACATGTTAGTATTGATTTAATTAACTTTTTTCGAAATAATCATTCTGTTATGAGTTTCAAAAAAATCAATTACCAAATAGTGTCAAAATTGAAATAAAATAGTATTTTAAAAAAATATTATATTATTAATTGTTATTTTATTCCTAAAAATCTAATGTTCGGCCAAATGACTTATATAAGGTTATATATGTTAATAATAAACAACTTGGGGTTCTTTTGGCTTGTTATAGTAAGTTTATTAACCTTATAGTGTAAGAAAACAAGAAGACACGGTAAAAGAAAAATTATTTAACTTAAAGTTAAATATAAATGATAAGGTTAAAATAGAAATCTAAACTTGTATAAATTATATTTTATGAAAGGAATTCTAACCATCCCTACCGTAGCTTCGAAATAACTCAATTTGGAGCTATTAAAAACCGAATATGACTTTATAATAAAATAATATTTTTAGTTATTCCAAAGGTGCCCCTCTCCTCCCTTATAAAAGGGCACCTCCTCCCTCTATTTCTCACACCACTTTGAGCCTTCAAGCTCGGATAAACCATGAAAATTTATCTTCTCCACTTCCCTATAAACATCCTAGAGGTTCTGTTCTTCTTCAAAGACCAATCTTAGTGCCCTAAGAGGAGGTTTCAAAAGGCGTGTTGAAAGAAGAGGTAATATCCGTTACTGATTCTTTAAAATTTATTTCTTATTCTACTTCTTCTTCTTTAGTTGTTTCATTATGAAGTAATAACATTAGTATCACTCATATACTGATATGTTATTATTAGTATGAAACAACTCTATTTCACCATCTATCCATCCTACGGAAAATGAAATCACCGTGCGTGCGTACGTACGGAATAACGTCTCCACGCCGTGGTGTAATCTGTTTTCGACCACCACCTTACTTGGATTTGTATAATGGTGTAAATAAATAACTATATATTATTATTTCAAAGTGATATTGATTCTTAAATATTATACATACACTTCAATGCAATTCCACGATCATGGGAATGATATCATCGCTAGTGCGTACCTACGGACTACCGTATCCACGACGCGATGAGATTCATTCTCCATGTTAACCATTCATGAATGATTATAAAGTATATACAATAAGTAATCATGAAATATATGACATAATAATGATACTGGATTTATTTGTATATATATTTATGTCATCTACTTAATTTCATTCAATTCAATAAGGAAACAAAAACAACGTTCATGCGTACGAACGACCTACCGTCTCCATGAACAGTGTATTTCATTCCCTTTATCGATCTATAATATATTTGTATATGATGAATATATATTATATATAAATCATTTTTTACATTCTGGAATTATGTAAATCCTTATATAAGTAATAATATCAAGAACGACAAGTCGAAACGCATACGATAAATGAAATGATTTTACCCAAAACACTCTTTAACATGGAATTTACAAAAGAATGGGTAATATAAAGTCATAATTGAACCATATATGATATCATAACAATGAATATGATTCTGTAATAATTCAATGAAATTATTTAAATAATTATACAGGAGGTTCAGATACGTACGAAGCATATCTGACATAAGGTAAGGGATAATTATTCCAATCTCATTCTTATCTGAGATTGTTTACTCGTAAGTATTTACTGGGGGTTATGTTTATTATCCATGTCCATATGCTCTCAAAATGTTTTCATAAAATGTTTAATTTCCTTCCATGTATGTTTAAGAAATTTTACCCTTTTCTTACTTTCACCACATCGTATGGAAGGAATCTTTCTTTTCCAAACCATTGGCTAGTAAGCCGTGAGGAAAGCCCTATACCAACGGTTGCACTTAAACCGTTGGTATAGGTGTTCCAGAATTCTGGAAAATTCTATACCAACGGTTTTGAACCATTGGTATAAGATTTCCAGAATTCTGGAAAAACTTATACCAACAGTTCAGAACCGTTGGTATAAGATTTCCTAGAAAAAATCTATCCCAACGGTTTAGAACCATTGGTATAAGATTTCTATAATTCTGGAAAAAGCTATACCAACGGTTCTGAACCGTTGGTATAAGCTTTCCAGAATTCTGGAAAAGGCTATAGCAACAGTTCTAAACCGTTAGGATAGCTTTTTTCTGGAAAATCTTATACCAACGGTTCAGAACCGTTGGTATAGCCTTTTCCAGAATTCTGGAAAAAGATATACCAACGGTTCAGAACCGTTGGTATAAGTTTTTCCTGAAAAAAGCTATGCCAACGGTTCAGAACCGTTGGTATAAGCTTTCCAGAATTCTGGAAAAGGCTATGCCAACGGTTCAGAACTGTTGGTATAGCCTTTACCAGAGCTACTGCACAGCAGCCCCCCAGAAGCCCTCCAGTAGCCCTACCATCCACCTGCATAAAAAAACATTGCACAACAGCCCTCAATATACCCTCCACTATACACCTGTATAAAAAATATCACAAAAACCACATACATATTTCAAACAGTATAAAAAACACCGAAAATAGCCCAAAAAACACATATGACAACAATCATCTGGTGGTAATTCACCTCACCCATGCACAACACCCCAACCAGCACACCTCCCCATCAAATTCTAATAGGAAGAATAGTTTGATAAATATCTATTAGAGTTGAATAATAATTTCAAATTGGCTCAAATCCCTTTTTTTGTGATCCTAGGTTTGGGTATGTAATGATTTGTGATGAATTTTGCATTGAACTTGTATTGTTTATTATATATGGTGAAAAGGTATTTTCTTAGGAGTCTCGTCACTTATGACCCCATTAGTGAAACTACCCAAATAATGAAAAATAGTTTGCGACTATCGTTGATGAGTGTAAATTTCAGTTGTATTCACTTAAAATGATTTCCTTTTGAAATAAAAGAGAGACTTTGAGTGGTGTCGTCGACACCGCACCTCGGATTGAGGTGGAGTTGACTCGTACACGTCACAAATGACCCATGTATCGTTTTCCTAAAGTATCAACACAATTCGAATGTGTTTGGTTGGTTTCCCGTATGTCGGTTGTTTTTACATAAAAGCATATCCATTTTAAAAAAAAGAAATACACTTTGAGTGATACCAACCACACCATGCCTCGGATTGAGGCAGGGTTGACTCGTACACATAAAAAATGACCCATAGATCCTTGTCCTAAAGTATCAACAGTATCTGAATGTGTTTGGTCTGTTTTCCGTATGTCAGTTGTTGTTTTTACTTAAACTGTTGTCCATTTCAAAAAATAGTTAGACACTTTGAGTGGTGCCGCCCACACCTCACCTCGGATTGAGGCGGGGTTGATTCCTACACATCACAAATGACCCATGGATCGTTTTCCTAAAGTTTCAACAGAATCCGAATGCGTTTGGTCGGTTTTCCATATGTGGTTTTTTTACTTAAAAGCGCATCCATTTTAAACAAAAGAAAGACACTTTGAGTGGTACCGGCCACACTGGCCCTCGGATTGAGGCGGGGTTGACTCCTACACATCAAAAATTACCCATGGATACATGTACTTAAGTATCAACAGTATCTGAATGCCTTTGGTCCATTTTCCATATGGCAGTTATTTTTTTAACTTAAACTGTTGTCCATTTCAAAGAAAAGTGACACACTTTGAGTGGTGCCAGCCACACTGGCCCTCGGATTGAGGCAGGATTGACTCGTACACATCACATATGACTCATGGATTGTTTTACTAAAGTTTCAATAGAATACGAATGCCTTTGGTCAGTTTTCTGTATGTTAGTTGTTGTTTTTACTTAAACTGTTATCGATTTCAAAGAAAAGTTAGACACTTTGAGTGGTGTAGGCCACACCACACCACAGATTGTGGTGGGGTTGACTCGTACACATCAAAAATGACACATGGACCATTGTCCTACAGTTTCAACAGAATCCGAATGGGTTTGGTTGGTTTTCCGTATGTCAGTTGTTGTTTTTACTTAAACTGTTGTCCATTTCAAAGAAAAGTTAGACACTTTGAGTGATGTCGGCCACACCGCGCCTCGGATGGAGGCGGGGTTGACTCGTACACGTCACAAATGACCCATGGATACATTTCCTAATGTATCAACAGTATCCTGATGCCTTTGGTCCGTTTTCCGTATGTGGTTTTTTTTACTTAAAAGCGCATCCATTTTAAACAAAAGAAAGACACTTTGAGTGGTACCAGCCACACCGGCCCTCGGATTGAGGTGGGGTTGACTCGTACATGTCACATATGACCCATGGATCCTTGTCCTATAGTTTAAATAGAATACGAATGCGTTTGATCTAGTTTCCATATGCCATTTGTTGTTTTCACTTAAAATCCTGTCCATTTCAAATAAAAGTTAGACACTTTGAGTGGTGCCGGCCACACCACGCCTTGGATTGAGGCGGGGTTGACTCTTAAACGCCAAAAATGACCCATGGATACATTTCCTAAAGTATCAACAGTATCTGAATTCCTTTGGTCCATTTTCCGTATGTGGTTTTTTTTACTTAAAAGTGCATCCATTTTAAACAAAAGAAAGACACTTTGAGTGGTACCGGCCACACCGGCCCTCGTATTGAGGCGGGGTTGACTCGTACACGTCGCATATGACCCATGGATCGTTGTCCTATAGTTTCAACATAATCTGAATGTGTTTAGTCGGTTTTCCGTATGTCAGTTGTTGTTTTTACTTAAACTGTTGTTCATTTCAAAGAAAAGTTAGACACTTTGAGTGGTGTCGGCCACACTGCACCTCGGATTGAGGCGGGGTTGACTTGTACACATCACAAATGACCCATGGATACATGTCCTAAAGTATCAATAGTATCCGAATGCGTTTGGTCCATTTTCCGTATGTGGTTTTTTTTACTTAAAAGCGCATCCATTTTAAACAAAAGAAAGACACTTTGAGTGGTACCGGCCACACCGGATTTCGGATTGAGGCGGGGTTGACTCGTACACATCACATATGACCCATGGATCGTTGTCCTATAGTTTAAACAGAATCCAAATGAATTTGGTCTGTTTTCCCTATGATAGTTGTTGTTTTTACTTAAAATCTTGTCCATTTCAAATAAAAGTTAGACACTTTGAGTGGTGCCAGCCACACCGCACCTCGGATTGAGGCGGGGTTGACTTGTACACATCACATATGACCCATGGATAATTGTCCTAAAGTATCAAAAGTATCTGAATGCCTTTGGTTCGTTTTCCATATGTGGGTTTTTTTACTTAAAAGCGCATCCATTTTAAACAAAAGAAAGACACGTTGAGTGGTACCGGCCACAACGGCCCTCAGATTGAGGCGGGGTTGACTCGTACATGTCACATATGACCCATGGATCGTTTTCCTATAGTTTAAACAGAATACGAATGCGTTTGGTCTATTTTCCGTATGCCAGTTGTTGTTTTCACTTAAAATCCGGTCCATTTCAAATAAAAGTTAGACACTTTGAGTGGTGCCGGCCACACCACGCCTCGGATTGAGGCGGGGTTGACTCATACACGTCACAAATGACCCATGGATACATGTTCTAAATTATCAACAGTATCCGAATGAGTTTGGTCTATTTTCCATATGTGGTTTTTTTTACTTAAAAGCGCATCCATTTTAAACAAAAGAAAGACACTTTCAGTGGTACCGGCCACACCGGCCCTCGGATTGAGGCAGGGTTTACTCGTACACGTCACATATGACCCATGGATCTTTTTCCTATAGTTTAAACAGAATCTGAATGCATTTGGTCAGTTTTCCGTATGCCATTTGTTGTTTTCACTTAAAATCCTGTCCATTTCAAAAAAAAAGTTAGACACTTTGAGTGGTGCTGGCCACACCATGCCTTGTATTGAGGCGGGGTTGACTCCTACACGCCACAAATGACCCATGGATACATGTCCTAAAGTATCAATAGTATCTGAATGCGTTTGTTCTGTTTTCCGTATGTGATTTTTTACTTAAAAGAGCATCCATTTTAAACAAAAGAAAGACACTTTGAGTGGTACCGGCCACACCGGCCCTCGAATTGAGGCGGGGTTGACTCAAAAACGTCACATATGACCCATGGATCGTTGTCCTATAGTTTAAACAGAATCCGAATGTGTTTGGTCTATTTTCCGTATTCCAGTTGTTGTTTTCACTTAAAATCCTGTCCATTTCAAATAAAAGTTAGACACTTTGAGTGGTGCCGAACACTACTTCAAAGCACATTTTCCATATCATTTTCCACATGAATAAACATGAAAAACATGGATAACTAAGAAAGCTAAGTAAAAAAATAGAAAAATGAGTATCACAGTACCAAGGAATACTAAAGGTCTAGGTAGTAGACTAATCATACAATAAGAATCAAGTGCAAAAACAGAATCCGAATGAAACTTCTCTATGAAGAAGAGGAAAACCCCAAAGTGGAAAACCATGTTCAAAAATAAATAGTTATACAGAATTCAAAAATGTAATGGATCAATCTGCCTCTGATCACCATCACCATCACCACTATCATCATCTGCCTCATCCTCGCCGCTATCTCTGTCCTCGTCATCGTCCTCGTCATCGTCCCCATGCTCATCGTCGGCCTCATCCTCTTCCTTGGCATCATCCTAACCCTCGTCCCCATCCTCTCCCTCGGCCCCATCCTCGCCCTAGTCCACATCCTCATCCTCTCCCTCTTCCTCTTCAGTATCCTCGTCATCACCAGGAACGTCATCATCTCGATCTCCACTAGAGCTGCCGCATGGGGCATTGGATGATGCACACATCGACAACATAAATGTCTGACAAGACGCACTAGCCTCTGCTGGATGTGATGAAGATAAAGCTTTCATCAGTTTCATAAATTCTTTGTCTCTTGTTTGAACTTGTACTTCCAACTCTGTGTCCCTTTTATCAGACTGTCTTTCATGTCTCTTGTCTTGCTTGAGGGATACGTCCTTCAATATTCATTTTGTGCTTCTGTAATGACATTAAAACAATATAAAGTGAAAGTATAATCATATATTCATTATTAAATAAATCACATAATTTAAGTAGGATCCAATAAAAAGGGAAAGTCCAAAAGAAAAATTATAAACAACTATATCATACCTGCTGCCTATCATGATATGACATAGTTGTGCGCCCCAAAGTGTGGAGGTATTGCTTTGAATCAATGTTTTTTTCAAAAGATTCCTAAATAATGATTAATAATTAATAAGATTATATTAATGCAAAATATGAAAACTCTCATTTAAATAACTCAAATGAGATTAATACCTTAAATTTGGTAGTCGCCCAATGGGTAATCATTTGGCGATATTGCTCTATCGGGCAGTCATCCACGATAGGTAATGTCTCTAACTCCGTGCCCACTCTATCACACCAGCCAACATACAGCTCATGCTTATAAGCTCTCCAAATCTCTCCTATCTCTTTTAAATGTGCTGGTCGTGCACCTTCTCCATCAGGGAAGTTAAACTGAAGCTGAAACCAAATTGATTAGTTCATTTAAATACAAAAATATACTACATTAAATCTAATAGATTTTTTACCCATATTTGTGCCCACGCGTTATCCTTGACTTCGGGTGGCAGATGTCTCCAAGAGAGAGGGCTAACCGGAATGATATTAGAGTATTTGGCTAGCGTCGCCAAAAAACCTTGACATTGCTGCCCAGATTTCTCAATCATTTTCCATCAACATTGTATTCAACCATCAATTGTGTCTGGCGGTTCCATACCGCACGCAAGCGAGTACGCCCCCTCCCTCACCTCCTATCTGTAGATGAATCTGTTATTAAAGAAAAATAATATCAATTCAAGTTATAATAAAAATAAATTTTGGTATAAAAATTTGATAGAGTTATATAAATATACCTGTGGTAGTCGGATCAATGGGTGCAGAAGCTGAAGGAATATCCTGTACAGGTGGAGTGTCCCTCAGTGTTTGCTCCTCAGCCACATACTGTATCGCAGCAGGAGTCGAAGAAGGTGGAATATAATAGCCCAGAGATAATGAACCAGAAGCAAAAGATGATGGCATAGACGTCTGGCCAGCTGGTAGTGTAAACATCAGAGGTCTAAATATCTCATATGTCCCTGAAGACACGCCAGGATCAAAATAGGGCGTAGAAGATACGTCTATGGTAGTGGATCGTCTAAATCTCGCCCCACGAGCCCTCGTACCACCGGCCTCAGTACCGGGACCACTAGATGATCGTCCATCTCTGACACCACCCCCCCTCCTACCACCAACCTCTCTACTGGGAGAAATATCAGGCTCCTCGTCAGATATCTGTTGTCTAGGGGGTGGATCCTGAAAAAAAGTTATGACAGAAAAGTAAACACATGATATTATAAGTTATTGAAATATTTATATTTGAAATAAAATACTCACAACAGGGATGAGTGGAGGAACACCCATCTGTACCATGTAACGATTATTATCTGTCATCTTTTTCCGCCGCCTCTCTTCAATGGGTGTCATTTCCAGCAATGAAAAAAAATATGAAAGTAATTAGAAACAGATAACTAATGTGTAACCCAAAAAACAAAATATAGAAAAACCATTATGATAAAAAGAACATAATGAAACAGAAGATTTATGGTGTTATGAAGGTAAGTACTAGGATACACACTCTGAATGATGTAGGTGAAACATGTAGGTGAGAACACGACTGTATGATTCTATATATTTCCCACCACAACTTTGGGTTCACAATCAACTCTGACAATTGAGCTGTTGGGGTCATCATAAGTAATAAACGGATTGCTTCCAATTGCAGTAGGGATAGTGTCAACTTCATCATCAACATCATCAAAAACATGTCTAGGATTTACTTCAATAATTACACCGAATTTAGGATGACGATGATCTTTGACATAAAAAACTTGTTTCACCATTGATGCCAATACATATGGTTCATCGATGGTAAGAGTGTGAGTCATGTCAATAACTCGAAATCCACAATCATCAATAAAGGTACCTTGCCTCGTCATTGAATCAAACCATTGACATTTCATCATCGTGACTCGACCATGCGAGTAATAATCCAAAATTATTATTTTCTCCACGACACCATAATAAAAACTCCTCTATACCAACGGTTGTAATGAACCGTTGGTAAAAGTGTCTATAAAACCATCTATACCAACGGTTTCTGAGAACCATTGGTATAGATGGATATTCCCAACGGTTTAGTAAACCGTTGGGATATAACCGTTGGTAAAACTAGGATTTCCAGTAGTGACTAAACTATTACGGTCCTTGTGTGTCTATTTTTGTTATGTACTAAGTATTCCGAAAAAGTAATGTAATGACCATGTACGTCAAGCTTTGGGTCTCTACAGTTGGTATCAGAGAAAAGGTTTAGTCAACCTTTGGAAACTAGGATGAGAAAACGTTAGTGAGATCCCTAGAGATATTTCTAAGGTATGTCTACAGATGTCCCTAAGGATAAGTATACGTATAGAATATAGTCCTAGAACTATGGTAACGATCTTAGAATTTAACCTAAGATGTTAGATATTTAGGGTACTCCTCCTTTACTATGTTGTTTTCCCTAGCATGATTTTTTCCTCTAACACTATTCTTTTTGGGTTTTAGAAAATGGCTGGAAACACGAAGATTCATGATAATGGAGGATATGACAGACAATGGAATGATATTATTCATGAGCAACCAAATAAAACGGGATTTGGAAGTCCAAACATCGTTATTATGCCTAATCAGAAATCTCATAATATGATCAATAATCTCAACTTTGGTAAGTTTCCCAACTCAGATAATAAGAGAAATATGGAGTTTCATGATGATCATAAAAGAAATAAAGTTCAACTTCCCCCATCTAAATCATGTGGGAAGAGGCCTCGGGGAGATTGTTTCAAAGGAACTGGAAGATTCTTTGGGTGTGGAAAAGAAGGACACAAAGCCAGTAAGTGCAAAGGAAAAGGTTCAATTAACACCATGGACAAGGATAATGGTATTGCTATGACATCAACAATGATTAGATATTTTAAATGTGGAATGTATTGGCATTATGCAAACCAATTCCCTAAGGGAAAATCTCATGAAGAGAATCAACATGGTCATATGAGTAGTATTTATGTGGATGATGATGAAGAGACTACAAATGAAATATGAGATGAAAGAAATGATGAAGCTCAGTTAGTGGTTTAAGAAGTTAGTGGAATGATTGTATGTTTATAAAGAATAATGTATGGTACTATGGAATAAAAAATCATCTAAATATTGTTACACTATTGTTTTTCCTAAAGTATTTGAAAGTATATGTTGAATGGTTCCAGTAACTCTGGAAGGTTATTCAGATATTTTTGGAAAGTAGATGATATGCGCATAATGAAGGGATAAGAAGATAATGAGATGTTTGATTGTATTCATGAGCTCATGACTGATATAAGGACTAAGTGATATTATGGTTTGATTATATAGATTTTTGGGATTTTGGTATGTGGAAAGAGTTACCTTTTGACAGTATTCATTTTTTCACTAAGGTTCTATGGTAATTTATGTTTCAAGAGAATATATGACTAAGGTATTCATGTGTTTGGAATACAACCAACAAGATATATCTTATGATATATGTGGGATAAATGCTTGTATTCACATTCTTGGTAGATAACCTTTCTAGTAATTGTTTTATTTATATTATGAGTTTGGACCGAAGTATTTTAGATAATCCTAAAGATTGGAATGGATTATGTTGAACATAAGTTATTATTGTTTAAGGATAGAACTTTTTTCGATATTATTGATGGGATGTTATAGTAATGTAGTTTTAGAAAAAGGACAACCCGCAGGACGGGCGACAGCCCATCACGTCGGACAAGGCTGTGGGAATCGAACCGACAACCGAGGTGCGACTGGCCTTTATCGCCTACCACTGGCCTACAAGATGTCCCTAGTTAGTAGAAACTAGTTTTATTTTATTAAGCGGTATGATATATGATGTATAATTTCATTTTTGGAATCGTATATGATTAACCTCACCATAGATGGACTTATGTATATTTGATAACTTTTGCTAACATTTTGTTTGAAACAAATGGAATGACCCATCATTCTATCACATGATCTGTTAACACTTCACGAATAACAAATTCAACATCATTTCATTAAGATATGAAGTGGAAATTGTTCAAAAAAGGAACAACAGTGAGATTGTACCAAAATCAAGTAAGTATTTCTTCTAATTCAAAATTTTCGACTTTAGGGAAATGACATTGAAAACCAAAAATGTTGTCTTAGTGCTCTTATATCTGATGAATCAGATGGTACCTTTGATCATCACAAATTTATGGCTTTGTGATTGATGGTTTTTTCATAGCCATGTTCTCTACCACTCTGCATCAGAACTTGATGGTTAGATTTTTCTTCCATATCCATATTTTAACCTATGTTCTCCTATATAGAAACCCAGTGATGAGTTACTTTGGGTAATCGTTACGTTGCATTCTTTAGTTTTAAAAATTAAGTTTTAGTATTCCTTTTTACGATGTAGGTTTTTATTAAAGAAACTTTCGAGTAGTAAACCATTTATAACCTCGACGAATTTCGAGGGCGAAATACATTTTAAGGGTGGGTAGAATGTAACACCCCAAGATTTTATGAAGAATATTATTTTTAATTTCATTAATGTCTTGTGTTGTACGCTAAACCAAAAAGAGCTTTCACAACATGCATCCCTGACTTGGCTTGCATTACATGCAAGCACGACCTTCCACGATAGCGTGTGTTGTACGCAATACCGAGCTTCGCTAAACAACGATATGCTATTAAAATATTATTAAAACTAGTCGTTATGAATAGTAATACCCACTTTTTGAAATTTTATAAATTTTATTTTTGAAAATGGACTTCATTTTTGGATTCAGAATATCGAAATTAGCATAGGGTGAAATTTTGGTATTTTTCTGAAAACTTTCAATTTTTAATGAATAGTGAAAACACTGGGTTACTATTTAAAAACCGACTTTTTATTTAAATAATTATTTATTTTATTTAAATTTATTTTAGGTCAAAATTTATACATAATACCTATATAAGTTCAATGTAATTCATTGGAGTCATTTCATAATAATTTTAGATATATAAAAATTTTATTGAACTTTTGACCGTCTTTTACCCACCTCCTAGGAGAATTTGCAAATTTAAATAAAACTTAATTTTACCGCTTTTGTGAATGGAATTTCAAAAATCTGAGAGACACAGTTGATGTTAGTAAGTAAAATGTGGTTCAATGAGATGAAAATAATTTTTGGTGAATAATAACTTTTTGCTTTTTTTTTACCACGGTTAAAAGTAAATAGGGTAATTAAGGGTAAAAATGATATTATTATTACCCTAACACATGTCCTAATTCAATTGGATAAGTTTAATTAGATCAAAAAACAACATTAGGGATAAATATTACCCTTTAGGCCCACTTGGATTAGATTAGGACATTTATTATTAATTTATTTAAAGAAGGGTTAAAATAGTTAAAATCAAATTTTAATAACTAAATCATTTTTGATATAGAGTTATACATAAGATAAAGTAGACTATAAATATTAATTAGAAATATAAAAATATTTCCTACATAATGGTATTTTATTTGTAATTTTTAGACATTAAATAATTTAATTTATTTATGACACAATGATGATGTAGTAATTATCTTATTAATGAAATATTGACATAATTGATGTTATAAATACCCAAATAAATTTAATTTGAGACTTTTTATGAATTAAAATAATTTTCTATGTTAATATGACATGTTAGTATTGATTTAATTAACTTTTTTCGAACTAATAATTCTGTTATGATTTTCACAAAAATCAATTACCAAATTGTGTCAAAATTGAAATGAAATAGTTTTTAAAACAAATATTATATTATTAATTGTTATTTTATTCCTAAAAATATAAGGTTCGGCCAGATGACTTATATAAGGTTATATATGTTAATAATAAACAACTTGGGGTTCGTTTGTCTTGTTATAGTAAGTTTATTAACCTTATAGTGTAAGAAAACAAGAAGACACGGTAAAAGAAAAATTATTTAACTTAAAGTTAAATCTAAACGATAAGGTTAAAATAGAAACCTAGACTTGTCTAAATTCTATTGGATGAAAGGAATTAGACCCATACACACCTTAGCTTAGAAATAACTCAATTTGTAGCTATTAAAAACTGAATATGACTTTATAATAGAATAATATTTTTAGTTATTCCAAAGGTGCCCCTCTCCTCCCTTATAAAAGGGCACCTCCTCCCTCTCTTTCTCACACCACTTTGAGCCTTCAAGCTCAGCCAAACCCTGAAAATTTCTCTTCTCCACTTCCCTAGAAACATCCTAGAGGTTTTTTTCTTCTTCAAAGACCAATCCTAGTGCCCTAAGAGGAGGTTTCAAAAGGCGTGTTGAAAGAAGAGGTAATATCCGTTACCGATTCTTTAAACTTTATTTCTTCTTCTACTTATTCTTCTTTAGTTGTTTCATTATGAAGTAATAACATCAGTATCACTCATATACTAATATGTTATTATTAGTATGAAACAACTCTATTTCACCATCTATCCATCCTACGGAAAATGAAATCACCGTGCGTGCGTACGTACGGAATAACGTCTCCACGCCGTGGTGTAATCTGTTTTCGACCACCACCTTACTTGGATTTGTATAATGGTGTAAATAAATAACTATATATTATTATTTCAAAGTGATATTGATTCTTAAATATTATACATACACTTCAATGCAATTCCACGATCATGGGAATGATATCATCGCTCGTGCGTACCTACGGACTACCGTATCCACGACGCGATGAGATTCATTCTCCATGTTAACCATTCATGAATGATTATAAAGTATATACAATAAGTAATCATAAAATATATGACATAATAATGATACTGGATTTATTTTTATATATATTTATGTCATCTACTTAATTTTATTCAATTCAATAAGGAAACGAAAACAACGTTCATGCGTACGAACGACCTACCGTCTCCATGAACAGTGTATTTCATTCCTTTTATCGATCTATAATATATATGTATATGATGAATATATATTATATATAAATCATGTTTTACATTCTGGAATTATTTAAATCCTTATATATATAAGTAATAATATCAAGAATGACAAGTCGAAACGCATATGATAAATGAAATGATTTTACCCAAAACGCTCTTTAACATGGAATTTACAAAAGAATGGGTAATATAAAGTCATAAGTGAACCATATATGATATCATAAGAATTAATATGATTCTGTAATAATTAAATGACATTATTTAAATAATTATACAGTAGTTTCAGATACATACAAATCATATCAGACATAAGGTAAGGGATAATTATTCCAATCTCATTCTTATCTGAGATTGTTTACTCGTAAGTATTTACTGGGGGTTATGTTTATTATCCATGTCCATATGCTTTCAAAATGTTTTCATAAAATATTTAATTTCCTTCCATGTATGTTTAAGAAATTTTACCCTTTTCTTACTTTCACCACATCGTATGGAAGGAATCTTTCTTTTGTTTACCATACGAGGTACTTTTTGACTTTTCTGGAAAAAGTACGAGAAGAATGTTTTTTAACTTATACGGCATGAACAGATTTTTACGGTTTTATAAAGCCTTATTTTCATGAAACCTCCTCCAAAATATTTCATGACTATTTTCAAAAAAATCCTTTTCTTTTAAAATTACATGACATTTTGTGAAAAGAGAATGATTTTGAAGAAGAAAGGATATTTTCCTCAAGAATTCATTTCTAGTGTCCTATCAAAACCATTTTTCATCTAAGATGACATTATTTCATATGTGTATGTTTCAAGTATCATGTCTATATGATTTACATGGTTTCAATTTTCTTATTATGAAATGATATCCATTTCTTTTATATGGGTAATGTGATGATGGGATGATGTTTATGAAACCCATTTTATTCGTTGGGTTATTATGAATGATGTATGTTTATTTTGTGGCCCAAGTAAGAATGATTTCATTATGAGATGGGTGGGACCTATATATCCCTCCAATGCATTGGGTAAAGATTTATATCTCATGAGATAGACATGGCTGGAATGGTAAGTTAATCTGGTTCAGTGTTACAGGACTGAAACGAGGAGTGAACTCGATTCAGAAAGGGACTTTGTCCACTAAGATGGTCTTGGAAGCAATGCCTTGGATACTATGGAAATCATAACATGTGCTTAATGGTTGCCACAATTAAATGTTTTATTCTCATTCTATTTTATCATGATTTATGTTCCCTTATGACATATGCCTTACGTACTTCCAAGATTCATGTCTTTGCTCAAGATTTTGATGTTTAGATTTTATGTTCAAGTTTTTGCATTCAAATGTTTATGGATTGTTTTATGTTCTGTATGTTTACCCTTACTGAGCATTTGAGCTCACTCCGTTATGTTTTCTTTTCCCCAGGATATAAAGAAAGGTTTTAGGTAAGAAAAAAAGGGAAGATCTTTATGGGAGATGTTCAAGATCTTTCACCACGATTAGAAGATTATATTCCAAGTTTCCAAAGACACTAAACTATTAAGGTCCTTGTGTGTCTGTTTTTTTTATGTACTAAGTATTCCGAAAAAGTACTGTAATGACCATGTACGTCAAGCTTTGGGTCTCTACAGTTGGTATCAGAGGAAAGGTTTAGTCAACCTTTGGAAACTAGGATGAAAAAATGTTAGTGAGATCCCTAGAGATATTTCTATGGTATGTCTAGGGATGTCCCTAAGGATAAGTATACGTATAGGATATAGTCCTAGAACTATGGTAACGATCTTAGAATTTAACCTAAGTTGTTAGATATTGAGGGTACTCTCCCTTTACTATATTTTTTTCCCTAGCATGATTTTTTCCTCTCAAACTATTCTTTTTGGGTTTTAGAAAATGGATGGAAACATGAATATTCATGATAATGGAGGATATGATGGACAATGGAATGATATTCTTCATGAGCAACCAAATAAAACAGGATTTGGAAGTCCAAACATCGTTATTATGCCTAATCAGCAATCTCATAATATGATCAATAATCTCAACTTTGGTAAGTTTCCCGACTCAAATAATAGGAGAAAGATAGAGTTTCATGATGATCATAGAGGAAATAAAGTTCAACTTCCCCCATGTAAATCATGTGGGAATAGGCATCGGGGAGATTGTTTCAAAGGAACTGGAAGATGATTTGGGTGTGGAAAAGAAGGACACAAAGCCAGGAAGTGTAAAGGAAAAGGTCCAGTTAACACCATGGACAAGGATAATGGTATTTCTATGACATCAACAATGATTAGATGTTTTAAATGTGGAATGTATAGGCATTATGCAAACCAATGCCCTAAGGGAAAATCTCATGAAGAGAATCAGCATGGTCATATGAGTAGTATTTATTTGGATGATGATGAAGAGACTACAAATGAAATATGAGTTGAAAGAAATGATGAAGCTCAGTTAGTGGTTTAAGAAGTTAGTGGAATGATTGTATGTTTATAAAGAATAATGTATGGTACTATGGAATAAAGAATCATCTAAATATTTTTACACTATTGTTTTTCCTAAAGTATTTGAAAGTATATGTTGAATGGTTCTGGTAACCCTGGAAGGTTATTCAGATATTTTTCGAAAGTAGATGATATGCGCATAATGAAGGGATAAGAAGATAATGAGATGTTTGATTTTATTCATGAGCTCATGACTGATATAAGGACTAAGTGATATTATGGTTTGATTATATAGATTTTTGGGATTTTGGTATGTGGAAAGAGTTACCTTTTGACAGTATTCATTTTTTCACTAAGGTTCTATGGTAATTTATGTTTCAAGAGAATATATGACTAAGGTATTCATGTGTTTGGAATACAACCAACAAGATATATCTTATGATATATGTGGGATAAATGCTTGTATTCACATTCTTGGTAGATAACCTTTCTAGTAATTGTTTTCTTTATAGTATGAGCTTGGACCGAAGTATTTAAGATAAGCCTAAAGATTGGAATGGATTATGTTGAACATAAGTTATTATTGTTTAAGGATAGAACCTTTTTCGATATTATTGATGGGATGTTATAGTAATGTAGTTTTAGAAAAAGGACAACCTACAGGACAGGCGACAACCCATCGCGTCAGACAAGGCTGTGGGAATCGAACTGAAAACCGAGGTGTGACTGGCCTTTATCGCCTACCATTGGCCTAGAAGATGTCCTTGGTTAATAGAAACTAGTTTTATTTTATTAAGCGGTATGATATATGACGTATAAGTTAATTTTTGGAATCGTATACGATTAACCTCACCATAGATGGACTTATGTTTATTTGAACACTTTTGCTAACCTTTGGTTTGAAACAAATGGAATGACCCATCATTCTATCACATCATCTGTTAACACTTTACGAATAACAAATTCAACTACATTTCATTAAGATATGTAGTGGAAATTGTTCAAAGCACGAACAACAGTGAGATTGTACCAAAATCAAGTAAGTATTTCTTCTAATTCAAAATTTTCAACTTTAGGGAAATGACATTGAAAACCAAAAATGTTGTCCTAGTGCTCTTATATCTGATGAATCAGTTGGTACCTTAGATCATCACAAATTTATGGCTTTGTGATTGATGGTTTTTTCATAGCCATGTTCTCTACCACTCTCCATCAGAACTTGAAGGTTAGATTTTTCTTCCATATTCATATTTTAACATATGTTCTCCTATATAGAAACCTAGTGATGAGTTACTTTGGGTAATCGTTACATTTCATACTTTACTTTTTAAAATTAAGTTTTAGTATTCCTTTTTACGATGTAGGGTTTTATTAAAGAAACTTTCTAGTAGTAAACCATTTATAACCCCGACGAATTTCGAGGGCGAAATTCATTTTAAGGGGGGGTAGAATGTAACACACCAAGATTTTATGAAAAATATTCTTTTTAATTTCATTAATGTCTTGTGTTGTACGCTACACCAAAAGGAGTTTGCACAACACGCATCCCTGACTTGGCTTGCATTACACGCAAGCGTGACCTTACACGATAGCTTGTGTTATACGCAATACCGAGTTTCGCTAAACAACGATATGCTATTAAAATATTATTAAAACTAGCCGTTATGAATAGTAATACCCACTTTTTGAAATTTTATAAATTTTATTTTTGAAAATGGACTTTTTTTTTGATTTGGAATATCGAAATTAGCCTAGGGTGAAATTTTGGTATTTTTCTGAAAACTTTCAATTTTTGATGAATAGTGAAAACACTAGGTTACTATTTAAAAACCGACTTTTTATTTAAATAATTATTTATTTTATTTAAATTTATTTTAGGTCAAAATTTATACATAATACCTATATAATTTCAATGTAATTCATTGGAGTCATTTCATAATAATTTTAGATATATAAAAATTTTATTAAACTTTTGACCGTCTTTTACCCACCTCCTAGGAGAATTTGAAAATTTACATAAAACATAATTTTACCGCTTCTGTGAATAGAATTTCAAAAATCTGAGAGACACGGTTGATGTCAGTAAGTAAAATGTGGTTCAATGAGATGAAAATAATTTTTGGTGAATAGTAACTTTTTAATTTTTTTTACCACGGTTAAAAGTAAATAGGGTAATTAAGGGTAAAAATGATATTATTATTACCCTAACACATGTCCTAATTCTATTGGATAAGTTTAATTCGACCAAAAACAACATTAGGGATAAAATATTACCCTTTAGGCCCACTTGGATTAGATTAGGACATTTATTATTAATTTATTTAAAGAAGGGTTAAAATAGTTAAAATCAATGTTTAATAACTAAATCATTTTTAATATAGAGTTATACATAAGATAAACTTGACTATAAATATTAATTATAAAGATAAAAATATTTCCTACATAATGGTATTTTATTTGTAATTTTTATACATTAAATAATTTAATTTATTTATGACACAATGATGATTCAGTAATTATCTTATTAATGAAATATTGACATAATTGATGTTATAAATACCCAAATAAATTTAATTTGAGACTTTTTATGAATTAAAATAATTTTATATGTTAATATGACATGTTAGTATTGATTTAATCAACTTTTTTTGAACTAATCATTCTATTATGATTTTCACAAAAATCAATTACCAAATAGTGTCAAAATTGAAATAAAATAGTTTTTAAAACAAATATTATATTATTAATTGTTATTTTATTCCTAAAAATCTAAGGTTCGTCCAAATGACTTAGATAAGGTTATATATGTTAATAATAAACAACTTGGGTTTTTTTTGGCTTGTTATAGTAAGTTTATTAACCTTATAGTGTAAGAAAACAAGAAGACACGGTAAAAGAAATATTATTTTACTTAAAGTTAAATCTAAATGATAAGGTTAAAATAGAAACCTAAAATTGTCTAAATTCTATTGGATGAAATTAATTAGACCCATACCCACCTTAGATTTTAAATAACTCAATTTGGAGCTATTAAAAACCGAATATGACTTTATAATAAAATAATATTTTTAGTTATTCCAAAGGTGCCCCTCTCCTCCCTTATAAAAGGGCACCTCCTCCCTCTCTTTCTCACACCACTTTGAGCCTTCAAACTCGGCCAAACCCTGAAAATTTCTTTTCTCCACTTCCCTATAAACATCCTAGAGGTTATTTTCTTCTTCAAAGACCAATCTTAGTTCCCTAAGAGGAGGTTTCAAAAGACGTGTTGAAAGAAGAGGTAATATCCGTTACCGATTCTTTAAACTTTATTTCTTCTTCTAATTATTCTTCTTTAGTTGTTTCATTATGAAGTAATAACATCATTATCACTAATATACTGATATGTTATTGTAAGTATGAAACTACTCTATTTCACCATCTATCCATCCTACGGAAAACGAAATCACTGTGCGTAGGTACGTACGGAATACTGTCTCCACGTCGTGGTGTAATCTATTTTCGACCACCACCTTACTTGGATGGGTATAATGGTGTAAATAAATAACTATATATGATTATTTAAAAGTGATATTGATTCTGAAATATTATACATACACTTCAATGCAATTCCACGATCATGGGAATGATATCATCGCTCGTGCGTACGTACGGACTACCGTCTCCACGACGCGATGAGATCCATTCTCCATGTTAACCATTCATGAATGATTATAAAGTATATAAAATAAGTAATCATGAAATATATGACATAATAATGATACTGGATTTATTTGTATATATATTTATGTCATCTACTTAATTTCATTCAATTCAATAAGGAAACGAAAACAAAGTTCATGCGTACGAACGGCCTACCGTCTCCATGAACAGTTTATTTCATTCCTTTTATCAATATATAATATATATGTATATGATGAATATATATTATATATAAATCATGTTTTACATTCTGGAATTATGTAAATCCTTATATAATTAATAATATCAAGAACGAAAATTCGAAACACATACAATGAATGAAATGATTTTACCCAAAACGCTCTTTAACATGGAATTTACAAAAGAACGGGTAATATAAAGTCATAAGTGAACCATATATGATATCATAACAATGAATATTATTCTGTAATAATTCAATGACATTATTTAAATAATTATACAGGAGGTTCAGATACATACGAAGCATATCAGACATAAGGTAAGGGATAATTATTCCAATCTCATTCTTATCCGAGATTGTTTACTCGTAAGTATTTACTGGGGGTTATGTTTATTATCCATGTCCATATGCTCTCAAAATGTTTTCATAAAATGTTTACTTTACTTCCATGTATGTTTAATAACTTTTACCCTTTTCTTACTTTTACCACATCGTATAGAAGGAATCTTTCTTTTGTTTACCATACGAGGTACTTTTTGAGTTTTCCGGCAAAAGTACGAGAAGAATGTTTTTTTAACTTATATGGCACGAACATATTTTTACAGTTTTATAAAGCCTTATTTTCATGAAGCCTCCTCCAAAATATTTCATGACTATTTTCAACAAAATCCTTTTCTTTAAAAATTACATGACATTTTGTGAAAAGAGAATGATTTTTAAGAAGAAAGGATATTTTCCTCAAGAATTCATTTCAAGTGTTCTATCAAAACCATTTTCATCTAAGATGACATTATTTCATATGTGTATGTTTCAAGTATCATGTCTATATGATTTACATTGTTTCACTTTTCTTATTATTAAATGATATCCATTTCTTTTATATGGGTTATGTGATGATGGGATGATGTTTATGAAACCCATTTTATTAGTTGGGTTATTATGAATGATGTATGTTTATTTTGTGGCACAAGTAAGAATTATTTAATTATGAGATGGGTGGGACCTATATCTCCCTCCAATGAATTGGGTAAAGATTTATATCTCATGAGATAGACATGGATGGAACGGTAAGTTAATCTGGTTCAGTGTTACAAGACTGAAACGAGGAGTGAACTCGATTCAGAAAGGGACTTTGTCCACTAAGATGGTCTTGGCAGCAATGCCTTGGCTACTATGGAAATTATAACATGTTCTTAATGGTTGACACAATTACATGTTTTATTACCATGCTATTTTATCATGAATGATGTTCCCTTATTGCATATGCCTTACGTACTTCCAAGATTCATGTATTTGCTCAAGATTTTGATGTTTAAATTTTATGTTCAAGTTTTTTCATTCAAATGTTTATGGATTGTTTTATGTTCTCTATGTTTACCCTTACTGAGCATTTGAGCTCACCCCTTTTATGTTTTCTTTTCCCCAGTATATAAATAAAGGTTTTAGGTAAGAAAAAAAGGGAATATCTTCATGGGAGATATTGAAGATCTTTCACCACGATTAGAAGATTATATTCCGAGTTTCCAAAGACACTAAACTATTACGGTCCTTGTGTGTCTGTTTTTTTATGTACTAAGTATTCCGAAAAATTAATGTAATGACCATGTACGTCAAGCTTTGGGTCTCTACAGTTGGTATCAGAGGAAAGGTTTAGTCAACCTTTGGAAACTAGGATGCGAAAACGTTAGTGAGATCCCTAGAGATATTTCTAAGGTATGTCCAGGGATGTCCCTAAGGATAAGTATACGTATAGGATATAGTCCTAGAACTATGGTAACGATCTTATAATTTAACCTAAGATGTTATATATTGAGGGTAATCCCCCTTTACTATGTTGTTTTCCCTAGCATGATTTTTTCCTCTCACACTATTCTTTTTGGGTTTTAGAAAATGGCTAGAAACATGAAGATTCATGATAATGGAGGATATGACAGACAATGGAATGATATTCTTCATGAGCAACCAAATAAAACGGGATTTGGAAGTCCAAACATCGTTATTATGCCTAATCAGCAATCTCATAATATGATCAATAATCTCAACATTGGTAAGTTTCCCGACTTAGATAATAAGAGAAAGATGGAGTTTCATGATGATCATAGAGGAAATAAAGTTCAACTTTTCCCATGTAAATCATGTGGGAAGAGGCATATGGGATATTGTTTCGAAGGAACTAGAAGATGCTTTGGGTGTGGAAAAGAAGGACACAAAGCCAGTAAGTGCAAAGGAAAAGGTTCAGTTAACACCATGGACAAGGATAATGGTATTGCTATGACATCAACAATGATTAGATGTTTTAAATGTGGAATGTATTGGCATTATGCAAACCAATGCCCAAAGGTAAAATCTCATGAAAAGAATCAGCATGGTCATGTGAGTAGTATTTATGTAGATGATGATGAAGAGACTACAAATGAAATACGAGATGAAAGAAATGATGAAGCTCAGTTAGTGGTTTAAGAAGTTAATGGAATGATTGTATGTTTATAAAGAATAATTTATGGTACTATGGAATAAATAATCATCTAAAGATTGTTACACTATTGTTTTTCATGAGCTCATGACTGATATAAGGACTAAGTGATATTATGGTTTGATTATATAGATTTTTGGGATTTTGGTATGTGGAAAGAGTTACCTTTTGACATTATTCATTTTTTCACTAAGGTTCTATGGTAATGTATGTTTCAAGAGAATATATGACTAAGGTATTAATGTGTTTGGAATAAAACCAATAAGATATATCTTATGATATATGTGGGATAAATTCCTGTATTCACATTCTTTGTAGATAACCTTTCTAGTAATTGTGTTCTTTATACTATGAGCTTGGACCGAAGTATTTTAGATAAGCCTAAAGATTGGAATGGATTATGTTGAACATAAGTTATTATTGTTTAAGGATATAACTTTTTTTGATATTATTGATGGGATGTTATAGTAATGTAGTTTTAGAAAAAGGACAACCTGCAGGACGGGCGACAGCCCATCACATCGGACAAGGCTGTGGGAATCGAACCCACAACCGAGGTGTGGCTGGCCTTTATCACCTACCACGGGCCTACAAGATGTCCCTGGTTAGTAGAAATTGGTTTTATTTTATTAATCGGTATGTTATATGACGTATAAGTTCATTTTTGGAATCATATACGATTAACCTCACCATAGATGGACTTATGTATATTTGATAACTTTTGCTAACCTTTTTTTTGAAACAAATGGAATGACCCATCATTCTATCACATGATCTGTTAACACTTCACGAATAACAAATTCGACTTCATTTCTTTAATATATGAAGTGGAAATTGTTCAAAGCACGAAAAACAGTGAGATTGTACCAAAATCAAGTAAGTATTTCTTCTAATTCAAAATTTTAAACTTTAGGGAAATGACATTGAAAACAAAAAATGTTGTCCTAGTGCTCTTCTAATTCAAAATTTTCAACGCGCGTGCGTACGTACGGAATACCGTCTGCACGCCTTGGTGTAATCTGTTTTCGAAAACCACCTTACTTAGATCGGTATAATGGTGTAAATAAATAACTATATATGATTATTTCAAAGTGATATTGATTCTGAAATATTATACATACACTTCAATGCAATTCCACGATCATGGGAATGATATCATCGCTCGTGCGTACGTACGGACTACCGTCTCCACGACGCGATGAGATTCATTCTCCATGTTAACCATTCATGAATGATTATAAAGTATATACAATAAGTAATCATGAAATATATGAAAAAATAATGATACTATGTTTATGTGTATATATATTTATGTCATCTACTTAATTTCATTCAATTCAATAAGGAAACGAAAACAATGTTCATGTGTACGTACGGCCTACCGTCTCCATGAACGGTGTATTTCATTCCTTTTATCGATCTATAATATATTTGTATATGATGAATATAAATTATATATAAATAATGTTTTAAATTCTGGAATTATGTAAATCAGGATATAAGTAATAATATCAAGAACGACAAGTCAAAACCCATACGATAAATGAAACGATATTACCCAAAACGCTCTTTAACATGGAATTTACAAAAGAACGGGTAATATAAAGTCATAAGTGAACCATATATGATATCATAACAATGAATATGATTCTGTAATAAGTAAATGACATTATTTAAATAATTATACAGGAGGTTCGGATACATACAAAGCATATCAGACTTAAGGTAAGGGATAATTATTCAAATCTCATTCTTATCCGAGATTGTTTACTCGTAAGTATTTACTGGGGGTTATGTTTATTATCCATGTCCATATGCTCTCAAAATGTTTTCATAAAATGTTTACTTTCTTTACATGTATTTTTAAGACATTTTACCCTTTTCTTACTTTTACCACATCGTATGTAAGTAATCTTTCTTTTGTTTACCATACGAGGTACTTTTTGACTTTTCCGGAAAAAGTACGAGAAGAATGTTTTTTTAACTTATACGGAATGAATGGATTTTTACGGTTTTATAAAGCCTTATTTTCATGAAGATTCCTCCAAAATATTTCATGACTATTTTCAACAAAATCCTTTTCTTTTAAAATTACATGACATTTTGTGAAAATAGAATAATTTTGAAGAAGAAAGGATATTTTCCTCAAGAATTCATTTCAAGTGTTCTATCAAAACCATTTTTCATCTAAGATGACATTATTTCATATGTATATGTTTCAAGTATCATGTCTCTATGATATAAATAGTTTCACTTTTCTTATTATGAAATTATATCCATTTCTTTTATATGGGTTATGTAATGATGGGATGATGTTTATGAAACCCATTTTATTCATTGGGTTATTATGAATGATGTATGTTTATTTTGTGGCACAAGTAAGAATGATTTCATTATGAGATGTGTGGGACCTATATCTCCCTCTAATTAATTGGGTAAAGATTTATATCTCATGAGATAAACATGGCTGTAATGGTAAGTTAATCCGGTTCAGTGTTACAGGACTGAAAAGAGGAGTGAACTCAATTCAGAAAGGGACTTTGTCCACTAAGATGGTCTTGGAAGCAATGCCTTGGCTACTATGGAAATCATAACATGTGCTTAATGTTTGCCACAATTACATGTTTTATTCCCATGATATTTTATCATGATTGATGTTCCCTTATGATATACTCCTTACGTACTTCCAAGATTCATGTCTTTGCTCAAGATTTTGATGTTTATATTTTATGTTCAAGTTTTTGCATTCAAATGTTTATGGATTGTTTTATGTTCTCTATGTTTACCCTTACTGGGCATTTGAGCTCACCCATTTTATGTTTTATTTTCCCCAAGATATAAAGAAAGGTTTTAGGTATAAAAAAAAGGGAATATCTTTATGGGAGATGTTGAAGATCTTTCACCACGATTAGAAGATTATATTCCGAGTTTCCAAAGACACTAAACTATTACGGTCCTTGTGTGTCTGTTTTTGTTATATACTAAGTATTCTGGAAAAGTAATGTAATTTCCATGTACGTTAAGCTTTGGGTCTCTATACAAACCCTTCCCAAATAATCTCTCAATATCCTTATATTACACCTAGAAGCATTATCTTAGGCATAAGTCACTTCAAAAAGTCTTTTTGGTTCAAACCAAAGGAAGTTACCCAAATTTATGGTAACTGTTTCTCTTAAATTCTTTTCTTTTATTTTGTTTTATTTTACTTCTCTAACCCCATAAACTCTTTTTACTCCTTTATTTTATGACAAAAACTTGTATCCTTAATATACTAAAATTTTGTTATGAGAAGGATTCGAACTACACTTACACACACCTCTATCGAATAGGTGAAGAACATATTGTTTCTGTTGTTGGGAAACTAACGCCTCATGAAACGATGATTGTTCGATTATCTCTTACCGAATCTCATGGTGGCCATTAATATGGAACTATATATATATATGATATATATATTATGTTGATGTTTTCTTTGTGCTTCTGTATTTTCCATTTATATCATACATTTGTGGTTTCCATTATGGGTAAAACGCGATAATTTAATTTGAGGAAGTGCAGACTACCGCCCCCTCAAAGTGATATGACTCGTTAATGACTTATATGGGTTGTATAATTTATGGATTTAATGATATTATATATTATATTATACTGTAATTATAATATACCTATGTATAATTATGTTTTAATTCCATTAAAATACAAAATAGAAATGAAAGTAGCGTTCATGCGTACATACGACTTACCGTCTCCATAAACGGTGCATTTGATTTCTTATCTCCAAATGTTATGTACTATTATAAATATATATATATATATACTGGAAATATATGATATATATGAAATCTAAATCAGTAAAATCACTCTATAGATAATGGACTTTCGACCACATGGACAATTTAAAATTATAACAAGTTCATTTTTTACTCAAGTTCTGAACATCGAAAAAATGTACAATATGAAATCAAATAATTAACTAATTGTTATAGAAATGTAATAATTGATATAAAAGGAATAAGAAATTTGAAAATTTTCTTAATCAATTAGAAATTAACTTAAGTTTATTTTTCAGGAAGAACAAGGAACATACAAGCGAGACAAGTTAAACACGTGGTAAGGGGTTTCTTATCTCACTTTTAATTCCATGAGATTTACATTGTTCACCACTTATTTATTGCATTTGGTGTATTTTGTACTTACATTTGATATATATTATCATGATTATTTTTATATTAATGATATTATGTGATTCATTTGGTTGTTATTTACTATTGTTCATATGACTCGATTGATTATAATGAGGTAAGGGTTATTTCCTCATTCTCATTATTATACAAGATTCTTCATGTGTATGTATTTTATGGGACATAATTATCATAGATACCCATATTTTATAAAACTTATTTCAAAAGGAATATTTTAAGGTTTTATTGGAGGGTCTATTTAACTAGATCATAATTTTAAATGTTTTAAAGATTTATCTTTCTAAACCCTTTTAATTAATGTCCATGTTTTCAAAATGATTTTAAGGATATATTTATATGGACATGAATGTTTTGAAATGATAATTCTTTTAAAAAGTTTCAAAGTGGTATGGGAAACTTTGATTAAAAATACCTTTTAAATTACTACCTTTATAAATTGTGATAATTTTAAATGATTTCACAAAAAATGGGTATTTATCTCAAATAAATTTACTAATCATTTTCATATATGTCAACATTATTTAATGGATTTTACACTTGTTTGAAGTTTATTTATTATGATAAAAATATTCTATATTGTATTTAGGGTTTTCTGATCTGTTTGACTGCGGATGAGTTATTTTTATTCCATTCATGGTTTATGGTTAAAGTATTGACATTGTGTATGCTAGTTTTAATACGAATGTTTCTGTTATATTTCATCCTTTTCTTAAGATGAATGTATTGGACTAGTATATTCTGGGTTGGGGACCGGTAAAAGTAAGCCCTCCGGGTTGGGTTCTGGTTACAGTAGACCCTCTGGGTTGGAGTCCAGTTATAGAGGCTCTCTAGGTTGGAGTCCGGTTACAGAGGCTCTCCAGGATGGAGTCCGGTTATAAAGGCTCTCCGGGATGGAGTCTGGTTACAGAGGCTCTCAGGGTTTGGGTCCGGTTACAGTTAGCTCATAGGTCCTGGCACGAGGCCTTGACACAGAAATTAAAGTCTGGTACTATAGATTCCCCCATTATGAAATTAGTTATTAGATGTGATTATTTTACTAGTAGAATATCCATGTGCATGTTTATATGGTAATGTTTGATTTATTTTTTCCATATTATGTTCAATTTTATGTTTAAAAGGCTGTTGTTTTATTACAAATCTTGCCTTAAAAGTTTATAGCTTCCACTAAATTATTTACCCATACTGAGCATCTATGCTCACCCCTTTCTTATGTTTTATTTTCCTAGGATATGAAGAAGTTTGTTATGAGTGATTTGGAGGATTAATCTAGGAGGCTTTGAAGTTTCTAATGGAATAAATTACTATTGTTTTTCTTTTCAATTTGTAATGTTGAACTTCATGTATGTAATCTATTTTCCATGTCTACTAAATTGATCGGTCCTTAGGGACTTGATTCCTTGTAATCAGTCCAATGTTATGTAATAATGCACCGACTCTGGGTAACTGGGGTCGGGGCATTAGAGTTTGTATCATAAGAAGTTTATCAATAACCTTGGAAACTAGATTTAGATAAACTCTAATTAGAGAATGTTACCCTAAGATAGACTTTGAGGATTAGTATAGAAGAAATTCCTACAATTTTGGTAATGTAGAGATTTTGTGAGTTTTCCAAGAAAATATATTCATGTCTGGATATGAGTAGGTAGAGGCGGCTCTGGAATAGATGTACCTATGGGTAAAACCTGAAAACACTACTTTGAGATAGACTCGAATGGGAACTGGTGCACGAAAATGAGTCGTGCTGCACTCTTGGTTATGACACTCCCGAGGGATATTCTTAGGACAATTCTCATTTTCTTTGCAAATCATTATGAAGGATTTACGAGTATATACCTCCTCAAAGAAAAAATATTTATGATTATGGATTATATCCATAAACTGTTCAATTTACGTTAGGTATTCTACAAGTTTGGAATTATTCATTGCAATTCATAAACTAACCTAGTGTATTCCATTGTATAGAAATGGAGCCCAGTAGAAGGAATGTGAACTCCAACAATACATATGATCCAAAGAGTAAGAAGGATTATATCTTTCATAGTATTAATGTAATATTTAGAAGGGAAATAGTCTCCCATGTATTCTCAACATATGGATAAATAGTATCATGTGTTAATAAGATAAGTAAAGAATTATATGAGTCCTATGGATTTAAAGGGAAGCAAGAGAAGAAAAGGATGGAAGAGAGAAAGATTGATAAAGGGAAGAGGGAAAAGAAGAATTTTCCCATATGTGATAACTGTGGAAAGAATCACCTTGGTAAATACTTGAAGAGAATGCGAGTTTGTTATAAGTGTGGGGAAAAAGGACACCAAGTGCGTGATTTCAAGGGTAAGGAAAAAGTTTCAAATGTACAATTCTTCATTTGCAAGGAGTTGGGACACTACATGAATTAATGTTCAAATCATTAGAGTATACCCCAAATTCTACTATTAGATAATAATAAAGTTATGAATACTAAAGATGAAGGGGAATGATTAGATTTCTTATGTTGTTATTAAAGTATTGTGTCATTTGAGTATTGTATTAATGATGTACATGTTATAAGAATTATAGAGTATATAAGGATTGTACTGTAGTACTATTTCATTGAGGACTTGAGATTGTGTTGAACCAAGAAAAGTGACTCAATAGAAGGTTAATTTTTTGGAAAATATATGGTTGATAGAAAGATAAACCATAATATGCTTATGATACTAAGGTAGTGATTTTGTAATAATAAAATATTGATTTGGATAAATTATATTGGATATTCTTGAATATCTTGAAACTGATTAATGATTTTATATTCCATCATTGTTGGAGTTTACAAAATTTTTGGATAGAAGGAGTATATCTAGTATTCTATAAGGAATAAGAGAGTAATAACGTAATCAATAAGGTTTTATTGTAATTCAGGATGTTGTAGTGTTTTAAAAGAATACATGATGAAGGTGTTCACATGTTATTAAATGGAAAAAAGGATCTTCATTGTGTTTACCTTCCTTATAAATTTTGGAATGTGATTTTGGACAGAAGTATTTTGGATAATTCTAGTTTGAGATTATTTTTTGATTTCCATAAAAATGACAACACGGAGGTCGGGCAGTAACTCGTCGCGTCCGACAAGGCCGTGAGACTTGAACCCGCAACCGAAGGGCGACAAGGGTGTATCACCTACCACTGGCCCATGTGATGTCTTGGATTGAATAATGTAGTTTTTTAGGTCTGGTAGATGAATTATAAATTCATTTTTTTGGAACCCTGTATGAATAGTAAAAATAGAATATTTTTTAAGTTCTATTATCTTTTAGAGTGAAAGTTGAGTTTGTGGTACAAATTAGTTAAAGGATGGAACTCTACTTGTCAAGTACATAATTTTTCTTCTCTTATTTTATAAAGAAATTAATTCTTAAACTTTAGTTAAGGGATATTAAAATGAAAAATGTGTTATCCCGATACCTTATGTTTTGTTGAACCGATGATATTTTAAATCATCATAGGTTGATGGATTTGTGGCCCTCAATTCTACAATTGTCTGTGACTGATGACCTCAATCACTCCCTATAAATATTTACATTTTCCTCTAATTATGTGTCTCTAATTTCCACCAATGTTCTCCTAATTGAGATCATAATTTGGCGGTGACTTTTTTATTCCCCTTTTCCTCTTATTAAGACTAAATTTTATTAACCCAATTTATGATGTGGGTTTTCCCACAAAGGTATTTTCTATTTTCAACCTTTTATTTTCAAAGAACAATTTCAAATTGAGAGGACACAATTTATTGAAGAAGGGAAGAATGTAACACCCCAATATTTCATAGTACATTATTTCTTCAAAGTAATCTAATAACTTGCACTACATGCAACACCGAGTTCAAGTGCACCACGACTTACCAAACTAGCCGTTCAAAAGTGGTTATGAATAGTATTAACTAAATTTTGAACTTTATATAATCCTTATAATTTTAGAATCCGCATTATGAGTTTCTTTCACATAATGAAAAACAAATTCATTTTTTTCAGATAAAAGAAGTATTTTTTTTAAAATGCAATTTTACCGCCTTTTAATGGAGAACCCTTTTTAAATCCAATATTTGAAACTTTTATATATTCAATTTGAAAAATTAAACTTCTTCTTTAGAATAGGGACATAATAATTCAGTTTCAATAAAGTTTTGGTGTTTTTTCTGATAACTTTCATATTTTGGTGAATAGTGAAAAATACTATATTTTAACTGAAAACAACTTCTTTAATCATAATAATTTGTAGTGTTAAATTATACATTTTAATGGTTTGGAAGTATAAATAGATTATATTTTTACCATTTAATCCAATTTATTAATTGGAAATAATTTCACTTTGAATTTAAACATAAACAAGTATCAATCCTTTGTTAGTAATTATTTCTTAAAAACAAACTTTTCAGTTTTGATAACAGGAATTAATTTTAAATTAACAAATTCAAATAATATGTTTTTAATTTGGTAAAATATAATTAATTTTTTAATTCATAATATCAAAATTATCTTAGGGTGAAATTTTGGTATTTTTCTGAAAACTTTCAATTTTTGATAAATAGTGAAAAACACTAAGTTATTGGTTAAAACTGAATTTTTATTTAAATAATTTTAAATAAAAATAGATACATAATACCAATATAATTTCAATATAATTCATTGGATTAATTTTATAATAATTTTAGATATATAAAAATTTTATTGAACTTTTTACCATCTTTTACCACCTCCTAGGAACATTTGCAAATTTGCATAAAACTTAATTATACCACTTCTGTGAGTTGAATTTCAAAAATCTGATAGACACTATTAAACTCAGTAAGTAAAATGTGGTTCAATAAGATGAAAATAATTTTTATGGAATATTAACTTTCGACTTTTACTTACCACGATTAAAGGTAAATAGGGTAATTCAAGGTAAAAAGAATATTATAATAATAAAAATTACCTTAACACTTCTCCTAACCTTATTGGATGAGTCATGGCCGACCATGAGAATCCTTGGGTCGATTTTGGGACCCCATGAAGCCACTTATGAATGATAATGACACTTTATTTTTAATTAACTTAAAGTAAAAGCAAAAATGACATAAACAAATATCTTTTAGTAAATCAATTTGTACATGGGGTTATATAAGTTATATTTTCGACTATAAATATTCATTGGAAAGATAAAAAATATTTCCTACATTATGGTATTTTCTTATTATTTTTATACCTCAAAAAAATTAAATTAGTTATGACACAATAATGATGTAGTATTTTCCCCATTAATAAATGATTTAAATAAATAAGATTATTAATATTAAAACTATATCCAAAACCTGTACAATTATTATTGGAAGATTTTATTTTGACTATGAGTCATTTTTTCTTCGAATTTAATTAGTTTTAGACCATTAGAAACCGAATATCACTATATAATAAAATTATATTTTCTCACTTTCCTAAAGAGACCCTCCTCCCCCTTATAAAATCACACCAATTCTAACCCATTCCACACACCTCTCAAACCCATTTCCTTATCCAAACCCTGCCCAAATATGCTCTGAAAATCCATATAATACACCTAGAAGCCTTACCTGAGGTATAAGTCACTTCAAAAAGTTTTTTTGGTTCAAACCAAAGGAAGTTACCCAAATTAAAAGTAATTGTTTCTCTTAAATTCTTTTCTTTTCTTTTGTTTTATTTTACTTATCCAATCCCCCAAAACTCTTTTTATTCCTTTATTTTATGACAAAAAAAGTATCATAAATATACTATGATTTTTTATGATAATTATTCTAACTAGACTAACACACACCTCCATCTAATGGGTGAAGAACATATTGTTTCTGTGGTTGGAAAACTAACCCCTCACAAAACGATGATGATTCGATTATCTCTTACCTCCTCTCATAGTGGCCATTAAGATGAAACTGTATTTATATATGATATATATATTATTTTTCTGTTTTCTTTGTGCTTCTATATTTTCCATTTATATCATACCATTATGGTTTCAATTATGGGTAAAACACGATAATTTCATTTGAGGAAGTGCGGACTACCGCCCCCTCAAAGTGATATGACTGGTTAATGAATTATTTGGGATGTATAAAGTATGGAGTTAATGATATTATATATGAAATTATACTTGAATTATAATATAACTATGTATCATTATGTTTTAATTCCATTAAAATACAAAATAGAAATGAAAGTAGCGTTCATGCGTATGTACGGCTTACCGTCTCCATAAACGGTGCATTTCATTTCTTATCTCCAAATGTTATGTATTATTAAAAATACATATATATATTAGACATATATGATATATATGAAATCTAAATTAGTAATATCATTCTATATATAAGGTCTTTTGACCACATGGACAATTTAAAATTATAACAAGTTCATTTTTTGACTCAAGTTCCGAACATTGACAAAATGTCCGGAATAAACTCAAATAATTAAATAATTGTTATATCAAGGTAATAAGTGATATAAAAGAAATAATAAACTTTAAAATATTCTTAAGCAATTATAAATTAACTTAAGTTTATTATTCTGTAAGAACAAGTAACATAAGAGCGAGGCAAGTCGGACGCGTGGTAAGGGGTTTCTTATATCACTTTTAATTCCGTGAGATTTCCATTGTTCACCACTTATTTATTACATGTGGTGTATTCTATACTGTCATTTGATATATATTATCATGATTATTTTCATATTCATTAAATTATATGATTCATTTTCTGGTTATTGACTATTGTCCATACGACTCGATTGATTACAATGAGGTAAGGGTTATTTCCTCAATCTCATTATTATCCGAGATTGTTCATGTGTAAGTATTTTCTGGGACATACTTATCATAAATACACATATTTTATAAAAATTATTTAAAAAGGAAATTTTTAAGGTTTTATGGGAGGTTCTATTTAACAATATCATCATTTTAAATGTTTTAAAGTTTTATCTTTCTAAACCCTTTTAATTAATGTCCATGTTTTCAAAATGATTTTAAGGATTTATTTATATGGACATGAATGTTTTGAAATGATAATTATTTTAAAAAGTTTCAAAGTGGTATGGGACACTTTGATTCAAAAATCCCTTTTAAATGACTACCTTTATAAATTGTGAGAATTTTAAATGATTTCATGAAAAAGGGGTATTTCTCTCAAAGAAATTTACTGATCATTTTCATCTATGTCAACATCCTTTAATTTATTTTACACTTGTTTGAAGTTGATTTATTATGATACAAATCTTTTATATTGTATTTTTGGTTTTGTGATATTTTTTAATGTGGATGAGTTATTTTTATGCCATTCATGGTTTATGGTTAAAGTATTGACATTTCGTATGCCTGTTTTAATATGAATGTTTATGTCATATTTCAACCTTTTCTTAAGATGAATGTATTGGAATACTATGTTCCAGGTTGGGGACAGTTAAAAGTAAGGCCTCCGGGTTGGGGTCTGGTTACAGAAGACCCTCCGGGTTGGAGTCCGGTTATAGAGGCTTTCTGGGTTGGAATTCGGTTACAGAGGCTCTCTGGGATGGAGTCCGGTTATAGAGGATCTCTGGGTTTGGGTCCGGTTATAGATATCTCATAGGTCCTAGCATAAGGATTGACATAGAAATTAAATTTTGGTACTATACATTCCCTCATTATGAAATTAGTTATTACATGTGATTATTCGACATGTAGAATATCCATGTGCATGTTTATATGGAAATGTTTGATTTATTTTTTCCATATTATCTTAAAGTTTATTTTTAAAATGATATTGTTTTATTACAAATCTTGCCTTAAAATTTTATAGCTTCCTCTAAATTATTTACCCTTACTGAGCATCTAAGCGCACCCCTTTATTATGTTTTATTTTCCCAGGATATATAGAAGTTAGTTATGAGTGACTTGCAGGCATAATATAGAAGGCTTGTACATTTCTAATGGAATAAATTACTTTTGTTTTCATTTTCAAGTTGTAATGTTGAACTTCATGTATGTAATCTATTTTCCAAGACTGCTAAACTGATCAGTCCTTGGGACTTGATTCCTTGTAATCATGCCAATGTTATGTAATAATGCACCAACTCTGAGTAACTGGGATTGGGGCATTACATTAAGTTTAAATGAATAATTATTAAACCATATGTTGGAATAATATTTATTCAACATGTTAAATAATAAATCATAATATATTATTTAACTGAGATTCTGGATACACTTAGTGTGTGACCCCTCCTGGCCTCTTCCTCAGTGGCACTAGGTGAAGTAACCTAAAGTCCAAGGTTATCATCTGGAAACATTCCATGGAACCCATAGAGAAATAATTTGATGCTTTAATGACATAATATCTCATATGGATTCTTACTTTGTAATATAATCCCTTTATCATGATATCTTCAAAAAAGTAGGTTGCATGATGGTTCCATCAACCTATGTGCTTGATGTATCTTTCTTTGAATTTATAGCCATCAATATTTCCTATATAACACCATGAACATGGATTTTTTATGCTATATTATTTCCATAAAAGGGATTGATATATAAAATTCAGTTAAAGAATATAAGGGAAAATCCTTTCTTGCATTATTCATTATTGCAATACTACTCATGACACACCCAATGTATCCTACCATGATGGAAACATATGTCATCATAGTTTTCATCATTACATCAAAGTACATGACATATAATATTCATTAATAATAATATTAAATACTAAGGATCAAAACACATGTCCATAGATAGGAACATCCAATGACAGATATAAATGTTGATTTCCTACTGGTGGGTCTCATTCTCATAAAATCCTACATTAGATATTGCTAAGTGTGTACACCATGAGAAGGTTCTTTAAATCCCAATGAGTCTCCAACCATGATATCCTATATAATTTGTGTCCCTCAAATTAAATAATTTTTCTATAGAACATATATTTAAGAATAGTTTCGTGGAACTTCTAGGTTCTCATCATAGCAGGGAACTGCTATGTATTTTTTGTGAGACAACTACTCTTAGGACATTATCACATAATATATCATGAAAAAGAACAATCATGATGTGATAATAAGTTTATTAATATTCAAACCTATGAATACAGGTTATCATAAAGTACACATAAGTTTGTTCTAGGGAACTAACTCCAACAGACTCCCACTTGTACTAGATACAACTACTAACAACCTTTAGTCTACTAGATCTCACATGATACTCATTCTTTGGCTAAGATAGGCCTGTAGTCAAGGGGTCTGACACATTTTCCACCATGGGTACTATTATTATTGAAACATCACCTATTTGATAAAATTCCCTCTATATGTGATACACACATAGTATATTTTTTGTTGATTGGGGTGACCTTGGATCTTTTACAAGATCCACCACTATGGTATTATCATAATACAATGTGATAGGGTATTTACTTCTAGAAACCACATCAAGCCGTGTATGAAGTTTTATATCCAAATAGATTTCTTGGCTGCATCAGAAGATGCTATATACTTAGACTCCACTGTTGAATCTGTAAAAACTTGCTTTTTTACACTCGTCCATCTCATAGCACCTTAGTTGAGACAAAAAACATATTTTGAATGTGACTCCAAATCATTATGATCCTTTTTAAAACTTCCATCAGTATAACACCTTATTACTAGCTCCTCATCTCCTCCAAAAACTAGGAACATATCCTTTGTTATCCTCATATGATAGCCTTAACAGCAGACCAATGATATTATCCTAGTTCTTCTTGATATCTACCTACCATGATCATTGCGTAGGCAAAATCAATTCTAGTAAATAACATAGCATACATGATTGATCCTATTGCTGAAGCATATGGGGCCTTAATCATTCTCTCTTTCTCCTATTATGTTTGAGGATGTATTTTCTTAGAAAAATGTAAAAAATGTGACACTGGAACCAATCCCCTTCTTGGATTGTTCCATACAAAATATATTTAGTATATATTCAATATATTTACTTTGACTTAGTCCTAGAAGCCTATGGGATCTATCAAAAATGATCTTTATCCCAATAATATAAGCTACTTCACCTAATTCCTTAATTGAGAAACACTTTTTTAACAATTCCTTAATAGATTCTATGACTGGTATGTTGTTTCCAATGAGTAATATGTCATAAAAATATACAACTAGGATAATGATTTCATTCCCAATAAACCACTTTTAAATACATGTATCTCATTTGTTATTAATGAAATAAAATTATTTTATAATTTTATAAAATAAAATATTCCAGGACCTGAATGCTTGCTTCAATCCATAAATGGATCTATGCACCATGAACATATTTTTTGCATCACTTGGCATCACAACCCCTTCTGGTTGTGTCATATAAACATATTATTGAAGATTCACATTAAGTAAATTAGTTTTAACATACATCTTCCAAATCACATATTCATTGTAATCTACTATATAAAGTATAATTATGATGGATTTAAACATGTAATGTGGTTAAAAGGATTCATCATAGTCAATTCCTTGAATTTTTTTAAACCCTTTATCCACTAACATTTCATTATAGGTATTTAATTTACCTTCTATGTATAAATTATCTTGAATACCCATTTTCACCCTATGAGCTTTACATCAATTGACACATTAACTAGAACCCAAACTTTTTTTCGATACATGGAATCTATTTCATAATTCATGGGTTTTCCCATCATGTAGCTTCTGAGATCTCTACTACTTATTTTTAGGAGATAGGTTCATCATTCTCAACCAAAAATGAGTCACCATATTTTATGACTAGAAAACCATATCTCTCTGGTTCCTTACCTCTCTTGTACTCCTCTATAGTACTTGTGTTTCATGAACTAATTCTTCCATGTGGACCTATGAAATATTTTATTTCACCAACTCTTGTGTGTCTTGATAATCAACTTCATCAAAGTCAATATTTCTCCCACTATCATTTTTTAAGATTTTCTCCCACTTAGGAAAGATGGATTTTCTAATGATAGTTACTTATTTTTGTCTAAGGGGTTATATAGGTAGTATCCCTTTGCTTCCATTAGACACCCTATAAAGATACAATTTTTTTCCCGGAGGTGATAGTTTATTAACTGACAATTACTTAACAAATACCTCACAACCCCATATACGTGTATGCAGTATAATGGGTTTCTTTCCACTCCACACCTCTAAGGGAATTCCATTTTCCACTTTAGTTGGTACTAGGTTTAATTTATATGCTACAGTCTATAATACATATCCCAAAAAAAGATAGTAGAAGATCTACATCACAAATCATCAACCTTACCATGTATAATATGGTATGGTTCCTCCTTTCACTAAAACCATTCCACTATGGTGTTTAAGGTAGAGTGAGTTGAGATAGAATCTCAGACTCTCATAGAAAGTCAATGAAATCTTGGTTAAGATACTAACCACATAAATCTGATCAAATCTTTTTTATCTTCTTCCTAAGTTGATTATCTACTTCATTCTTGAATTATTTGAATTTCTCAAAGGACTCAGACTTATACCACATCAAGTAGGCAAAGTCATATCTACTCATGTAATCAGTGAAAGTTATGAAGTAAGAATATCTACCTATATCTTCTTCTGGAAATGGTGTACACACATCAGTGTGAATCAACTCTAGAAGCTCTGTGGCTCTTTCACCCCGTCAACCAAATGATGGTTTGTTCATTTTTACTTATAAACAAGTATAATATATTTCAATTGGTTTTATCTCAAAAGAGTCTAAATAACCGTCTTGATAGATCTTTTTCAAATTCTTCTCATTTACATGACCAAGATGACAATTCCATAACTGGGTGTTATATGAGTCATGTGAACATGATTCATTATCAATTTCCAATACTTGGATTTGGTAATTTAATACACAAGTCCCATTATTTAAAAGTTCCATGCCATAAAATATGTTATCTTCATAAATGAAAAATAATTACTTCCAAACTTAGAAATAAACCCATATTCATCTAGGAATGATACACAAATTATGTTCTTGGTAACAGTTGGTGTATAATAAATATCTTTTAAAACCAAAATCATTTCCACTAGGAATGAAAAGGTGTTAGTAACCAATGGATAGAGTAGCCAACCTCACACCGTTGGAAGCTCATAAATCCACCTCTCCTCAAGTAATATTTTAGAATCTACTTGGTTATCACATTTGGATACATATGTGGGAACCAAAAGATGTATCTAATACTCAATGTAATTATACTAAAAGATTACACATGATAACGAGTGTACCTTTATCTTCTCTATACTTTTGGGTGAAGTTCTTCTTCTAGTGTCCTTGCTTTCCGCATGAAAAAAATAATTCCACCTTTTCCTTTCCCCGCCTCTAGATCTTTCACTTCTTTGAGGGATGGTTCTTGAGAGATTTAGACTTTTTGTGATTCTTGGACCCCTTTTCCTTGTTCTTCCTTTTATGTTTCACCATAAGGACCACGAGTTTATCAAACCCCATGTCCTTGTCCACTTGGTGAATTAAATTAAGAAGTTTTGAAAGACTCTTATCATTATTTCACAAATTGTAATTAATAATAAAACTAGATAAGGTATTTGGCAGTTATTAAAGTATGATATTTGTGCACAACTGATATGGGAATTTAATGTCTATGATATATAAGTGTTCAATGTATCCAATAAGCTTGACTACATGTGGCCCATCTATCACAGAATCTCCAAGATTAGTTTTAAGAAAATAATTAGAGATATCATATCTCTATTATCTATCCTTATCTTGATAAAGATCCTAAATTTGAGAAATAATTTTATAAGTATCTATGTCCTCATGTTTCTTTTAAAAGATCATTGGTCATGGATGATAACATGAAACACTGAACATTTGTGGAATTATTCAAAATTTTCTCATAGAGATTTAACTCTCTATCACTAGCCTCATTACCATGCGCATTAGGTTTACATTCTTCTAGAATATATTGTTTCCTTTCATGCTGAAGGATAACACATAATCTCTTTTTATGCTCTTGGAAATTTGTTCTGGTTAGAAGGTTATCCTTTTCAAGTATAGATCATAGTGATATGTTCGAATTCATTTTATTATATTTTCTTCAAATAAAATGATCATAATTTTTATACTTTATCTAATAAAATTTTGACAAACAAATAAATATTATATTTATTGATATCCCATTATTTTATCTAAACCAAATAGCCCTCAAAATTGGCTCCATAATATCCTATTTCTTGGAAATTCTAGTGTAAAGGATCTATATTCCCCTTCTAGTTACCTCAACTTTGGATGGTCAAGTAAGATGAATGTTTTTAGGAAAGAATTACAAATTAAAAATTCATTAACTCATAGTTCCTTTATCTGTTGAGTGGACTCTCCATTCCTAAAATCTGTAAATTGGATTTCCTCAACTCTTTCATCTCAATTACACCAAGTCCGGATTTGGAAGTCAACCCTTGATATGTCAACCCAAAAATTCAAGTTAGAATTCCTTGATAATTGAAAGCACCCCAACTTGGCCAGTCAATCACTTTGAATTATGGTTCGATTTTAACTAAAGTAGTAGAAGTCTATATCGACTTAATATATATAATTAAGGGATTTTATCCTTTATGAGAAAATTGCCACTTATTTTCTTTATTAAATTCCTATTAACATTAATTGGATTTAATTAAGTGATTAACCATGTATTATATAATATTTATGTGTAATCCAATTTATTTTAGTTCTATCATGTATTCTTATTAATTAATTAATTCATGTGATCATGAAAAAACATCCATAATGAAATTACCATGAAACCTAATAAAAATAAAATAATAAAGTGATATGATCATGAGATTTACTAATGGTATGTTTATCTAAATGATGATAAATTGACCATCGACCTAGCGGAAAAACACCTTGAACCATTTTAGGTTCATGTTACATATTTTCACCTATCCACCTGTGCATATCTCTTGTATTGGTTTCATCTTGTCTGAAAACATGAACCACCTTCATTATCTTGGGGGCTACATCCATTACATATTCTTTTACACACACATAGGTGAGGGGAAGGGGTTTACAAAAAAGAAACCATAAGAATTCAGACCATTACATAATGAGATGAGGGATGAAATGAAGTTCAACAATTTTATATAATATATTAAATGAAACCAATCACATATAAAGGTCTTGTCAATTCTCATGATCATCCACATGCATGCAATGAATTACGCATTTTAACAAAATTATTATTCAATTCTAATCATTATTATTTAAGATAAATCGTGCTCAAATCTATTAATTATCTTCTTTAATTAACCAATTCTTTAATCTTAATTATCAACCGAATTTCCTTGATATTCTCATCCATAATAATTTTAAAAAATTTAAATTAATTAATTTAAAATGAACTATATACATAAATGTACCTTGAAGGAAACACAATGAATTCCCTTCCAAATCTACCCAACATGTATTACAGTCATATACTATCTACTCTTGTGACATATGTCATACATGAATTATCACAAAATTTCATGACATATTCTATAAAATTAATGATTACGCTAATTAAATGATTTTTCTATCATGTTTCATGCTACAATTCACATGGGGTAATTACTATAAAATGAATCACACATGATATGTAGATATGAACATTATATGGTAATTAATTAAACACATAGACACACACACACACACATACATATATATATATTAAAAACCATCACATGGCATGTCCTATCAACTTAATGACCACACAAAATCACATGTCAATAAGGTTTACATAGTATAATAAATTAATTTTAATTCTAAATAATTTGGTATAAGTACATAGTGTGTATAAGCGATCTACATGATGTGTACATTTCTCACTATCTATTAGAGGTACATGCCTAGGGACTCTGTGTGTAAACTGTGCCTCAAAAAAATTGGAGTACACAGTGTGTACAAGGGATATATGGAGTGTGGTCTCTGAGTTACAATGTCACCAGTCAGGTAGTCCATTTAAGAAGATTCATAGACTATCAGTGAATAAAGTACTACACTCCATGTACGTGGGAAACATGGCATCTACTCTATCTGACCGCACACCAAGATGGCCCAATCAACACATGGTGTAAAATTTAATGCATCATGTATACTCAGTGCACATAGTTTGAATTAATTTTAAATTAATTCCTAGTGTAATGAACACTAGTACACAACATGTAGTTATGGTTACATATAGTGTAATATTGTGTTATATGACCAGAATCCTTGGTACCTATATATGAGTTCTTTGATTTTATTTCGTTTTTAAAATTAATCAATTTTATTAGATATACAAGAAACAAAAGTGGAAGAATAAGATCTCATAATTTGAATTAAAGAACTATTAAAATTTAATTAAAAAATAAATGAAAAATGTGTAAATCAATCAATTTTTTTTGAAAAGGTCAAAGCACAATATATAAATTAAAAAGGTTACAAGAGACGAAAAGATTGGATTTTTTTACAATCTCTGTCGAAAAGATAAGATAAATCAGCTAGCAGAGTGTCAAGCCAAGTCATGCTTTGATGAACTCCTTTGTTAGCAAGAGCATCAGCAACGACATTTGCTTCACGGTAGGCATGAGTAGCAATGTAATCAATCCCATGGAGCATCTTTAAGCAATTCATCTAGCGTGTAGTGAGAGGTCAGGCCAGATGAATGATTCCATTCCAGATGGCATGAATGATGGTGGTAGAATCACTTTCAATCCAAATCTTTTTCCATCCTTTTTGAAGCGCAAACTCAACAGCGTGAATGACTCCAAGTATTTCCACCTCCAGAGATGAAGAGCGACCACATCCAACATAGAAGCAACCCTGACATTGGATAGCCGAGTCTCTGAAGATAGCACCACAACTGGAAGGTCCTGGATTGACTTTAGAGGCACCATCAACGTTCACTTTGATCCATCCCGGTATCGGCGATTGCCAAAAAACTTCAAAGGAGCATTTGGGTGCAGGGTAGATTCCAGGAACACGAAGATGATGAAGTATCTCAAAGTCACCAACCGAGTTGTTGCAACAGTCTTTTTGAATTGAGGCGGCTTCATGGATTGAAATAAGAATCCTAGATTTTCTAGCATTGAGACTAAATGAGCAATTATTATGAATGAGATCATTTCTAGCGTACCAGATCTCATGCAGGAGTTCTGCCACAGCCGCAAGAAAAATATTTTTAACCTATGAAGAAGATTCATGTCTAATACAATTTTTTAAAAACAAAGAAATAGAGTCAGTTAAGATCAATCTGCAATTGAATAATTCAAAAACATAATTCCATAAAGCAGAGTCCGTGGCACAAGATAGAAAAAGATGATCAGCATCCTCCCTGTATTGATTACACAAGCGACATTTAGAACAAAGCTGAATGCTGAACTTTTGAAGAATAATTTCAGTGGGAAATCTATTATGAGAGATACGCCAAATAAGGGTGAGCCTAGAAGGCTTAATCCAAGGTTTATTGAAATGACTCACCCAAAGATAATTAGATTCCTCATTGGAAAAGTTATGCTTATAAAAGTTTTTTGAGTCAAGAATACCATTTGGAGCAGGTTCCCAAACAAGGAAGTCCCCATCAGAGGAAAAGGGATGATTATCAATAGTCTTCACAATATGATCAGGGAGGTCATGTCTATGTGAATGTAAGACATATTTTATGGACTGATTAGTATAAGCAGGAATGACATTGGGTGGTAACAGTGAGATCAGGGGGTTACCACACCATTTGCCACACCAAAAATTAATGGAAGAATCAGCACTGACCATCCATCTAGCATTTTCCATGATCTTACGGTATGAGTCTCTGATAGAAGTCCATATTGAAGAGTTGATGAAAGTTGAATTACTCGTTAAAATTTTATGAATAAATCTATGGTTTAAAAAATCATAAACTTTAGAAGTAGAATTGATAATATGCCATGTTAGACGGGCCTGCAGAGCGCTATTGAACAACTTTAAATTTTTAATGCCAATACCACCTTTATCAATCAGTTTAGAAAAAGAATTCCAAGGAATAGTGACAAGCTTCTTTTCAAAAATACTTCCAGTACAAATAAATTTTTTAATGTAAGTATTAATTTTTTTGAATATTCTTATAGGCCTTTTATAAATCATGAGGGCATAGACCATTTTAGAAACAATGGTGGATTTGACCAAACAAATTCACCCATCCATGGAAAGGGATTTACCCTTCTAATTAGAGAGCTGGATAATGATTTGATCTATGATATTAGCAAAGTGGCTAACTTTGGTTCTACCCCAAAAGATAGAAACACCTAAATAAGAGAAAGGTAAGAGACCTTCTTTGATACCCAGATAAGTGGTAATGGTAGATTTTCTTCTAACCGGAAAGTTCTTACCAAAAAAAATATGTGATTTATTCCAAGAAATAGCTTGACCAGAAACTTCCTCATAGTGGGTTATGTCTTGCTTGAAAACATGAATTTTTTTTGATCCCCTTTAAGAAACAGAATAATATCGTCGGCATATAAAAGATGAGTAGGGGTATTTAAGTTTCTGGTAACTTGAATAGGCTTAAGTTTACTTTGATCCACCAGACTGCTGAGAAGCCTACTTAGGTAATCCTCAGCAATAAAAAAAAGGATGGCAGAAAAGGGGGTCGCCTATCTAACACCTTATAGAATTTAAAAAAACCACTAGGAGTGCCATTAATAAGAATAGAGATGAAAGCTGAATGAAAAAGAGTCTTAATTATTCCAATAAAGGTATCATTAAACCCAAAGTTTTTTAAGACTTTGAAGATAAAATTCCATTCTATGGTGTCCAAAGCCTTTCTGATGTCTAATTTAATAGCCACATATCCTCCTCTAGTGTTTTTGTTTAGACTGTTGGTACATTCGGAGGCAAGACAAATGCAGTCTTGAATAGACCTACCTTTAATGAAGCCAAATTGATTCCAAGGAACAATTTTTGTTACAAATAGGAGCAAGTCTATTCGCAATGATTTTGGTAATAATCTTATAAAGAGTGTTAATCAGGGAAATCGGTCTAAATTGATGGATCTAAGAGGAATTTTCAACCTTGGGGATTAGGTTAAAAATTGAGCATTGATCACATGTGGTAAAGAACCATGAATAAAGAAGGTTCGGACAAGTTTACAAACATCATTGTGGATAATATCCCAATGATTTTGAAAGAAACCATTATTGAACCCATCCGGGCCAGGTTGCACTCTCTGGATTAAGGCCAAAGACAGTGTCTTTAATTTCCACTAGTGCAGAAAACGTTTTTTACATCGGTTATTTTTCATTTTTTACGTCGGTTTCTAGCCGACGTTAATACGGGCGATGTTATAAATAAAATTTTTGACGTCGGTTATTTAGAAACCGGCGTCAAAAACATAAAATCGTGATGTTTATGATGTCAGTTATTTTAGAACCGACGTAATAAAGAAAATGGGAAGGTTTTATAATGTTGGTTATTTAACAACCGACGTGATAAAAGTCCTGGGAAAATGGTTTATCACGTCGGTTATTAAAAAACCGATGTGATAAAAGGATGGGGAAATGGTCTATCACGTCGGTTATTAAAAAACCGACGTGATAAACCGGGGGGAGGGGGGTTTATCACATCGGTTTTTTAATAACCGATGTGATAAACCGGGGGGAGGGGGGTTATCACGTCGGTTATTATATAACCGACATGATAAACCGGGGTGAGGGGGGTTATCAGGTCGGTTATTATATAACCGACGTGATAAACCAGGGTGAGGGGGGTTTATCACGTTAGTTATTATATAACCGACGTGATAAACCGGGGTGAGGGGGGTTTATCACATTGATTATTATATAACCGACGTGATAAACCGGGGGTGAGGGGTGTTTATCACGTCAGTTATTATATAACCGACGTGATAAACCGGGGGAGTGGGGTTTATCACGTCGGTTATATAATAACCTCCGTGATAAACCGCGGGAGGGGGTTTATCACGTCGATTATTAAATAACCGACGTGATAAACCGGGGGGGGGGGGGGGGGGGGGTTTAGCACATCGGTTATTAAATAACCGACGTGATAAACCATTTTTCCAGGCCTTTTATCACGTCGGTTATTAAATAACTGACGTGATAAACCATTTTCCAGGCCTTTTATCACATCGGTTATTAAATAACCGACGTGATAAACCCAATTTTTTTTTAAATTGAATGCAGTCATCCTCTCTCCACCAGAATCAACCAGAAAACAAATCAAGAAATCATGCCACAAAAATAGAAGTAGATCAAAATTAAGCATCTACATTGATAACATATAATACTTACCCCCCTAGACAGCCCCCACCCTTATGTATACCCCATGGACAGCCCTCCCCCACCCTGTTGGAGCCCCCACCCCTCATGTATACCCCCTGGACAGCCCTCCCCCACCCCATTGGAGCTCCCACCCTCATGTATACCCCTTGGAAAACCCTCCCCCACCCCATTAGAGCCCCCACCACACTTCTGGACTGCCCCCCGACCCCCGAACAGCCCCAAACACCCCTCGAAAACCCCCCACCCGCTTGAACAACACCCCTCACCCCACTTGACAGCCCCCCCCCCCCCACACACACCCCTGGATAGCCCCAAACACCCCTGGACAACCCCCCTACCCTCATGTATACCCCCCACCCCTGGACAGCACTCCCACACTCCTGGACCACCTTCCCACACCCCTGGACAACCCTGCCACCCCCCAGGACTATCCCCCCACCCCACCGGACAGCCCTCCCAGACCGCTGGACACCCCCCAACCCCACTGAACACACCCCCACACCCTTGTAACCCCTCCCCCATAGAACCAAATCCATACCATAAAAACCAACAAAAGTAAACCAAAACAAGAAGTAGAGAAAAATTAAACATTCACTTATATAACATTCAAAACTTACACTGTCAACTTAAAAAAAACTAAATCCAACCTAAACAACTACCAAATACAAAATTACAATGACAATATTCAAAATTACATTTTACATTACAAACAACTAAAATTCAATCAAACCTTTAAAATAATTTGACCACTCCACTTGTAAATGTTTGATGTCTTCAGCAGTATAGGGTTTATGGTCATCAAAAATCTACAAATGAAAAAGAAGGTAGTTAACGTGTATAATGAATAAATCAAATTGAAATGGTATGGCAAAGTTTAAGAGGAAATCGTACCAGGTCAAAATTCACAACTGTCCCAGTTGTTATTATTTCATACATAAATCTTAACATATAATATCCGCATTCGATGAGGCCTTGTTGTTCATGACAATTCTGTTTGAATGAGTGTAAATTCAATATATTATTTTTATGTAATAAATCAAAAAGTACAAATTATAAATGGAAATTTACCTTCGCATTTACATATTTGATCTTTGCATTTCTTTTCTTTGTGTTTTTTCGAAAGTAGGCCCATGCACTGTTAGAAAATAATACGAATGGGGTAAATTTAAAATTCATTATAATATATAAAACTATTGAGAAATTGAAACTTACCTTTCCAATATATTCTTAAAACTTTTCTGCACATCACCATGGACAGAGCATATCCAATAAAGAGTTTTCTCCCTTGGGAAAAAACCCCCTAACATCTAATGATCACTGATAAAAGGAAATTTAACGTTAGTGGTTTTTTATGTTAAAATATAATTAACTCTTTGAGAGAAATGTGTTTCATACCTCTCACAAAAAGGCATCATCCAACATTGTGTGATTATATTCTTTTCAAATATTTTAGCAATATAAACCATTCTTTGTTCCTCATTCAATGCACATGCTCAGGGGAAATCAATTGTGGGTCCATGAATCCATATACTTCTGTCAGCTCATTCCTCTCACAAATTTTATAAAGATACCTAATACAAAACATACATAAGTATACATTTTTAATAAATATAACGCAGGGAAAAGGTGTTAAGACTTACATGGAAAAAATTTTCACCACGTTGATACCCAACTTATCTCCAGCAACAAGCTCCATGATATCAGTTTTTATAATCCCCACACTTATTTCACGTCCACAAACATGAGCTTCCATTGGAAAATAATAATAACCCAACAACAAATGCGAATATCTTGGAAATCTGTCAAGACCATTTGAATCTGTATATGATGTCATTTCCATTTGTCTTTGTTGTTGTCTATACAATATTTCTTTACATTTGAAGTATTCCTGTAAAAAAAATTGAAAAATATATTAGTTTTAAAATGATAAAACAACTTTAATAAAAAAAAGTAAAATAAAAGATATAACATTCATACCTCTATGGTAATGAGTTGAAGAAGTCTGGATGGCCAAAATAAAAAATGGCCGATACTCTGTCCAACTGTTGCCACCTCATCTATAGGTATTGGTACCCTAGCTAATCTATCTATAATATCCTGTACAGTGACCCTCTGATTCTTGACCTCTAATTATTGATCATGAACTGTATCTCCTATACAATATACCAACCCATATGCTACTATATGATGTTGAGAATCATCAACATACAACTCGCAATATGTAGGAAGCTGCGGCGGAGGCGTAGGATAAAAAATGGGGTCCGCAGGCTGAGGTGGGGGAGTGGGAGTTACTGGTGGAGGTGGAGGATAAATAATGGGGTCTGCAGGGGGAGGTGGAGGAGTGGGAGTTGCAGTCTGAAATTGTCTTTGCAATTCTGCAAACATAGACTGCACCGACTCTCTAATCTTTTCCTCCATCGTCGCATTAATATTATGAACTTCAGCCTCCAAGGATTCTATTTTTTTTATAAACCCCCTCAATGTTATAAGTTGAAGAATTTGGCAACACTTTTCTTACTGATACACCTGACGGATATCCTCTTACACGACCAGGATGTTCGGGCCTTCCCAATGCTGCAAATAAAATATCTTCCCTCCTAGTGGCTGTAAATGTCCCCTCTGAACTCTGCTCCTCAAGAGAGTCCTGTATTAATTAATTGAACATTTTTTTAATGATTGAAATTATATGAAGAAAATAGTTAACTTAAATAAATTAAATAGATATCTTACAATCCTCTCAGCTACGATTCTAGATTATTCTGAAAGATATTGCCCTTTTTCCCTTCCGAGCTCTCTTCCATTTTTCATGTCTAGATGGAGGGGATGGAGGGGCCACCTCTCTAGAGCTTGAAGACTCAGCTCTTAGTTGTTGAAATTTTTCCGCCATCATTTGTTCTTCCAATAATGCATACCCTCCCCGAGATAAACTATGAGGGTATACATTTTTAGATTGGATCTCCTGATGAGCTTTCCTTGTTTGCTGTAATTTAAGAATAATAAATCATTAACAAAACATTAATAAAATCACTTATATAAGAAAGTTTATAAAAGTTTACATTTCCCTTACCAGAAATGAATCTTTTATTCTACTTTCAAAAAACTATCTCCATGTGTCTTCATCTATAAAAGGATATATACGACATGGATTTTCATGACTCCTATGACCATAAATGAAATCAGATGAGTGGGTTGATTTGAAATCCCTCCATCTCCTGGCAGCCAACGATAAGCATTTCTTCCTGACTCCTCCAGTGTCAGGAATATCAAATGTCATATGATAAAGAAGTGGTTAAACATATTATATATACTAGAAACATTAAAATAATGGTCAAACAATGACAAAAGATCTTACCAAAATCGTCTCCCAGAACTGAGAGATAATCGCTTTATCCACACTTCTCCAATCATCATACAGAATGCTTACTTTGCTCTTAGCCTGAGTTGATAAAAAACTCTTAAAATCTTTTGCATTCGGACCTCTAGGAATATCATCATCATCAAACTCAATGATTATCCGCTGATCCTGCATACGGGCAAGTGATAATTTTGGTAAACGTGTGCACCCACGTTTACCAACCTTTGAACTCTTTGTCGTAATAGGAGCATGTGAATGTTCTTCCCCAGAGGTATGACCAGCAATATGCTCCTCTCCAGAATCATGTGGTTGATCATCTGAATGATCTGTCATTATCCTTCAAATCAAAAAAACAAACATCAGTTCACAAATATACAAATTCAAATATTTTAATACTACTGTAATCAGAAAATAGAAAAGTGTACTAAGTTACATAATAATAAACATTAGTAATATGGTAAGCATGTTAAACAATGGTAAATATGGTAAATATGGTAAAGATGGTCAAGAAGGTAAAAATGGTAAAAATAGTAAACTTGGTAAACATGGTAAACATGGTAAAGTAATTGTCAGTGAACAAAAAAAATAGATATATAATTCATGTAATGGTTATAAACATGATAAAGTAAACTAAAAAAACTTAAAACAAACAAAAACATATACTTATTTTGTTTTAAAACATGTTTTAATAAATAAAAAACTTACAATATCTAACATTTATGGAAAAAATAAATGTAAAAAAGAAATAAACATATGTTACCTGTAATATTAGGAATGTACAAATGGATTGTTTTCCCAAATTTCTTCGTCGTGATCGTTCCGTATGGCACAAACTATGTCTTCAACATGATCATCATTATGTTCTATTAATCTTTCCATGGAAGTAGAGATCTCACATAAATCAGCATATTCATCAAGTTCATCCTCACCAACATATTGTTTTTTCCCTTGTAAAACAATAGCCCACTGCATATCTGATTGATCTACTACATAGAAAATTTGTTTTGCATGTGTTTCCATTATAAAAGAATCAGTTGTGTCTTCCAATCTATTCAGATTAACAAGTGTCATTCCAAATTCATCGCGTCTGACACTATTGTTACCGTTAAAACATTTATAGTTAGAAACGGGAACTTTAATTTTAAATTAATCAACCTCCCATATGTATTCAATCACTCCATAATATGCACTTGATGCAGAAATTGGGTTTTTGTCCTTAGCACTCAAAAAATGCATTGCTTCTGCAAACACCGATACACCACTATTCTGAACTGCACTTCTGTTGTCCTGAGATTTTGTATGAAATGTATAACCATTAATGTCATAACCAGACTATGTTATCACATTTAAACATGGACCACCCACTATCCATTTTAATTTCTCTGATACATCTGATCTACCAAGCAAAGTCTTTTTAATCCATGACAAAAAAAATTTGTTGTGCTCATTCAGAATCCACATTTCTTTCTTCTTTGAATGACATTGTTTCAACTCATTAATATGAAATGTGATATACGGTTGAGCATCAGCTATGTTATTCAAGATGTATGATTCTAACTTCTTCATCTATTCAGATGAAAATGATTTGACTTTCAAGCTGTGAATCCCCTTTCCCTCATTATTAACTCGTTCATGGCGAGATGGAGGCAAACCTATGTGTTGTGCCACAGGCAAGTAGCTCGTACAAAACTCTGCTACCTCCTCAGAAATATAATTTTCAATAATGGAGGCTTCAGGTCAATATAGATTTTTAACATACCCCTTTAATATTTTCATATACCTTTTAAAAGGATACATCCAACGAAGATAGACAGGTCCATAAAGCTTTATTTCTCGAACCAGATAAATCATTAAATGCACCATTATATCAAAAAAAGCTGGAGGAAAATACATTTCCAATTGAAAAATTATAAAAATTTCATCCTTTTCCAAAATGTTCAAAGCATTCACATCAATCACCCTGTTACAAATTGAATTGAAAAAATAACACAACTTCATTATAGTCTTTCTGACACGAATGGGCAATATTCCACGCAATGCAACTGGTAGAATTTGTTGCATCATGATGTGACAATCATGTGATTTCATACCTATCAACTTCAAGTCCTTCAATCAGAAAAAAGTTTTTACATTAGAAGAATAACCTTGAGGCACTTTGGTATCATGAAGACACTTATAGAAGCTAATTTTCTCCCTCTTCGATAATGTATGACAAGCCAGGGGAAGAAATTTTTGTCTTACTTTAGGAGTGGGAGCTAACTCCAAACGTATTCCCATTGATAGTAAGTCTAATCTTGCATTCAACCCATCTTTAGTCTTTCCTTTAATATCTAACAATGTTCCAATCAAATAATCACAGATATTCTTCTCCACGTGCATGACATCAATATTATGTTTAACTTCATGATACTTCCAATATGGTAACTCAAAAAAATTGACCTTTTCTTCCAAATATGTCTATCATTACCAGATTTCTGTGTCTTTCCCAATGTCACGTCAAGGTTTTTCACCCTCTCAAAATACAGATCAGGGGATAAAGGTTTTGGACTAGTATCAAATTCTTTGAGCCATTGAATGCCTTTTTTAGTCTTCTATAAGGGTGTTCCATAGGCAAAAACTTTCGATGACCCATGTACACTGTTTTCCTCCCATGATGCAATTGACAATATGACGTCTGTTGTTCGCAAATTGGACATGATTTATGCCCTTTAACACTATATCCAGACAAATTTCCATACGCTGGGAAGTCATTTATAGTGAACAGAAGCACTGCATGCAGTTGAAAATATTCCATTTTATAAGAATCATACACCCTAATACCATCATCCCATAATAGTTTCAAATCATCAATCAACGGTGACAAGTAAACATCAATATCATTACCGGGTTGCTTTGGACCAGAGATCATTGTACACAACATGACATATTTGCACTTCATACAAACATCAGAAGAGAGGTTGTAAATTACCAATAAAACAGGCCATGAACTATGTGTGCTACTGAGTGTTCGATATGGATTCATTTCATCTGTATATAACCCTATTCTGAGATTTCTAATTTAATTTCCAAATGTAGAATACTGCGCATCAATTTTCTTTCATTGTGGACAATCAGCTGGATGGCGTATTTTTCCATCACATACCCGCTCTTCAGCATGCCATCTTAACCTTTTTGCATCATGTGAATTAGCAAATAAACGTTTGAAACAATTAATTATAGGAAGAAACCAAAATACCTTTAAAGGGAGCTTTGTAATCTCTACACTAGCCTGTGATTTTTCTTTCACCTTATACCGTGATGTCCCACATTTAGGACACTCTGACAAATTTTTCATATTCTTTCCTATATATAATGCAGTCATTTAGACAGGCATGTATTTTCTTGTATCTCAATCCCATTGGGCATAATATTTTCTTGGATTTGTAATGTGAATCTGGAAGATCGTTATCTTTTGGAATAATGTCTTTCATCAATTGTAGCATCTCTGTAAAACTTCTGTCACTCCGTCCATGTTTCGCCTTCAGGTTAATCAATCTTAACACCGCCGAAAAAACTGTAAAATCTGTACAACCAGGATATAATGGTTTTTCAGCATCACAATATAGACGCGCAACTGTCGGTTCTATCTCAATTTTTTCTGCTACAATATCGCGAATCATTTTTTCAATTCCATCGGAGTTACCATCTTGTGAATCATCATCATCAGTGACATTCCATCCAGTTTCACCATGCCAAATCCAAGGGATGTAACTCGGATTAAAACCATGACAAATCAGATGATCTTTTATCTCTCTACTTTTCAACTTCTTCATATTCACCATTTCAGGCATGGACAGAAAAAAATGTCACTACTTGGAACATTTCGTTTTTCAAATTCCAAAAAGGCATCAACACCTTCCTCAAATTCATTGCTCATTCGATGTGCCATAATCCAACTTCGACTCATTATTACCTATAAAAAATATCAACAAAAAAAATATATTTTTAAGATAAGACAAATATATGTTTATATGAAAAAAATCATAATTTGAATGTAAAACAATTTAAAATATAAAACAAATCTATGGGTATTTAAAAAAATATGCTTGAATATTATTTTTAAAACAAAATATAGTTAGATATAATAGTTTCAAATTTCATTGAATCAAAGAAAACCATGATGCCTACATAGTTGACAGAAAATTGGAGAAAATGGAGTAAACCTGAGAATCACCCCCACCCATGTGGACAGCCCCCCCGGACACCACTTGTTTCCACATCTTTGATATAACATATTTTTTAAAAAAATATTTCATAAAATATGATGAAGTGTCCAATCGAATTTTTTATGAAATTTTTCTTACTATAAAGGGTCTTAGTATTGGATAGAATAGTAAATAAAGTGGCACAAAACAACAATATAATCCTAAAAAATGCATATAATCCAGCTTAAATATTTGAATAAATATGTTTTTAATCAACCATCAAATCCAAAATGTGTATGAGTGAAGAATTAGAGAAAAACTTGGCAATTAGAGATCATAGTCATTAAGGGGGGATGGTGTCAAAGGAAACACAAAATCAAATGAACCGAGACCACTTTATGAAGTAATCCATGAAAAAGAAAAACCTACATCAAATAAACTCATTATGTCCACACATTATGTCCACACATTAACATGTGTGAAAAAATATTATTCCCATGCCATTTTGAACAAACTCATTATATCCACACCTTACTATCTTTTGAGATATAAAACAAAATCAATGAAGTGGATAATGATATATGACCCCACCCATCAACATCCATACGTATGTGTGAGATATAAAATCAATAATCATTATATCACAAAGAATACATGGAAAAAATAGATTTAATATCTATTTAAAATGGAATCATATAAATAAAAAATTTATAATTAAATCAATAAACATGATAATCCCATGTAATATAAATGGGTTCCAAATGATACTAAATAAATTTCTTGGTAGATACCATTCAATGATTATATGGTATTGAAACCATATAAATAATGAGTATATAGTTTAGTCAATAATTTTCTCAATCATTTTATCTATGATATCTTGTTGAACACCCTTCAATCAAAGGAATAGAAAACATGGTATTCATAGTGGATGGTTAGAAAATAAAAATCCAACGATATTCAAAAAGATGTAATAGAGTTCTAAATGGAAGAATCTAACCTAGTTTAAACAAAAAAATCGCAAAACATAATTATAGACTATCCGTGAAAAAAAAAACGAACAAAATAAATTCGTGGAAGGCTTACTTGAGTGTTGCGAGTTGAGATAATAGATCTGAGAGGAGTAAAGAAGATAAACGATGAAGCCAAAATGAGTTTAACGCATGTCGATCGACGAGCCGATTAGGGTTTACCGCGCGAGAGAGACGAGCAGGCGGACTGTCAATCGAAAAATCGTAAATGACAGTCCACGGGGCTTTAATTTTTTAAATGTTTTATAACGTCGGTTATATAATAACCGACGTAAAAACCCCCCCGCTCTTTGGTTTTTTACGTCGGTTATTTTATAACCAACGTAAAAAGCGAGTTATCTACGGGTTTTTTACGTCAGTTATAAAATAACCGACGTAAAAAATCAAAACACTGGGGGTTTTTTACGTCGGTTATTTCATAACCGATGTAAAAAACGCGTAGATATCTCGTTTTTTATGTCGGTTATCAAATAACCTACGTAACCCCCCCCCCCCACTCTTTGGTTTTTTACGTCGGTTATGAAATAATCGATGTAAAAAAACAAGTTATATACGGGTTTTTTACGTCGGTTATTTCATAACCGACGTAAAAAACCAAAGCGCTTTGAGTTTTAACTTCGGTTAATTTATAACCGGAATAAAAACCAAACACGCACGATTTGTAACATCGGTTATTAAAATAACCGACGTTCAAAATCTACTCACCGCATTTGTTACGTCGGTTATTTCATAACCGACATAAAAAACCACGCTTCACAGATTATCACGTCGGTTATATATAACCGACGTAAAAAATGGTGATGTAAATAACGTTTTCTGCACTAGTGTTTATTGTCAAGAGGAATAATTAAAAGCATTACATTTTCCCTTTCATCCACCATTAAGGGAATGATGTCATGTTTAAGCTCAGTATAAATATCCGGGCCGTTAAAGATGTTGTAGAAGTAAGAGGTAGCATGGTCTGTAATGGCCTCTTCTGAATCTATGATTAAATCAATATGGATAAGCTTAGAAAGAGGACGATTGACCTTTCCGATTCTTTGAAGGCAATTTTAAAATTTGGTATTACGATCGCCATTTGTAAGCCATTCAATCAATGATATTTTAAATAAATATAAATAATAATGAGACCTCTTTGATACCACTTATAGGTTTCGGACGCAATGAAAGCATGTGATGGGTGGTTCCCAAATTTTCTTTTTTTTTCATCATTGATGATCAATATGAGATCTTCATGACCATAATTTTCATGATTAATGGAATTGAATAAAATAAAACAAAAAATGGATAAAACTCTGGAACCATATATATGATCATCACACATTATTTGTAATTAATTTAATCAATTAAAGAATTACCTTGTGGAAATTATTTCTTTGGTGATGGATCTAACAACAGAGCCATGTTATACCATATTTGTGTTTTAGGAATCAAAATCAGATTCCATATAGTAGGGATTCACTCATATTCTAAAAATCTCTAAATGTCACCATAGGAATCTCTTTGTGGTAGCATAGTAGATCTCGTCACTTGAGTCGCCCACCTATGATCTCAATAAAAATAACATCCAAATCCTTATCCTTGATATCTATAGACTTGATAGTGGGTGGTGGAGGGAGATCACTCTCCATTCTTGGAATTGTTCTTGGATAAGGGAGCTCTCAAGGGCTTTGAGAGGATTCTACCGATTCGTTGTGCATAACCAAAATGAATTGGATCTATTGAAAAAAAAATATATCATTGGGTTTAAATACCCCCAGGGTAAAAATATCTTCAAAAGTTCCATTTAATATTTATTCAATCCCTTTAGAACCCCATATCTAAAATAATAATAATATTATTATCTCCTCGATATGTGCTTAACATGAGAATTAAATTAAATATTATTTAAGCAAATAATATTCAATAAATATTTTTTATCACATGACCTAAATACTCAAACTACCATTCCCCCACAATATTTATCAGGCCTTGAATAATGAATATTTATCTAATAAATAAATACTACTACATTATTCACCAATAAATAAATAAATATTATATTCACTAAATAGAAAATAATTATTTATTAAATATTCTACTCACATAATCTTTTCTCAAATATCTAGTGATAGAATGTATGTGATCAAGCATAAATGAATAATTTATAACCCACATGCAGGAATAACATTTATTCAACATTTTAAATAATAAATAATAATATATTATTTAACTGAGATTTTAAATACAATTATTGTGTGACCCTCTAGACCTCTTCCTTGGTGGCATTAGGCAAAGCATCCTAAAGTACAAGGTTAGAATCTAGCAACACTCTAAGGAACCCATATAGCAATAAGTTAATGCCACAATTACATAATACCTAATATAGATTCTTATTGTATAATATAATAACTTTATCATGATAACTTTAATCAAGGAGGTTGCATGCTGGTGTTATTAACCAATGTGATCGATGTCTCTTTATTTGATTTTCCAGAAACATATCTTTCTTATTAAAAACCACATACATGGATTTATTTATGATATATCATTTCCATAAAAGTGTCTAAGATATCAACTTACCTTAAAGAATAGAAGGGACAAATCTTTTCTCACATTATTCATTAATGCAATATTAATCGTGACACACCCAACGTATCCTACCTTGCCGCAAACATATGTCATCATAGTTTTATTCAATATATAAAAGTACACAACTTATAATATTCATTTATAAAAATCTAAAAGTCAAAGGATCAATACACACATCCATGTATAGGAACATCCCATGAAAAATATAAATGTGTATTTCATACTAGCGGGTCTCATTCTCATAATATCATACACTTGATATTACCAAGGGAATACACCATGAGAAGGTGCTTCAAATTCCTGTGAGTCCCCAACCCTGATAGAATGTATCATTTTTTTCTTCAAATGATATCATCTGGTTATAGAAATTATATTTAAGAATAGTGTCATGGCACTTCTCGGTTCTCATCATAGCGAGGAACTACTATGACCTTTTAGTGTGGCAGCTACTATTAAGACACTATCACATACTATGTCACACATAAGAACAATCATGATGGGATAAAAAGTTTATTAATATTCAAAACTATGAATAAAATTTATCATAAAGTAAATAGAAGTTGGTTCTAGGGAACCAACTCTAAGATTAAGACCTTAATTTAGGATTCATGGTCTAAGAATTATGACCCTAAACTATTTTCAACTTCTTAGTCCGACTGGTATGAACTTAAAATACCAAAGGCAAGAGACACAAACATATTTCAAGTTGAAAAACCATAAGGTAAACATGGGAAAGAGTAATACTTACCCACTATGGACCTCGGAAAAACTTGTTTGAGCTCACTAAACCCATCAATTTTGAAAAAATTTAGGGAAAACTATTAAGCTCTATTTTTATCATGAGCCCCTACAGGGAGTACCCCTATAGTGTTACCTTCCTATACCCCTCCCAATTTATGGGAAGGTGTTATTTATGTCAATTCACACATCTTATTCACAAGATATTAAACTATATGAATCAACATCCAAATCACATGACATTAAACTATGTGATACATCGTTCCCACCATATGAAATTTTATTCATATCCATCATCCTCCTTTCATGATGTAAAATTATGGAAAATCTTAGGCCTTCACCTAAGAATAATCCCCCCTTTAGTGTCGATCACCTATCGTATCATTCATGTTTCTCAACCATTTCTTGGAATTCGAGATAATGCTTCCCTTAGAAGACAAGTATGACCTTTTTCCATACCGTTATACCTACCTAGTGAGCTTAAATCCATTGTATAAAAATTTTGAGAGTGTTTAAATCCATTAAAAAATTCATCACTTCATCCCCATGATTTGTTAGTCTGTTGTCTTGGATCCCCATCATCCTCCACATCTGAATGGTTCCCCTAAAAACAATAGTGCATGACCAAATTTTCTCACCTACCATCCTTGACACACACCCTGAAAGACATCTGATGAAATTTTGTGATATGTATCATGTTTAAAACATGGTCAGTGGTAACTTGTTTATCCCCATCCTTGGAAGAATGATAATAGATTCTGTGTTTCAAACATGGTCAATAGTTATCCTCCATCATCACGCCACCCAATTATCGTTCCAAATCATGGGAACCTTGATTCACACTCTTCATACCCCTTTGTTTTGGTAGAATTCAATCCCACTATAATTACCAAATTTGACCACTACCACACATTAAAAAAGAAATTTGGATATTTAGAGAGTCTCACACTCAATCCATAACTTTCTTGGATAGGACACTCCCAGTGGTTGATAAATATGTTTAAAACCTGAGTGTTAAACCCTTGTCTTGTACCTTCATATAAATGATAAATTTTCTATTTGTCCCTTGTTTCAAACAAAAATCATGACTCACATGGGAATATGGATTAATTTTTGGTTTCCTTGTTAATATAATCAGATATGCAGTAAAAAAATAAAACATTTTAAGGAACATAGTAAATTTAAAACAAGACATCCAAAGTTTTGGAGGGTCATCCACATGATGGAGCATCTATTTTACTATATGATAAAGTAAAATTTCCATAGGCATCATCCATAGAGATCAAATTCTCATGCTCGACCATCCTCTATTGAGTAGCCTCCAGAGTCTATTACTGCTCCATTATATTGTCCACATGTTCCTCTGTGATACGAGGAACCTCTTCAACCCTGATGTGCACCTGATCCTACTCAGCTTGGAACTCATTATCCAAAGAATCTTCCAATACTGGAATATCCATTTCCAATACCATTTGGGTACTTAGTTGACCAATGATCACTTTTTGATAAGTGATAACGGTCGCATGATACTATTTCATCCCTTCAAGGTGAACGATCTCCTCTTCAACCTCTATGAGATACTAAGTGCTCACAACCTTCTTCTTGTGCTAAGAGACATCAAACACCTACCACTCAGCATGCACCCACTCAATGAGAAAGTATAAATTCAACGTATGGAGGCCTCTAGAATCCACCCCATCATTCCCCATAATGATTAATCAATAGTATAGATACCCCACTTGGTTTAAAAGATTATCCATTGGAGTGAGAGTGATGAAATTACACATAGTCCATCACACCTTGCATCAGATAACTCGATTATCCTAAGTGACATCTGAGTTGGAATCCTCAAAGTCCTCAGTTGGAATAGGATCATATGGAGGTAACCCTACCAAAACATCAGTAGCAGGGTCATCTGGAGGCATGTCCTCAGTTGGGATGAGCCACCTTTGTGGAGGAAACACATCTTCACCAGACCCCTCATCCAAATCAGGAGCCTCAGCTACCTCATGTGGTACCTCTGAGGTGTGATCACCCATCATAGCCTTCTCGACCACCTCTATTGATGGTAAGATCTTTACCACCTTTGTTAAGGCCTTATCTCTAGAAGTCACTACCAATGGAACTTCCAAGGTAGGCATAAATGTCATAGCTTCCCCGATTACCTCAGTTTGCGATGTCTGTCTCATACTTTGAGGCTTCGACTCCCACATCCAACTCATGTGGTAATTCCATAGTAGGATCAACATCCACAGCCTCATTGAACTCCTTTATCGAATCCTTGTCTTCTTCCACTACTAAATATCTAGAATCAAACATCTCTACATCTGGATGAGCTCCAATTATGGTTTGAAATATTATTTAAAGAACACTATTTTTTGTAGTGTGACTTATGAAAGGTAAAAAGTGAAAGGGACAGTGAAAAGGGAAAATGACTTAAAAGAGTGGTAAAACCTGATGAGAAACTCAAAGAGGTTCACAAGTAGCCCCCTAAAAAAGGTGCCTCCCCAGTGGTTGTATCCTTAGTTTCTAGTACCACTTCAGCTATTGGTTGGATAATTATTGTTGTAAAATTAGGGTGATACCCCATTTTTACCACCTCAAGAGTTGGGGATCCCTCATCCTCCATTAGAGGTTTATCACAAACCTCCCCTCTTACATGATTATTGATTCCTACATGAGTAACAAAAGAAGTTAGTATTCAATTATAAATTATGGGTTATATTCACAGAACACAAGATAAAAGTATTTACCTAAAAAAAAATTACCTCCATCATTGGTAGAGTCTCGATAGGCATATATTACCCAATAATCCTCCTTTGATCCCTCTTATAGAGTCACGCATGTAGCTAGTTCACTTTCTGAGAGATTCGGGAAAGATTTCCTACCCATCCTCACCTTTAATAGGTTGGTCAAGGGACATGTAGTTTCATTAGAGTAGACCAACTCCTCTTGCAACATCATGTATTAAACTACCTATGCTTGTGGGACGTGGAAGACTACCCTCACGTGACTCAACCAGGTGAGAAATATCCCTTTCATTTTGAGGTTCTAACATATCCCTAGCGATTGGATATTTTTATGTAGATTCCCCAACTCTTCCAGACATTGAGAATGATATTTTCACTGGGAACAACTGGATGACTTAGTCTCTTCCTTGGACCTTGTACATACACCCTTGAAACTACTGAAGAGGGTATACCTTCCTCCCAAATCTTATTTCCCAGGAGTGTCGATCCAATTAATTCTCCCCTCCCTACAAATTCTTCCTATGTAAGTCTAAGAATTGCTGGATCTAAAACTACTTCTCTATGATGGGGTACAACATAGATATATGGATATTTTTAGATATAAATATAATCAGTTTATTTTTAAATTTTAATGGTGGATGCCTTCCGCATATTAACTTCTCTCCATGTTTCATTTGAAGATATTTCTATATATCCTCTTTTAATGGGATAATCTCAAATAAAAAGGTCCAATAAAATGGGGCATTTCCACTTCAAGAAGTGAGATAAAGTAGTTACATCTCATGTAGAAGGTATTGTGAAAATAATGGTTAAAGGTGTTAATAGAAGTGAGTTGTAAAAAATTGAGCCATGCCACAAGGTGATACAATGACACCATGTGTTTAGTTTTGGCTACTAAAGGGTGACATATTTTCAAGAGATGATTATCAGAGAGGTGATAGAGGCATATAAGGGTGTGGATTTTCACACAGGTATTTTGAAATGGCATTGAATTCCAAGTCTGGGTATCTACTTTGATTTTTTGTACTCTCTGATTTATAGAGTATTTTTCTAGGAGTTTCCTCATGGTTTTCTTAATAATTTGCATTAAACGTTTTTTCCAGGTTAAATTTCTATGTCCCCATATTTTTTATCATTTTATTAAACATCCATTACTCAAAACCAATTTCTCAATATTTATAATTAATATTAATTTTTAATTATAAACCATTTTCACTAATTTTATGAATTATTTAATGTAAATACATATTATGTATTATATAGTTCATAATTAAGTAAATAATATATATATTAAATATATTAATGAATATTTAAGTATGAAAAATTATTAAAAAATATTAAATTATAAATATATTAAATAAATAAATATAAAAATTAAACAAATTAAGAAGAAAAGTAAAAAAACACATAACATTATTAATTAATAAATAATACTAAATAATATTAAATGAATTAATTTTAAAAATGTGTATAATTTATTAATTTAAAAAACCAATAGATTAAAAAAATATTAAACAAATGAATAAGTGTTGTTAATTATATAAATTATTAAAAACAATATAAATGAATATATGTTAAAAATAAAATGAATAAAAATATTAAATATATTATGATAAAAAATAAAATTCTAATAAAAATAATAAAAATTTAATAAATTATAGAAATATTTTGTGTGTGTGTATTTTTAAATAAAATAAAATTAATTACATATATGTGTGTTTGAAATTAACGTAACAAAAGTTTGATATTTTCAAAATTGAAAAATGAAATTTTATTAAACATTTATTACTCAATAATAATTAGTTAATATATTTAATCAATATTAATTTTTAATTATAAACCATTTTCACTAATTATATGACTTATTTAATGGAAATATATATTTTTAATTATATAAATCATATTTAAGTAAATATTATATATATTGATATATATATATATATATGAATATATTTCTACATTAAAAATATTAAAAATATTAATGAATAATTATGTATAATAGAAATTCAAAATGAATGAAATATGAATATATTAAACAACTAAATATTTAAAATGAATAATGTTTTTTTTAAGTAAAAAAAACTTAAAATTATTATTGAATAAATAATATTAAATTAATTATTATTAAAAATGAGTGAAATTTAATTAAAATATGAATATATTGAAAAAATATTAAAAATGAATTATAGTGATTAATTATATAAATATAAAAAAAAATAAAAATGAATATATGTTTAAATGAAAATGAAAAACTATATTAATTATATAAATTACAACTATATTAAAACAAATGACATTGAAAAATAAATATTTTATTGTATTTATATTAATATTAATTAGTTAATATTTTTAATTCATATAAGTTTTTCATTAAATTAGAAACCATTTTTAACTAAATATATGTCATGTAAATATAAATTATATTACATTAGTATTATATAAATAATATATAACAAAATTATATCTATATATAAATATATAAATATATATTTCTTTATGGAATAATATTTTTAATAATATATAATTTTTATTTTATATTTAATTTTTAATTTAATATGTTATATATCAAGTGAAAATATACCTCAGGTAGTGAATTATTATCAGGCTCCATTCCATGCCTCTCTTGGTCCAAACCTGAAAAGTGTAAAATATTATTTATGAGTTCAAAATTTACAAATAAAATTATAATAATATGAATCTAAAAAACTAAAATTGCATGTTGGGGAAATTTTAATTCTAATTGATTTGCTAAATTAATCAAGAACTGTTAATTATTGACTTAATTTATAGGTTTATGAATTATAATTTAATAATCTAAAAAAATATTAAAAGATATTAAATATTTTATTCATATTCCCAGTAGGGAAATTATGAAATTATATTTAATATCTCATCTAGTGAAAATATAATAAAAAATTCAGTGGATAAAATAAATACATAAGCCCTGAAATTGTGCCAAAAGTACTACTAGCCAAAAATAGGTTGCAAGGTTTCTATGCCATGGTTGGTTTCCAATGGAGATAGAGAAGAGGAGTTTGAAAGGCTATATACACATTCAACCACCTGCATTGTTATGTATAAGAAGACGTAGACAAATAATGATGAATAAGGACAAGTGTTAGAGAGAAAAACACGAGTGTGGCATACCTCATCATCATTTCACCAAGCAACATTGCTTTTGATATTATGTAATGATGTCCCCCCACAACCATTCCTATTAATATGCCTCTCACTCATACTTTTGGATTCCCTCCCTTTAGTAATCTTGTTTAAAATAAAAATAAAGTCCCCAAAACTTTATTGCATTTTTTAAATAATATATTGTGTTTGGTAAGATTTTCCTTTGTCCTAGGTACTCTCCAGATAATTCTATCTTAGACATATCTTTTGTATGAAAGATACCCTATAATAACTTTGAAACCAAATCTCATTTGATTTCCTCATTGTGTGGCAATTTAAAAAATCAAAATAAAATCAAAGAAAGATATCTTGGGTTGGGAAAAATATTATTTCACTCTATAATTTTACTGTAATTTTTTAAAATAATAAAAATTAAATATTCTATAATAAAAAAATAGTGTAATTTGGGATGGATCATATACAAAGTTAGTCTAGAGTTCCTGGGGATTTCCACTATTATGTTGTTTGGTGGATCAGTTTGATATTTTATGGATTTCTATAATTGGAGTAGTATTTTCACTCTAACCACATTGCACCGGACTTTCTTGATCTTTTCTTGTGAATGGATTGTAGAAAAAACCTATTTATCATATAATGGGGGATTTTTACTCTAAACTTTTACTTAGTGGAGTGTAATCCTTAAAGATGTTATGGAAACATGACAGTTTTAAAAAAGATTTATTTTTGTGCACCAATAAAGTTCATTTTGTGCTTGTAGAATACTTGATAAGAATCTCAGTATTTGGGAGGAATTTACGTTCTTGTTAATTGTTTGGATTTATTTCTTTTCATCCTACGGAGACTCCGTTTTATGGTCCTAGAATAATTTATTCTGAATGGTAATCCTACCCCTTATAGTTGGGTAAATACACAAGCATGAATTTACTAGATATAATTATATCCGTCGAATCACACCTAATTGAATAAGTAGCCCATATAACACAAACTATCTTATATATGTGTCAGATAGATAATTCCTGATCAGACTGATGGTGCAATGCACTATCCCACACAATATTTTTCGACCACACTTTATCGTTTTAAATAATAATAAATGTGTTTCTCATAATATGGAAAACCCCACTCCAACATACATTCCAATGTATGATTCTAAAAAATACTCTAATTTAAGAAACCAAAAATAAAAAAATTCATTTTAATAGTTTTTACCCTTAGAAATCCAACAACTTTTTTGTTTCATATGGATATTGTGGGGGCTCTACAAGAGTATATTGTTTCTTAAATCTATTATCGATGATGAACTATTGCATAATTTATAATAAAAAATCATTTTCCAATGAATAAAAAAGCTATTTTATTTTGCATTTCATTAATTGGGGTGTGGTTTTTATAATTTGAACCACCACACCAACTTATTTGCAATACTCTTTAGCTTGTAATGATTATAGATAAACCCAGGGAGAGAGTACAAAAACTCCTTCCCCATCATAATATTATACAACATGAATTATGAGAAGGAAAATGGATGGGTTTTCCACTACTACAACCATTACTTGTGTGGAATCCAATTTAACTTATAGATCATCATCCATTGTTTCTATATTAGAAATTTCATTATGGATAATTTTAGTTAAAATCATAGTTTGAATGAAATTAAAACAATTTGAATAAATATAAAAATATTTCCCTCTAACTAGATTAGCTTGGAACATATTTCCATCAATAAATCAGTTGGGAATTTAGTTTCTATTGGTTCATCATTTTCTTCTTCAACATACTCTAGGAAAATCCTTGGGTTGGATGAATTTAAAATTTCAAAAAAGTGGTAGGTAATAAAAAATTAATTTTCAATAAAATCATAATGGAATGCGTTTGAGAAAATATTTTCTCCCTAAGTAGGCTCATATTCAATTTCATTTTATTTTCTTAGTGCCACTTGGAGTTTAGTTTTTGGAGTTTAAGTAATATATTCAATCTCCTCCAACATTTATTTAAATTCCACCACCATAATGTTTCTTTCCTCCAATTAAATAAATAGGTAAAAAGGAGATCAATTTTCATTTTTAATGTATTATATATTACTAGATATTTTATCTTCTAAAAAATGAACCCAATACTCTTCCAAATCATCTTGATATCTCAAATAAACATTAGAGTTTAATTAATCATTGATAATACCCTTTGGAAATGGTATGAACTATTCCAAGGCTAATAAATTATTTTGAACTGAATTCCTCAATGATTCTTCCTTGATCAGATCATTCAATTTTTTATCAATTGGAAAAGTTAATGAAGAATTACCATGAAAATCTATTTTGACAAAATGATTAATAAAATTATATGCAATAAAGATCTATATTTTAGTTTTTAAAATTTATGAATTTTTTGTTTTTTTGTAAAAAACAGTGCATGCAAGTAATTTGACACCCCGAAAATGGTTACAAATTGATGGGGTATATTTTTCAGCAATACAAACTAATTTGTTTCCTAAGTATTAAATATATTTACAAAATCAAGGTTTGATCTTTCTAAGAGACCAATCTCATAACATAATTTCTATATTATCACAATTTATTACTAAAATATAATACATTAAAGGTATACTAATATAGTGGGGGTTTTAAAAATGAAATGGATATATAAATATATAAATTCAAATGAAAAAAGAATATAAACATAAATAAAGACACAAATAAGTTTGTAATTACAAGTTTCTATTCACGGTAGTTCATAATGAAGTTTTCATTTTTCATTAAAAATATACTCATTATCCTATTCAGTGTAGTGATTAAGCCCTATCACACTACACCTTCCCATTTAAATTTTTATTTCCAAACACTAATACCTTTACAGGAGGGATAATTTTCTTCCTAAAGTAATATCATAGGCCAATTTTTTCCAACACTACCTAAGAAAAACTCAACTATATGAATGACTTAAATAGTGAAGGGAAGAAATATCGGTGAACAGGAAATAAGAAACAAAAATGATAAAACTAGGAGAAAAATCACTATAATAAATTCTATCACTTCTAAAATTATTAGAATATATTAAAGATAATCCTTTTAGAACAAAAAACCTAAACAAAAAATAATCCTTATTTTTTATCAACAGAAGATGTTAGTTCTCTAATTTCATAGAGATGAAATTCACAGAGGGAGGAAAATAAAAAATAGAATAAAATGTGAGTGAGAGAGAGAGAAAATTAAAAGAAAAGATAAATCAAATATATATATATCTGTTTATATGTATTTATTCATTCATGTGTTCATTTATAAGGGTGTTACAATATAACCCCCCCCCCCCTTCCCAAGCTTTTGAAATGCACAACTTTTTTGAATGGGTGTGGAGGTGTAAATTTTTAGGGAAGATATGAAGTATATGTACAACTAATTCTTTCAATCAAAACATTAGGCATGTTTAGGCAATTAAATGGTTGAATATTACAAATTAAACTTCTATTAAGTTCTTTGTATATGTCTTAAATATACTACAATAAAAATTCATCTCTAATGGACATGTATAGAAAATATATGATCGAATTACTAATGAACTTTTCTTGATAGGAAGCATATTTGAATTTTCATTCCTTAGTTTCCCATGAATTTATAGACTTAAAAATGATTGAATATAAAGAATCCATAATAAATAATGTTTTTATAGGACTTTTATCTTTCTTACTTAAAAATATTATCTATATCACATAGGTACTTTATCTGATATTTTCCCAAAATTATAAATTTTCAAATTTGTGCTCATATTCTACGGCCCAAAATAAATGCTTAATTTGGGCCTCCTATGGTTGGATTCATTAGTTGGTAATGTTTAATGAAATTAATACCAATAAATATGGAATCATATAAAAATGAATTTTTAAATTTAAATATTTTTAGAGAAGCTCATGATAAAAATATGAAACTAAATAAAAATATAAAATAATTACATTTTCATAATAAATTAAAAAATATATCTAAAACCTAAAAATGTTATAATTACCTATAAATATGAAAATTATGGTTTTAAATCATAAAATTATATAATAAAATATGTAAACATCTGATATTCATCAAAATTCATCTTGATTTTTTGAAATATTATTGTGATAATCCAACTTCTCTTCATTTTCTCTTGGCTTAATTATCTCTCCATATCATAAATCGAAATATTTTAATTCTTGGGCACACTTTCCAACAAGGATCTCTTGACACATCATTGATTGTAATTTTCATTTTCAAACCATCTTACTAACTTAATTATCCCTTCATGAATCATTAGCCTTCAAAACACTCACCTTGTTTTGGGATACATCATTCACTTGAAAAACATTTGGAATTCGTTAATTTTTCCAAATATTCTTCTTTTGTTTCCATGAATACTTTTATTCAATAATATATAAAGAAATAATATTCAAATTACTTTTAGAACAGTAATTTTCTTTAGCTAACCCATGAAATATATTTATTGATAGAATAGATTTTCCATTAAATGCATTCTTTTTCATCCATTCATTCCAACTGAACTACTTTTGAAATATCTTCTTCAGAATTGATTATCATGGTACCAATAATTAAAATAAAGTACATAACTTTATTTATATGATTGGTAAATCATTTTTTTAAAACATACATCAAATTTAAAGTAAAAATTTATTCCAAATCTTCATTGCAAAAGATAATAAAATTTCATGCATTCCATAATAAAAGCACATGCCTTTTTTCTTTATAATAAAGATCATCATTTTAACCCTTATAATTATAGGTATATTCTTGGTTGTACTATTGTTATATTAAATGTTTTCCATTTTCATGGGAACTCTAATAGTTCTATTTATCTTATAATTCAGAGGATTTCCAATATGGGCAATTTGAGGTTTTCTCTTGAAATATGACTTTTGTGATATCATGATTCATTCATACTTCTAATATAATTTAGAATGCATTATCTTTATATCAATATCACCAACCAATGGATAATAAAATAAAAAAATTAAGGTATATTTTAGAATTGACTTACCCTCATCTACAGGTTGTTCCAATTTCTTTTTTACTAATATCAACTCCTCTTCAAGCTACTCCATCTCTTTTATTATTGCTTTAAGTTGATTGTTAAGATATTACTTGAGAATCTGGCCTTCATAAATTTCATACTATAATACATGGGAACACATATTTATCATGTCACTTTGTTCTATCATCTTTTTATTCATCTGAGTAATGGAACCCTTAGGGATTACCTTTTCTTATTTTATCCTTTGTTTCTCCTAGACCAGTTGTTCTATGTGTGTAGAAAGTTAATCCTTAATAGACATAAAATTTTGATCATTTTTTTATTCAATTCCCTTCTTTTTGAAACTATATATTTTTTTAATTTTGATGATATCTCCTTCAATTCCTTATTCTAAGAGTTATTCTTTTTTCTAAGACCAGTAGCCACTTCAGCCAATATTTTTTTCAATATTTTTAACCTCTATCTCAATATTCATTCTTCCATAATGAACCATTATGCTTAATTATTATTCTTTGGCTTTATGAATTATTTTTTAATTCCCAGGTCCTACTCCCATGATAAGTGCATAGATTCCATATTTGGATTTCATAGTATCTCCTCACCAACAGTAAATGCAACATCACATGGGACATCAAGATTTTTTAATAATATTGCAGAATTATTAATTCAATTTGTGGATTCATAATCAAAATAATTTATATCTTCTTTTATAAATATTCTTGAATATTTCATCCAAATCACACTTTTACTAAAAATAACTCAATTATATGGAATTACTTTTGATATTTTCTTCCTTAGATTTATTCCCTTTTCCATGTCACTAAAAAATTTAAGGTCAAAATAAAACTCAACTCCAATAAAAAAAAAGATCAATTTAGAAAAAATAAATAAATCCAATAACAAATATGTACTCCTCGATACCACTTTTTTTGGACCACAAGGGTCATTAGTGGGAGATACCAGGAGGTAGGAGTGAATAAATGTATGAAAATCATTCCAACTTAATCAGTTATTCCTAAAACTCTCAAAACCAATAATTATATTGAATTAATTTTTAGTAGGTTCACTATTAACGTTTTTATTTTACTAATGATCCGATTATTGATTTCCTTTTCTTTTCCTTAATCTATCTTTTTCAATGATTACATATTTCATATACAACGATGTATGTCTTGATGAAAGTAAATATAGCATAAACATAATAAATAAGAAGTTTAATTTGTTTACTTGAACTAGAATAATCTAAGGAGGGTATAAAAATATTTTATCAAAGTACCAGAATGCACTAAATCACTTTTAGTGGTGGGTTTAGGATAAGGCTCTCCAAGACTGGGATCAGTACCCTTATAATATTTTAACGTTTGGTCACTCCATCCTTCCTCTACATTAATAATTACTTAATAAGAGATAATACTTTCGAACACATTCCAATATAAGAAATCACCATATCTATGTTATACAAAGTTTGGTTAGGTGCTTTTTTATCTTCACAAACTGCTCTTTCACACGTGATTTGTGAAATCCTCCGTAACAGTCTATTCACTTTTCATATTAATCTCTAATGTGTATTCAATGAATAACTTATTTATATGGAAAGTACATAAACAAGTTCCAATTAACATTATATACATTTTTTTAATCATAAATACCCAATGGTATCCTTCTTTTCACTTCATTTTGTGTATGTGTGACTATGTAAATCCATACACAAGAACATATTCAAGGTTATCACTTTTTCACTTGACTTTTATTAACAAAAAATAATGATATGTAAAAAAAATACGTTCAAGGAATCCAATGTTTAAAACAAGTTAATAAAAAGGAATAATCTTCCACATTACCCTTTCACACGACTTCCTCTTTGGATAAATCAATGTATTCGTATTTCGAAAAATATTTCCTGTCGAACCCCCATATATCAATTTCCTTTTTTCTTCTTTAAGTACCGGGTTTTTTTAGAAAAAATATTAATATTATACAGATTTTAAAAACCTTATTTTATGAAACTTTGATGCGTATAACCCTTCTTCATGAAACATTGAGGCATGCAATCATTCTACACGCAACCCCATATTTGCATAATGCCTCTAATTTGTGAATGGTGAAGAATTTTCACAATATCATCTTTGTGTGAACTTTCCCCCCCTTTTGTGACAAAAAAATCCTTGGATCCAATTTTCTACATAACTGATTAAAACCCTTCAAACACCAAAAAAACATTCATTCATGAATTTAACATGGTCCTCACAGTCCCAAAACTTCTTCATGGAATTTTTATATTGTGTCCATGTCTTGATTTTCTACTATATTTTTCAAGTTTTTAAAGCTTTTTCACTGACTAAAGTCATGGTAGAGTCAAAAAATTATTTTTGGATATTCCCAAAACTCTTTCAATCATCTTTAGATCTCTTCCATATAGAATAGTCATGATAGGGATTTCAGGATCCCAATATGATGCACTAGATATCATGCAATCTTTCTTTTTCACTACTATTTAAAAACAACATTTTCATTGCTCCAAAAACAAATTGTATGTGTTAAAAATGTGTTGATGTTCAAAGAGATGATAAATGAAGTAGCATTTATCAACTATAAAAAATGGTTGATAAAGACCCCCCTTTATCAATGCATTTTTAGTGCTGATAAAGGGTGTGTTAATTAGAGAAAGTGTTGGTAAAACTAAAAAATATATTTTTTAAATATTAAGGAATTTTCTCACATCCCAAACCACTCTTTTCCAGTGCTTCCCCCTCCCTACCCTATCATCACTCACCCACCACCAACCACCCCCTCTATGATTAGTCACGTGTGTCGGGATTCGAACCTAGGACCTCCATGTACAAAGTAAATTCCCTTACCATTGATATATCTTATTTCCATATATATTTTATGATATATAAATATATATATATATATATAAATATATATATTTATATACATCCTTTTATCAATATATTTATATAATTATTTGTGAATACATTTATTAAATATATGTGTGTGTATTTATGTGTGTATCTCTGTGTGTTTATATTTATTTTTAGACTTATATCTATGTGTATATATATAATATATTTTTATATTTATTTAAATATATTATATATTAATTTTCATTAAAAAATATTAAATATATATATATATATGTTTATATATGTTTATATATAATCATTGCATATACATTTATATAGGTATATATATACACAATGTTTTTTTATAATGTAAATAAAATGGTCATATATTTTTTAAAATAAAATAGATAATAATTATTTCAATATTGTTTATATATTTTCAAATATATTTTAAATGTAAATTTATTTAGATATTTATTTATCCAACTAAACTTTTATATGTAAAAATCTAAAAATATTTATATATATGTACATATCTAATTATAAATTACACTACAGTCTATAAAATGATAAAATTTTAACACCATAATATCTATATAAAAGTGATAAATGAGAATAAATTCATTCTGCACTAAAAAAAGACAATAAGAACCCTCTTAAATGAAGATAAAATTCCATAAAATATTTAAAAAAATAGGGTATCCCAATAAAAAACTCATTATTAGAGGCATTACAATAATTTTTGTCCTAGAAAAAACAATCACAATGCTTCAATTGGGTTAGGTTGATGTATATTTCTTAACTAGCCTCAATTTTACATATTTTAAAGCCCAAAAAACACTTAGATCAAAATTTATGGTTGTTTGAAGTTAAAGCCACCGTTTTCAACTTTTCTTAAGATATTTATTGATTTTCTATATCACCAAATTGAAATTAGTTGTCCATTACTCAACACTAATAATAAATATTTCAATTAATATTAATTTTGAATTATTTTATAAACTATAAATAACTAAATCAATTATATATGAAGTTAAATACATAATTTGTATAATATAAATCTTATTTAAGAAAATATTATATATATATATATATATATGAATAGACATCTATATTTTTATTAAAATAGAAACTTTATAAATATTTTTTTTATTATATTAATACTAAAAATGGAACTAATAAAGGTCATGCTTTATCTGAACTAAGAAATGTACTGATAAAGGTAGAATTTATGAGCTCTTTTTTAGCACAAAAAATGTATCCTTTATCATTTCTTAAATGTATAGTGTTGAATATGCCTGATTCTGTAATATTTTTGGCCTTCTATCTTCTGGACTTTAACTATCACAGGCCATAAGTTCCATTCCAAGTGTTCCATAATATGCAACTCTAATGTTTCTACTATTGGGAACTCCAATTTCTCAATCAACTATTGATATAGTGAACAAAAAACTGATCATACTCTAGGTAACTATATAAAGGTTTATCAAAAAACCAACATCGAGCACCACATATTCTAATATTGGTTGTGAACCATCAACATATTTCTTTCACTAAATTCTACACCATTCTTTTCCTCCTCTTGAATACAAATGGTCATCAATTCATTAATCAAACTTTTATCCTTATATGTGTTATAAAAAATTTTAAATAACACTCATTGATATTGAATAATATTGAGAATATAATGCAATAAAAAGTCTTATATATATATAAACCTCAAGATTTTGTAGTTTATCCATTATATCCCTCATTTTCATAATGTACCCACACACACCTTTCATTTATATGATACTCATGGATGAGGATATCATGGTTAATGTACTTGCAAAACTATTTTATATAGACATGAAGAAGTCATTAATAAACTTTTGAATGTCACCAAATTTATTACTCTCGTCAATTAAACTGTGAATTTTATCATATTATTTAGTTTTCATAAACATTACACTGATACAGTTTGACCACTCCCAGATTTGATGTAAATTTATCTCATTAAATATGTTATATTATTAATTTTATGTGGTTCATCTATATAAATGACATAATCAATGTCCATCCATGAAAATTTAAAAACAGTTACCTCCTTCCAATTTTTATAATTATCACACTTTAATTCAGAAATACCACAAGGAATATCAAATAACCAAATTCTATAACTATAAATTATATTCATGTTTATTATTTCATAAATAATAATGAAAATTAAAATAATATAAATTTAAAAAAACTAAAATCAAATATTGGAGAAATTTTAATTTTAATTGATTCACATAATTAATTAATAATTATTAATTAATGACTTAATTCATAGATTTATGAATTATAATTTAATAATTCAATAAACCATATGCCAAGATATTAAATATTTTATTCATAAGCCTTGTGGGGAATTTATGAAAATTAAATTTAATATATCAACTATTAAAAATATAATAAAAATTTCAGCTAGATAAAATTTATTATATTTTGAAAATATATCATTTTATATGATTTAATAAATATTAATATTTTATGTAATTATTAATGTTTTTAAATAACCTAATTTTTATAAGATTCATAAAAAATAAAGTAAAATAATTATTTTACTAAATGAAAATTAAATATATAAAATAAATATTTTTAATTACTGAATAATACAGCAAGTACATAAATTATTTCATGTGATTTGAATGAATATGCATATTTTATTTAATCTATAATGTTTTGGAAAAACATAATTTCATAAAATTTATAAAAAAATATCAATTATGTAACTCATTATGAAATGAAAATAAAGATATACAATTACGATATTTAATTATTGTAAAATGAAAAAATTGATTCCCATAAATTGATTGAATTATTTATTATTCAATTGAATATATTCATTTAAAATATATTCCTCAATAAATAAACTAGTATCCCCACCCATACCATTGCACGGGATAGATTAATGTTGATAAAAAATAAAAATAACCATAGTTTATACAAGAATGTAGCTAGTTACAATATAACAAGAGGAGAGAATTCTAGAAAATAAATAAATTAAAGATAATTTAAATGAATGAATTATGTTTGATTTAATTTAAGAGTAACTACTAGTAAGTGATAAAACATAGTATATATAAGCACATGATGATATATATGGATGCTTAGTCATATTTTCCCATAATTGTTTTCTATAGGTTCATTTTTATTGTTAACTATTTCAGAATCTCATAATACGTTGGTGTTCCATGTTTGAATTAAGTGATGACATCAACTCTTTTGGGAATAATATATAAAAAGTATAAATTTTGTAGGTCACCCTGCAAATAAAATATTAAGAAATCTGTGAAACAAGATGCCATATAGAATAAGAATTTTATGTTAATAGATTATGAAAGAGTATATACACATAAATCTAAATGTATTTTTTATTTATTTTTATATGTAAATTATAGGTAGTTATATTGAAAAAAAATAAAGAAAATATGGATATGATACAAACATGTATGTCAAAATTGAATTAATTAAAGTAGTGATACGTTACAAAAAAAATATGAATATAAAATATAAAAATAGAAACCAATTATATAATTAATATTAGTAAATTAAATATAACTAAGAAAATTGAGATTCTAAAACATAAAATCCTTTGATACAGATCATACAATTAATCAAAAAATTGATTATAGTAATTGAGAATAAACCATGTGAGAGAAAAAGCTAATAAAACATATGATAGAAAATAGAGAGGAAAAATTGTAGCTGTCAAAGTAAATAGAGAAACAATGAAAGGAAAATGGTTCTAGACGATGTAGGTGTTATAGGAAACATCATAGAATACCATCCTTATGATATTCCACAACCCCAAAGCCTGTCGGAATATATGGAGTCCATGTAACATGCTACTCCAAGGCATGTCAATTAGACTAACATAAACCAATAATTTTCCATTATTTCATTAAATACATAATTGTAAAACAAAAAAATCAGAAATATTATGTTTTGATACTAACCTGTATAAGATGGATTTCTGTACAAGACATTATATCTTAGAGTCTCCTTGGAGTTAAAATAATTATTTTAGCCTTATCTCTTAAAATTTGATATTGTTTTTAAGTTGACACACCCCCAATAATAGAAACAACCATAATATGGACACATTTGGCTATAAAAGATTTTCAGACTTTCAAAGAACCACTTTAATTTTATATAAATTGATATTCATGATATTTCATTTTTATTACACTCCACCAGTCATTTAAATCTCTCAAATTAGCAAATTAATTTTCATAATAAACTTGATATGCTTTATGTGTTAACATTAATGGTTAATTTTCTATAAGAAGGATTTTATATTGAATGGAAATGAAACCATGTTGGGGATGAACACACAACCCTTGATCAGTATAAAACAAATAAAATTTAAGCAATATTATGTGATTATATCCCATATAACATTACTACATTATTTTATCTAGTATTCCATAAAATTCAAGTTCACTTCTTTTGATGAATTCCTTTTAAACAAACCCAAATGTGAATTGTTTTTTTATTCATCATATATGAATGCATAAAATCAAAATCCATAAATGTCACGACCCGTCCTCAGGGCCCGTGCCGTGACTACCCCAAGCCTGCCTTCCATAGGCCAGGGGCTGGCAACTAGTACCAAGTCATAATTCCTGATAAAAAGGGAAGGCATTTCCTTTTTAAAGTAAACAAACACCACAGAGCAGGCAAGCAGAAGTAAACACTAAGTAAAACTAGGTACAATAGTAAGTGCGGAAAAATTAAAGGGGCCAGAATACAAACCCAAACTGAAAGTAAAGTACAACTGGAAAGAGAAAATAGCTACTGAAAGTAACGCTGCAACCTCGAGCCGTCCATTGGAAGTCCCACCTGAAGGGTGGGTACAGATAGCCTCCACAGCTCCTCGGGTCTAGCCGTCCGCTCCGAGTATGCCCCACCCAATGATCCACCTCCGAGTACCGACTTGCTCTTCGTGCCTCAACCACGATCAGCACTGTCCGTCGTCTGCAACCAATACAACGTAGTGTGGGCATAGCCCGTGCAGGGGTGAGTATAAGATACTCAGTAGGGACCCCGAGACCCCCGAAGGTCCCCCATAATCCACAAAGGATAATCCACAAAGGAAAGATACAAACATGAAGTGACATCCGGAACTACTTAGGTATATGCCCATACATATACCTAAGTCATCAATTCTCGTTCGGCTCCAACATCCGAGCTCAAGTACAACCCAGTCCACACAGGAAACCATAACCCAATCTACACAGGAAAGCATAATGTAATCCACACAGGATATCAAGTCAATCATATTGAAGATAAGGATTGAAAGTCAAGATACAGCTCACACAGGTATACTTCTTCATATGACGATAGAGATGATCAGATATAGCCACCGATTCATCTAAGCCGTCGGACCCACAAAGGATCGATAGGTACTAACCCCCGAAATGACCCACAAAGGATCTAACCAACACAGGATCGATAGGTAACTAACCCCCGCAATGACCCACACAGGATCGTACCCACACAGGATCGGACCCACACAGGATCTGTAGGCGCTGGCCCACACAGGACCGCTGAGCGCTGACCCACACAGGATCTGACCCACACAAGATCGGTAGCATTGATCCACGTAGGATCGCTGATTGCTGTAGTCGTCGCCGTCAAATCCACGGAGGATTTCTGCACAGTCTTCAACATCATCACCGTCGCAGCCAGCTCTAGGGTTCCCGCACACAGCAAGCTCGTTTGGGAGGGTCCGCTCCACGAGGCGATGGGCTGATACATCAACTGACACATAGTCCAGATTTGATTATCCAAAAGTTTCGTGTCGTCAACAGGAACTCAACTTCACAGACGGCGCGTCAATCGGACGCCCGGTCTGAGAGTTATTGGCTTTTTCGTCCCAGGGGTCCGGTTGGTTTTTAAGTCAAAACCAACCCGACTGTACTCCACCTGGATCCAAACCTCGAGTTAAGTAAGACAAAAGGTCCGTCTCACTAAGAGGAATCCAACAAAGTCGACAGCATGTCAATCGGACGTCCGGAGCTCAAGTTATAAGTGTTTCCACTCCGAGGGCCCTGTTGGTTTCGTCTACAAACCAACCCAGCCGAACCCAAAGTTCTCCGAAACCCTGAGTGTAATATACCGAAATGACCTTCTCAATCCAAGGATCGCATCGCAGCTAACGGTGCGTCGATCGGAGGTCCGCAGCCCAAGTTATGGGTAGAAGACCGAAAGAGGTTCGGTATTAGAGGGTTGGGCCTGGTCTGACCTGGCCCGATACCCCCAGGGTCGGCCCGAACCGGGTTGTCCCGAACCAGGTCCGGGTACGGCCTGCTTGGGCAAGGCCCGGCCCGGTTGGCGCGGCTCGGCCCTAACGGTCGAGCGGTGAAGGGGGGGGGGGGGGGGGGGGGCGCTGCCCCCTGCGTTGAGAACCCGCGGCCCCCATGTGGGGGGCCGCACCTGCTGGCTGACCGGGGGTTATGAACCCCCGGTTTTCCCCTGACCTGTCGGCATGCTCTGGCCGGCCAACTACTGCCGCCATGGGACCGTCGCTGGCCGGTCCCCCTGCTCCTATGCCGACGGCCCGGAACCGGCCGCCGGTCTTCCCGCTCCGCCGCGGTCTCAAGCGCGGCCTTGGTCCGTCTGGCGCGGCGCGACGGCGCCGCGGCCCCGCTCCGGCCGCGGTGCTTTCGTAGTTCTCCGGCGCGGCGCAATCGTTCCGCGTCTTTGGTTCGTCTTCAACGGCGCGGCGCGATGGCGCCGCTTCTCCCCCTTTCTTTAATATTTCCGCGTGGTGCTTCGGCACCGCGTTGCCTTGTTTGTGCCACAAACAACATCAAACAACCAAAGGGGAGAGGAGGTTCGGCCGTGTTCGTGCGGTCCGACCCCCTCCCGTTATTGCGGTATCAAGTGGCTCCAATAGAAATGAATAAAGGCAACATAATAATTCATGAACAACAATTAAAATAAATCCCTACCTCATCGAATTCGATGAGCGAGGATTCATCACCGAAAATAACTGTCACGGAAGAAGGCGTCGCGGAGGGAGGATCATCGCAGAAGAAGCATCATGGGGGAAGCGTCGCGGAAGAAGGAACGTCACGGAAGAAGCGTCGCGTCGTCTATATCCGAGGATCCGGCGTTCTTCGTGTTCTTCGCGTTCTTCGTAGAGGAGGGAGAACTTCACGACTTGAGAGAATTCTCCTCAAATCCTCTTGCACAACCAACCCCTAATAAAATAAGAGTTATCTTATTTTATTAACACACAAGCCAACGTTTGAATTTAAAAAGAAACAATCAATTAAAAGACTTAATTGCAACGATTTAACCGCCCAAATTAATGAGGTGTTTATTAACCAGATGAAACACATGGAGTGACTTCATTAAAAAGGGGGTGCGGGTGCATTTCTTAATTAAAGGAGGGGGTTGAAAAAGGTGGGGCTCATGTGGGCCCCACCGCACAAATATCCTACCTAGTGGTGTAGGATATTGTGGGTCCCACTTTAACCCCTTAACTTAGTTTAAACAACTTAAATAAAATAAATGGTGCGACCAATTTATTTTATGCATTTACTTAACCCGAAAATTTAAAAACCACACCCGAACAACGCAACTCTGGAAAAGGTGTTTCTAAGCAATTATCGGCGCTGCGATTCCAACGGTGCCCTCAGAATCCGATTCCGAGCACCGGTTCAAAAGTTAGAAAAACCCGCTCTTTCGTTCACTGAACGTACCCGAGCTAAACTTCGGAAAAAGATTTCGGAAACACCGGGCCTCGAAATTAGGTGTCGTCAGAAACTGTGTTCTTGTAAAATTCCCAAGAAAATTAAGAAAAAATATTCCTTGAATTTTTCGGGTCTTTACAATCAACCACATACATATTATAAGATTTCATCAATTTTAGCTGTGGGTTACACAGTGCACATTCTCGACTATCATTTTTAGTTACATGTTGTGATACATGAAAAAAATAGATAAAATAAAAAATTTATTTCATATATTAGACCGTATGAAATTTAACATACTAGTATTTGAAATTTTTAAGAAAAATTATACTTTCAAATTTCTATAAAACAATTAATACAATTTTAATTTTAAAAAATATTTTTGTTTTTTAATAAAAGTAAAACTTACATAAAAATCATGTCATTTATTTATAATTGAGAAGAACATATGTATGATATATATGTTTTTCTCCACATTAAAGAAACTTTTAGTGTAAAATTTTATTCTACAACTATATTAAATATTTCTAAACCTTCACTCCACAACAAAATTTACTAATCAATCAATATCTTCAAATAAAAATCGATATTCTTCTCTGCATGTCCTGGAATTAATAACAAAAATTAGATATATGATTTATTCCTAAACATATAAGGAGGTATGTTATATTGAGTTATAAATACAAATAAACTTGAATAGTTATTTTTCATAAGAATCAATTGGACAGAAACAACCAATTGAAAGATCTAATCATACCTTACAAGGTACTAAAAAATAATGGGAGTACCAAATTAACATGTTTCCATTAATCACTAGCATAATGATGATTTAAGATAACACTGGTATAAATATTTTATATGTGTAATTTTATCAATGTAGTTCTATTAAAAAACATAAATAGATATTACAATATAGGTTTAATAGAAAAATAACTCAATTGTTTAACTCTAATAAATATGAAATTTTTTTATTGCAGCACATTATAGCTCGATTGTCCACATTTTGTACAATTAACTAAAAACTCATATTCACCGTAATATAATATGCCATCATTTTACCTTTCATGGATATTATAATAACTAAGACAAAAATTATCAATAAAAACCACTCTTTTTATAAATTTATAAGTGGTATATTTCCCTCAGGTAAAAAAAAATTACCAAAGAAAATATATGATTTAAACAGCTATTTTTCATCCCAAAATATATTTAATTCACCATAAATTTTATTATATCTTTAATTTTTTATCTCGCATATAAAATATAAGGTCTCCTTAGTAAATTTCAACAAATGATACAATTGAGATGGTTTTAATTTTGGATTTGAATTATCATTCTGAGTTATTATTTCCTAAAAATACATGTTGGAAACCTCATGTATTAAATTTTGAAACTATGACGAATCTAGAAACAAAAAATTTGAATTCTTTTTTAAATTCAGTTCACTATGTTGATATTATAAAACGTAATAATTATGGAAACCAAAATTTAGTTCACTATGTTGATGATGCAAATGATATTAAAATTTCAACACAATCAATGTAAATATGATTTTTAACACAATTTTGGGGATTTCTATATTGATTTACCAAATCACAATCTCATAATAAAAACTTGTGTCTATTTCTTGGGTCCAAAGTTTTCTAAAAACAAACAATAATTAGTTTATTCTATGAAATGTTATAAAATATTATGTAATTATTTTGACTAAATTAAAAATTAGTTTTTTTATAATATATTTTATAAAATATTATTGATAAAATATTATTATAAATTTATAAATTTAAAAATATTTGTTTTTAGGGGTATTTTTTCCTACACGAGTGAGAAAGGATGGAATCACGTATGATGCGGCCATAGATGTAGCATGCAGAGACGAAATGCAGTGGGCATGGGATATGAAAAAAATTCAAATGAGCACGGTAGGAATCTATAGTGGGAAAAGTCATAATTTATGAAAAGTAAAGTGGGATGTTTTGTACTGTAGTTACAAATGGGTGATTCATCTAATTTTACTCGAATGGTGTGTGAACTATCATAAAATATGATTATCCATTGGATATAAATCATTTAATAGGCCTTTTGGTCTTTAGGACTTATTATCTATCAAACAATTTGAGCCTTTGAGGCAAGGGGCCTATGGGTCATTAATTTGGAAGGGTCCTTATGGGTTTGTGTCGGTCCTAGCAAGGAGAGATTAGGCTTGAAATATGTGCGTACATGGGTGCATGTGTATTTATAGTTTGTAATACCATTAAATAAAATAATGAAATAAATTCTATAATTTTGATCGATATAAAATTATTTTAAATAATATAAAATAATATCACCATTTATTAAGTAAAATAATATAATAATAATTATTACTAAATATATATTTTTTGTTTTCCCCTTCAATAATTACAATTACACTAATTATTTTTTCATTTTTTTATTTATTTTCATAAATTTTAGTATATTATACTAATTTATAATAATTAAATATTATTCATTTTTTATTTATCGTAAATTATTTATATTTTTATTATTTTTCATGATTGTAACTAACATTTCTTGGTTTAGATTAATTATTCTATTTATGAAATAAATTTTAATAATTAATTATAAATTATTTTTTTATTATAATATTATAATTTCTATTATGAGAAAATATGTTTTTATTCTTTATAGATTTAAATAATATAAAATAATTTATAATTATATAGCTATTAATTTTCTAAAATATTAGTTTTATAATTAATACTAAAAAAATATAATTTATACTAATAAATTATTTGTAATATTAAAACCTAATAAATGAAACAATTAAATAAATACTAAAAGAATAAAAATAGTTAAATAATTATATATAAAAATAAATACATGAAATTAATAACTTTTATAAAGTAGTTTTAAAAAATAATAGAAAATTGACTCTTTAATCACGACTAATAGTTTTGAAATATAGAAAATAATTTCCTAGGGAAATAGAAAAATTGAGAAATAAGAATATTTGGGGCTACATTGATATGTTAGTCCCTATTCAAGTTCCAAGATCCACTAATCTTGTTATCATGATCATGAATTAATTTGGGTAATTCGATTAACAATTAAATAAAAAGGGCAATGAAGATTCAATATAAATGTGGTGTAATAAAATTAAATAACACTGGGATTTAATGTTCTTTGGTCCTTTGTAGACATATGTGCATGGTGAGAACACCATGATAATACTTTATTATTAAAGAAAGAAAAACCCAAAATTACAAAATTCAAAAGTAATAAATAAAACTAGAAAATTATCTGATGATCTTCCTAGAAGAAACCCATGCTACACGCAAGTATATAAGTATAAAACATCATAAAAAGAATCAATAACTGAAAAGAAAAGAAAAGATAAATTAAATTATTATAGATCCAAGTTAAAATACCAAAACCTATAATAATCTTGAATAATTTTTGTGTTATCAACATCTTCCTTCACATGAGAAAATCCCATGACGAATGATGAAGATCTCCACCTCTCTCTATTGAAACCCTATATGAGGTTTGGTATTGAAGAAGATGATATGAATTAGAGGACTCCAGAAACCTTGAACAGAATCCCCATCTTTCACTACTATTGATATTTTTCATCGTGAAAAGAAGCTGAAAACATTTTCCATCACAACATAGAATTAAAAACAATTATCGATGAAAGTTATTGAGGTGCAATCATAATGGAAGATGGGGTGATGGTGAGTCGGGTGGATAATGTAGGATGTGGTCCATATGGACAACATAAAAGAGATAGGTAGTTTGGTTGTCAAAATAGAATGACCTACCCTTATGTGGAAATAACCTTATATAGTATTACCTTTACAGGAGCTAGGTAATACCCTTATAAAGGCCAAGGGTTATCCTTATACAAGAATGATGACCCTTATGTAATACTTGTATTACCTTCACACAAGTACGAGACTAACCCCTTTGTGAGAGGTCTTACCTTTACATGAACATAAATCACCTTTATGCATGTAGTGTTTACCCTTACATATTTGGGTATTACCCATATGCATGACAAGATACCTTTATGTAAGAGGCAAGATATGTTTACACAACATGTGTACTCTAACGTAAGTTAGGAGTTTACCCTTACACAAACCGAAGTACGCATACACAAGGAGAAAGTAACCCATACAAAGAATACAAATCAATTCAATTTTATTAAAAATAATAAAATTCATACATGTAAAAAATCTATAGAAAATTTTTGAGTAAAATAGGGGATAGAGGCATGAAGGAAGAGGGGGAATGTGTAGAATTTGTGTGGGGTGTGGGTTTTGATGTAGTTATTGTTAATTTTTAATTAATGAGTTTTTATGATGGAAGATTTTGCCACAAAAATTTCACTGTTTTAAGTATTTATGATAGATAATTTATTTTTGATGGGTATTTTCCATGGATTACATTTCTATTGTGTAAAATAATCTTCATGAATACTTTTCCTATATATATGAAATGTATTATGGATGGGATATATCCCTATCAAATAATCCAAATCTACACTATATGTAATCGACCATATAGTCTATCACAAATAGTTCCTTTTCACAAACCTATTTGCGATGGAATGTACATTCCATATAAAATAGTTCATTCATATAAAGGGTATTTGAGACATTATAATACATTCTATCACAAATAAGTACCCACTATCACCGTGTACACATTTCTATCAAAATAATTTCCATGGTATTTTTATTCCACTATTAAAAATATTTTTTTTGATGGACTATATTTCCTATCTAAAAAAACCCATTCCGAGCATCCATTTTCAATGGACCATATGTAAGTCAAAAATTACATGTCTCAAAATAAATAATTTTTTTTAGACCTTAGGATCTTCAATAATGAATATATGTAACTTTAATAATGTCATCACTACTAGAGATATTTATCTTTATACCATTCTAGTATTATTGGAAACTTGGTAAAAATGTGTTTGGAAGTAGGTATTTTGGAGAGAAATAGTTAGTTAGTATTCTAGGAGCATGGTGATTGAGTATTCCAAAGGGTATTGATGGATATACTAGTTTTATTTCAAACCTCTCATCATGTGCACTCTAATTTTTCTCTCTTCCTCATCTTATCATGTACGTTCATCGAACTTTAGAACTAATATTTTTTATCAATGTTCCAAGTTATATGTTCAAATATCCAACTAAGTGACTTGGGATATCAAAATAGTGGTAATCAGGGAGGCCTAAGGAGTCTAGAATGTTTTCCAACCAGATTATTGGGTGGTCTTACAAACATGGATGGACAGGACGATGCATGTAACTTTACTCCATGATTTAATATAGTATATTCTATTCCATGTATCACAAAATAATACCACAAAATAATTATGGGATAACCTCAAGGTGTGATTTATTAGATAGGATAATGTCAAGAATTTATGGATCCAAAATTTTAAAAGAGACATTGATACGTTGTACATGAAGGAAGGGGGGCCTCTCAAATTGAAATGTAATGAAAATAAAATAGAAAAACCTTAACACCACTCTTGATGACACCTCATTGGTCAAGAAATTGATAAATTCTATGCCAAACAAAGACTATCATGTTGTTTCTGGAATAAAAAAAATTACGATGTTAACCACATGCCATTGAGGAGGAAATTAGTCATCTAAAGGCCTAGGAGGAGAGGATGTAACATAGAAACATCATAAATAGTAGTGATAACCAACTTCTACTCACTCATATCTAGTGTATTTCATGCCTGAAAAAAGATGATGGGTTTCCATAAAAGTGTGGTATCAATGACACCAACTAGTGTGGTTGGTGAACAAGATATGGAAAGTGGTGTAGTTATAGAAAGAGATTTCAAGGAAATATAGAGAGGTAATTCTAGAAAGGTAACAACAATAGTGGTAGAGACATCTGTAATAATAAAAAAGAGTAACATTAAATTTTTTAATTATGATTGAATGGACCACTACATTTATAAGTGAAAGAGAAAGAAGCATTATGTAGAAGTGTGTCTCACTCATGTTTTGGATGAGGAACCAAACTAGATATTATATATTTTATTAATAATCCTTGTTGGAAAATTATAAAAATTAAATTTAATATCTCATCAAGTGAAAATATAATAATTTTTTCATGATAAAATTTATCATATTTTGAAATTATATATTTTTAATATGATTTAATAAATATTTATATTTTATTTATTCATGAATTTTTTGTAATAACCAAAATTTCTTAATATTTACAAAAATAATCATAGTTAAATAATTTTTTTCTGAATTAAAATTATAGATATTTTATAAATATTATTAATTATTGAAAAGTACAACAAGTATATATATAATTTCTTGTGATTTTAACATATATGTATATTTAGTTTAACTTGAAATGTTGTGTAAAACCTTATTTAATAAAATTTATAAAAAAATAGTTAAATAATTGTTTATAAAATGAAAAATAAATATTCTTAATTACTGTATAACGCTACAATTTCATCGCATAAATTGGTTTATTTATTTTTTATTCAGTTGAATTAAATAATTAAAAATGTATTCCGTAATAAATAAATGTTGGGAAAAAATGATGAAATAAATACTATATAATAAGAACAACTAATTAACCTAATAAAAAATGCATAATCCATGACATTAAACTAAAGTTACTACTGGCTGGAAACAAGAGGCGAGTGTCCCTTTTAGAAATAGATTTTCATCGGTGATGGAGAAGATGATCTTGAAATCCTATATTCCATGGACAATAGAGAACCACCTACACTGTCAAGAAAAGTGACAAGTGTTGGGATGAAAAACCTGAGTGCAACATGCATCATCACTATTTCACTAACAACCGTTCCTTTTTGTGAGGGGTAAGGGTGTGTTGGGACCAAGTTGGATGGAGAAGGAAGTAAAAAGATATTTTTGTTACTGAGTGTTTTATTTTGTTGTCAAAGAATATAAATCAATTCACTCAGTAAAGGACTTGAAAACTAGATGATGCTTTGCTGAAATGTATTTCACAAATATCATAAGTTAGGATAACTTGTGATGAAATACTTATGAAGGAAAGGGGGAGTAAAGGAGATTTTAGTCATAGTTAGTTTTGATTGGAAGGAAAGATGCTAGTGGAATAAAGGAAAGGTTGTGTACCTTCGATTGAGAATATGACAATGTTAAAGGTGTTTGATCAAAGACTATATAAAACAGAAGATACGGTTTGTGATGAAAGCAGTTTTTTGTTGAATAATCCAGATAAAAGTGAAGCAACATTGGTGTTCTTGGAAAAGAATATTGCGTGAAAGTTGTAAGATGTCTTGGTATGTTGTACACAAGTGGAGTTCCATGATTTGAACATAAAAATCTGGAAAAGGAAAGTCTTGTGCGAAAGATTGATTTTTGCACACAAGATTGAATGGAGTTTGGAATATTGCGCACAAGACATGATTTGAGGTCCAAACTTCAAAAAATGTTAAAGGCTTGAAGTGCGCAAAAGATTCAAGAAGTGCACGAAATATGAGGTTGGTTTGAAAGAGACTTACGCGCCCAATGCAACATCAAATGGGGTTTTGTGCAACACATCAGGATCTTGCGTGACACATTGGGGTTTTTGTGCGCAAGGGTCGATGAGGTCTATAAATAAGAGGTGACCCCCTCACATTTGAAAGGCTCAAATCTTAGAGAAATCCTGAGCTCTGAGGCATGAAATAATTTTAAGTAAAGGGGAGTGCATGAAATAAATAGTGTTGCGCACATGAAGGAGAAGTTGTGTGCAAGAATAGAGTTGCGTAAGTGATTGAAGTTGCGCGCGAGAGGTGTTTCACGAAAAAAGTCAAATCTTGTGCGCATGGAATAAAAGTTGCGCACAAAAAACCTATAGGGGTGCGTGAAATATTTGGGTTCTTTTCATGTATTCAGTGGTGCGTAAGATAGTTCTTACCAGATTTTGGGTAGGAAAGTGAAGATTTGTACTTCAGAGAATGCACCTGTTCAATTGTAAAGAAGCACTGAAATAATGTAATTCTCTATTTGTGCTAAGAGGGTGCACACACACCTGCAGATTGTTTTCCAAGTGCTACATGAGTGTAAAGGTATATCCTACTCACTGTATTCTGTTAAGTCAAAAGTCTTCTTTTGGCTTTTACATCATGTTTTGGAAATCACAAATATATTCTATGTCATGTTTTGGAAATCTCAAATGTATTCTATCATATGTTTGTAAATAACAAATTGTCTTTTATCATGTTTATCGTATCGTACGATGTTGATCGTACCAACCAAAACGTATCGTACTGACTCTGTCAAACGTATCGTACTGACTCTGTCAATCGTATCGTACTGACTCTGTCAATCATATCGTACTGACTTTGCTATTCAGATGATCATTATTTGTTTTGGTACTTTGTCAAAAACTCTCTCTGCATATGAATCGTACTCATGTTTTACATTTCTATATATCTCTTATCCTAACAAAATGATGTCGTTGAGTTAGTTATATACTAATCAAAACGATGTCGTGCTTTCTGTTTCAATATGACCGTTGGAGGCAATATGACCGTTGGAACCCGAGGCCTATAAATAGGAGGTCATTTGAAGCTGAGAACACACTGATGAACGAAGAGAACGAAAGAGACTCTGTGAACTACGAAGATTCTAGAGAGAGACACTGTGACTTCTCTCATCAGCCTTGTGCGTCCGATCATCGTATCGAGGGCTTTCAAGTAATTGAAAGACAGAGGTGCCGATTACCTGCAAAATCGAGGGCTGCCGGGGATAGGAAGACAGACGTGCCGATCATCGTATCGAAGGCTGCCGGGGATAGGCAGACAGACGTGCCGATCATCGTATCGAGGGCTGCCGGGGATAGGCAGACAGACGTGCCGATCATCGTATCGAGGGCTCACCAAGGTGTTGGTGAGACAGACCTTTTATCCTAGGTGAAAGGATAACCCTTCTCTTTGGGTTAAAAGAATTTTATTACTTTTACATTTCCGCTGTTGTATTAGAAAGGGATTTGTATTGTTTCCTTTCTTCTTTACTTATTCAATTGTAATTGTTTCAATTACAATCATTCCATTACATATTGTATTGATTGGTTCTATACGCTTTAAGGTAGAATCATTCATATCTGTATTACTCTGATTATTGTGTTCATCTTGAATACAATTGTTTTACATAACATTAGTATTACAATACTTCATACCTTTTACATTCAATACAATTGAGGGTATTTGTATTTGTATTAGTTTAAGTTCATTTAAACTAATCTCTTTGTTACTAAAACTCAAGGTTTTTAAACCTACAATTCACCCCCTCTTGTATTGTTCCATCTAATAGACTTTTATATCGACTATTCGATCCAACATATTCCACATTAAAGTATTTTTTTCTAGTGGATTATGTGGTATTGGATTATTTTCGTACCATAATAAGGGCATAGCTACTTTTGTTGAGTAGTGAACCTTGTAAATATGGTGTTCATGTGGTTGTGTGTGTCCAGTAGATAATAATCTCTTTAACAGGAGGTGAAGGTTGTTTCAAAAGGAAGGAAACATAAAAAAGAAAAAATATAAATGAATTACCCCTCCCCCTTTTAGGGATAATTTGATCCTAACTGGGAACTTCTGGGTGCACAAATAGTTGGAAGAACACACTAACCCTAAAGGAATGAACTTGATATTTTTATTTTAGAAGATGAATAGAACATAAATTGAACATACATGATGCAAAAATTAATGAAAGAAAGAGAATAACACAAGGATTTATATGCTTCAGTCCTGATGCCACCTATGTGCATGGAAAGAATAAAAACCACACACATATTTTGTTAATGATCAAAATAAGAAATGAATTTTTAGTATATAAGTCTAAATAAATAGTAAAAAAATCATCAAGATTATTGTACTACAATACGAGAAATATAAAATGTAAATAACATATAATTTCATACACAAAGAGGTCTAGAAATCCTGATCTATTATATCATTTATCACATTGTTATGCTAAATATATGTGTTCACTAATGATCTATGTGATTTAAGAGGTACTACTATTACATGAACGATATTCACCCAAGTACTTGACTACGCATCTTCTTGAATGAAGAACTCCATCATCGATGCTCCACCCGAAGTGGTACAACAACAGTGTATCATGAATAATGAAAAGAACATATATTTAACACTAAGAAACTAGAATCACCAGGATAGGGCTCAATAAATAGAAATGAGAGTGAGAGTACACCTGCAGTGAGAGAAGGAAGCTAGACTGAATGTCAAAGAGATGGGGGAGTAGGGGGTGATCAATTGCCCCTAACACCATCTGCAGAAAGAAACTACATGCCTAATCAAACTGATCCACAAGACCATTCCAAATAGAAAAAAAATGGTGAACTCAAGAACCCAAGACAAATGGATGACAAGGATTAGAAACTTAGCGGGATGGATCAAGGATGAGTAGATAAAGCCCAGCGTATCTCCATGATTTCATGGGAAAGAAACATGTCCTTCATGTACATATCGATGGAACATAACCACACAAGAGGCCCAAGTGATAAATAAACTACCCAATAGTAATTAAGTATCCTAGTAAATAAAGGATCCTATATAATTAAGAAATAAAATTTATTCAAAAAAAACTCCATGAAAGTGTTTATATAACTTGAAAGGTATAATATTAAACATAAAATTCCAAATTGGAAAAAAATACGAAAGCCTAATTACACAAATCTCCACCATTTTCAATTGAAATTGAAAATTTTATTGCACATAAGGATATATAATTAGAACCAAATTTATCATATCTAAGCAATATTTGAATTTAGAAAAAACCACGTCTTTAGTAAAACTATTATCCGGATTATCATCAGTTTGTATCTTATTGAGAAAAATGTTTATCAATTCTATAATATCTCGAATAAAATGTACTCTAATATCTATTTGTTTATATTTACTATTAAATAATAAATTTTTGGATAAATTCATGGTATATTTGTTGGATTTGGTGGCCTAGAACCAAAAAATTTATACTTTATTCATTAATAAATACCTTATCACATCTTGATTGTTCTTCTATGTGACAATGCATGTGATAATTTCCTAAGGATTTCTATTTCACCAAAGGGTCATAGAAGATCCCTGCTATAATGAGAACCTGGATGTGCCATAAAACTAATCTTGAATATATGATCTATGGCTGGACGATGTTATTTGAGGGACACAAATAATACAAGCCATTAGGGGTGAGGACTCATAAAACTTTGAGGCAACTTCTCATGGTGTGCGCCCTTGGTAGTATCTAGGAGGATATTATGAAAATGAGACCCTCCAATTGGAAATCCACATTTTATAGTGTCATTGTATGTTCGTATATATGGATGTGTCTATTGGTTCTTAGACTTTAATATTATTAATAATGGGTGTTAAAACTCGCACACTTAAATGTATTGATGAAAACTGTGATGACACATGTTCGCAGCGAGGTAGGATATGTTGGGTGTGTCATGATTAATATTACATTAATAGATAATATGATAAAGGATTTTTCCCTTATGTTCCATAATAGAAGTTGACATCTCAGGCCCTTTGATGGAATTAATATAGCCTAAATAAATCCATGGAAATGGTGAGGAATGGGAAAGATTAATTATGGGAAGTCAAAGAAAGAATAATCAAGCACATGTGTTGATGGCACTGACATGCAATCTGATTGATTCGAGATATCAAGATAAAGAGATTATATTACATGGAAAGCATTCATAGGAGGTGACACGTCATTGCAACATTAACTTCTTTCTCTAGGGGTGCTTTGGCATGTTTCTAGACTCTAACCTTTGACATTAGGTAGCCTATACCTAATGGCACTGAGAAAGAGTCCTATAGAGTCACACACTAAGTGTGTCCAAGTATCTCAATAAAATATTCATTTAAAAATTTGAATAAAGATTATTCCCGATTTTGGTTTAATAATTATTCAAGGATGTTTGATTGTATTTATTTCGACATTAGTTATTCGAGAGAATATATTATAAGAGAAATAATATATTTATTAGAGAGTACTACAGTGATATTTATTTGAGAAATAAATAGTCATTATTCAAGGTCTAGTAAATGTGGTGGAGGAAATAAAGAAAATGGAAAAAAATACATGTGTATATTAATATACACGCCATATAGTTTTTCCAGGGATTTGTGAGAAATAATATTATTTATTTAATTAAATAATATTAGGTGTAATCCGTTGGGCGCATGTCAGGTGATAATAATAGTCAACTATTATTATTAGACATGGGGTATTACTAAGAATTAAATGAAATGAATAAATGCTTTCAGGTAATTAATTCATCATCATGTAGATTTTTTATTAAGGAAAGGGAAAAAGCACTCAAAACACCACAAAGAAACCCCTGACCTCCTACCCTCAATGTTGAGAGCTAAGGGGGTCTGAAATAGTGAAGACCAAGGGCATCCCCTCTAATAAAGTTGACCCCCTTGGGTTTCAAGCTAGAAAAGGAGTGAAAAAATACATCCTCTGGGCCCGAGATGACATGAGATGCAAGGTGGTCAGCAACCTTGTTGTCCTCCCGCCAAGGGTGACCCACTTTGATGTTGCTGCTGAGTAAGCACCGACTGTTCCTGATGACATAGGTGATCAACCAGGGGGGACATGGCCTGCTCTTGGAGGGACTTGTGCAGCAGTGATGAGTCTGTTTCCACTTCCATGATGATCAGATTCCTCTAGCCGCATAAGATGAGCCCATAGAAAAATGTGAGGGACTCCACCTGTATGGATGAGTCGTGACCCAGAATAACCATAAAGGTCAGGTACACAGACCCGCTATTGTCGCGAACAACCCCGCCTCCTCGTAAAATTCCCTGAACGCATGAGTCATCGGTGTTCAATTTTAACCCTCTAGCTGGAGGGTTCCAACGGACCCAGTTACCCTTGTCTTTGTGGGTCATGGGCGCCTCTAATGACCTTGCTTGAAACCGTATGAGAGAAGGTGCATCCCTCCGGTTATGAACCACCCTAGCCAAGTCACTTAAGAGATTTTTTGTCCAGACGATGATGGCATGAGGCGACATGCTGGTACTCTCATGTCTCACCTTGTTCCTCGCCATCCAGAGACACCAAAAAACCACATGAAATACCACTGTGCGTGCCAATTTTTCAGGACCGTTGTTCCCATCACCGTGATACCAACCATCCATAAAGGAGAGATTGTCCCTCTTGAGGTTTAATATTGCATTGGGACCCCCAAAACAGGTCCAAACCTCCTGCGCCCATTCACTTTCAAAAAATAGGTGGTTCGCGCTTTCTTCACTGTGAGATTTACAACACACGCATCTTGAAGCCATGCTAACCCCACACCTCTTGACGTTATCATCGGTCGGGATAGCTTTGTTTTGAATCCTCCATGTAAGAAAATTAAGTTTGGTATGAATACCTTTAATCCATAGAGCCTCATCCCAAGTTTCCTCGTAGGCTTGAACTTGCATTCTGGAAACCTGTCGAAAGTCTTTTGTCATGAAGGAACCCGAGGAGGATGGGGTGAAGACACAGGTATCTGGGTCGGAAGTCTGATCAATGAGGTTGAAAACCTCATGTTGCTCCCTTATCAGAACTGTCATGGTGAAGGATGGAAAGGACCGCGCCTCCCTGAAGGTGATGTTGGTTGCAGGACACCCTGGAAAACTGATGATGGAACCACACCAGTTTTGGTGCCAAAAGGATAAATCGCCTCTCCCAACAATCCAGCACAGATGCAGATGAAGGGTAGAAATAAGAGGTCCAATCACCGAGTAAATGGATGATGCATATCCCTCCACTGGATCCTGGTCCCCCAAGGAATAGTTGTGGACGATCTTCCCACACAAAGTATGTTGTTCCAGGATTCCCCATGCCAGTCTTTCATGCCTGCAGTTGACAGTGTCTTCCATGCTATGGTGGTTAATACCTCCTTCACAGACCAGCCTTGCCATCTTGCTCCATGAGGACCAGTGCTTCTTCCCTATGGTGAGGGCGTCCCATATGAACCTAGCCAGGATTTTATCAATGCTTTTAGTAACTCCTTTTGGTACCTTGATAGCTGAAAGTCCATGCACCGGAGTTTCCAAGAGTACGCTGTTAACCAATGAAATCCGTCCCTCGAAGGACAGAAAAATGTTCTTCCAATTCAGTACTCGGTCAGTAATCTTGGTGAGGAGGTGTTCAAAGTCACCAATCCGAATCCTTCTCGTCAAAATGGGGGCGCCCGAGTACTCCATGGGGAGAGTACCTCTCTGCATTTCTAATTGGAAGCTCACAGAAGTAGCTCGCATAGAGGTGCACCTGTTCGAAATATAGAAGTTGCTCTTGGTGTTGTTGATGACCTGCCCACTCCAGTGACTATAATCCTCCAACACCTTTTTCAGCCCACCAAAAGATCTCCTTGAGGCATTTGAAAAAAATGATGGTATTGTCCACAAATATGAGATGAGACACTGTGGGGAGCCTCAATTTTCTGCGGTATGGAAGAATCTCACCGGTAGTAATGCGATGTCTATCCCACCTCCCCATTGATACAGCTCTGATATGTCATCCCAACCTCCCTACTGATGTGGCTCCGACATATCCATCCCACCTACCCCATTGACAGAGCCTCCCCATCTCCCAGCCGTTATAGCTCCAACGCCCCCACCTCACTGTGACCCTCCTCCTCTGACATGGCTCACCACCGCTCGATGCGGCTCTAATGTGACCACACCACCTTCCAGGACCCACCTCCAATTCCACCACCCCACCTCCACAAGGTTATTCTCTTTTGATGTGGCTACCCCCTCCCTGATTTCTCATCCTGAGCCCAGCCCTACCATCGTGATCCACATCATAATGTGATTTCTTAGTAACCCTATTCACCAACACTAGGTAAATCCTCCCTTCATACCTTTATCATGTGAAATACCTACCTTGTACTCTTGTATTGAATTTTATTAGTTATGCATAACTGGAAAGGGTTACCATCATAGTGAATTTTTACGAGATTATAGGAAACTTGATTTTTTATTTTGATTTCCCCCCAATATTCCACTACAAATGAATTTCTATTTATGAATTTATTTTTTCGCAATCTCATCTCCCAAAAAAGCTAATTTTTATTCTATTATAATATTTTTTAGTTAGATAGTAAACAATAGTTATTTTATGAACATACAATTTTATGATTTTCTCCCAGAAATAATTACTAATTTGGATACCATTTTATTATTGTTTCAGAATGTGATTTGTACACTGATTATACATTATTTGACCGTGTCCTAGGTATGATTTGGTTATATTTCATTTTTTTTATCATTTTTTCTAAATTTATAATTACTTAAATATTTTTTTATTTTCTTAACTGTTTAATTAATTTTTTTGATGTCTTAATAGTGGCTACTTTCAAGGGATAAATTATTTCAATTTCAATTTTGGTTTAATTGACTATTCATTTTCCATGGAATTTTACTACGAAATCATATTCTATTATTTAATAATTTATAGATATTTTAATATATAAAGGTGGTTGAAGAATGTGTGTATGTGTAGATTCATGTTATTTTTGGGTTTGATTCATTTTGCATTCATCCTTATCATGAAGTTAAATAAATGTAATTCTATTTGTTTATTTTCTTATATTAATTGAAAAAAAGTATTCTATACTATTTTTTTTATTATGGTAATTTATTCCCCATGACATTATAATTATTAGACTTTATTTTTTATATTTATGTAACTTTACAATAGCAACTTATAGTTATTTCCATCCCTCTAGGGACTATTTGATAGAAATCCTTGAGAACAATCTATAGCACATATCAAATATGATAAGTTCTTTTTTAGAAATGTATCATGTTGGAAAATATAATTTTTTGCCACTTATTTAAATAATACATGTTTCTAAACCACTATTTATGTTATTCATATATTGAAGCAGACTTCTTCTTGATAAAGTATTATGAGAAATGCAAGAAATTATATTTTTTCTTTCAAAACTAATATTTTTATATTATTTTTTTGTTCAAGCATGAACATTATTGATCAAATACTATGATAGATCTGAGAAGGTATATATTAAATCAGGTGTTTCTATTATTATCTAAATATATGTCTAAGCATAACTACCATTTTTCAGGCAGACATTTTTTTGATAAAGAACTATTTTTCAAGAAGGTATCTATTCTTGATAAATAATATTTTTTTCTAAACCACTATTTTATGTTATTTATATATTCAAGATTGTTTGTTCTTGATAACGTACTATGATAAATTCAAGGAGGTTTATATTTTCTTGAAAAATTACTATTTTTATGTAATTTATATATTCAAGAAAGTGTGTTCTTGATAAACTATTATAATCAATCTATGCAGTAATATATTCAAGTGGGTGCATATGTAATTGTATCAATATATTTCTTTTCATAACTACTATTTTTCATCTATCCATGATTGTATGTTCTTGATAACTGTCAATTTCCTCTGTAATGGAGAATCCACAACAATTTTTGATAATTTTTGTAAAATGAAGCATATTTGTACTTTTTAAGTCAACAATAGAACAATCACCTTGTGTATTTGTATGTATCATCAAAAGTGTTATGTGCTTGAACTATTATCCACATTTTGGTATAAAAAATATAATTTTGTTTTAGCAACACAACCCATTTACTCTTTGGCCTTTTTTATAGAAAAAACACTGGACATGATATTACAAGTACTATACCTCTTCTATGCTAGGTAATTTCAACATTCCTCTATGAAATGTACCACTATAAAAACCAAATATCTTTTTCTTAATGTTATGGTTTTTGTGATCAGTATTCTGTGTCTTCTCAGTTTCTACTTCCTGGGTGACTTTTTTTGTATTTTGGATTCTCTAACATATGTTTCATGTGGCCATAATCATTCACTTGAGGTGATTTCCCACACATAAAAGTCCTTCCTCCCATAATTGTACTAAAATTTCAGATTTAAAAAAAAATGAATGATTTTTACCAACCACCTGCATGTACTTCCTCTTAAATTAACATATTTTAGTTCTTAAAACACTCATGTAAACATGTTTACCTTTGATATTTTGGAACAAAAACATTGTATCACCAGGAGATTTGACATGGGTTTCATGTGTCCATGATCATTATTCATTCTATCCAAATATGTCATTACAACCATAATAGTATTTTTTATACCATTTTATGTTTATTCATCATCACTAATTTTATTAACATTTAAAAACTCACCTATTAAAAACCCAAAGTATATCATAAATTGAATGTTATTATTTTGAATAATCCATCATTTTAAAATTTAATATATTCCTACTATCATGGGAAAAATACTCATGGTCACTCCCATAATAGCTCACCTATTTATGATCATTACTAAACACGCAAACTGATGCCACTTTGTTTCCCTAAATTTTTAATATTACATTAAAATTCATTTAGAGTTGATATTTTATGTTATCATGGACCATATATTATTAAAGGACTTCTGAAAAATGAGTCTGCATTAGTTAGTTATAATTTTTACCGTGGGTTTTAATTTATAGACAAGTTTATGTAATATCTATGGAATTTTACTATAATTTTATTGTAGGATATCAGAAATATTTTTTGTTTTTTAATTGATAAATGGTTTTATATTCCTATATTAAATATAAATTCTTAGTTTTTGATATAGATACACATATTAAATATTGTGTACACTACTAATTTATTGTTCCTGGTCTATCAGTGAATGTATCTAAATTTGTGTGTTTTCCCTCTTGATTCTAACCATTGATCTCTTTCCTATAAGATCCAAAATTTAGGAAATAAAATCATCCTTGTTGATATCCCAAGTAGGGTACCAATGAAGTTGATTAATATTTTAGTGGTTTCAGATAGGTTATTTACAAATAAAAATGATTAGAGTAGAAAAATTTGACAATTTGGTTTGGTAAACTCAATAAATAGTGCTATAGGGTTTTTGAGTTTACTCAATCAGGAAAAAGGATCCCAACTAAAGTGGGATGTTATTGATGTATTCCTATATAGGTACTTCCATCATTTTTTGACTCATATTATTAGTGAGTTTAATTTTAATATAGTACTTCTAGGTTGGTATATTCATCATATTATGATGAATTAATTATCTATGTACTTTTATTTTTTTCATAGTGGACTATTTGAGGATAGAGAGATGGGAAATTATAATCAAATATTATAAAATTACCTCTTTTATATATTACAAAACTCTCACAAAATATAAATCTCATCTAAATATGATACATTATTATATAATACCTCACTAAAAAGGTAGGATTTGAGTTTGAGAAGGTATACACCTAGTAATATTCCTATTTAGATTGATCATGATTATGGTGATATCTTCATATATCGACATGAGTATGAGGACCTAAACCAACATGCATATCAAGGGAAGAGCCTTTATAGAGGTTGATAAAACTTTTGGAATTCATATACAATATTATTTTTTTCACTTGATGCTACTCATGTACTAGAGTGAGATTTATTCAAGGTGATGGGGTGTTGGTGGGGTTATATTGATTGGATGGTTTATGTAGAGTGGAATTATATATCTTTGAGGATTATTTTTATCTTTTATGTAATCACACAGATGTATTCTAGGTAGAACATATCAATATTTTATTCTTTTATATGAGTATCATTGAATCTAATAATTCATTAATTTTATGATAGGATAATTCTTTTCTATGGTGGTGGTGGAATATAGATTATAGGATAATTATAATATTTTATCCAACCACATAATCCTCATAATGCTGCATCTTGATTCATGTATGATGCACCCAATTTGTGCATGATATTTTTATTATATATTTTTCATATATCTAACAATATTAATTATTTTTATGGTATCTTTAAACTCTTATCAGTTTTATTTCTGTATTAGAACACCATGTTACAATTATAGAGTTGTAAAGTTTATGAGTTTAGTTATCTAGACTATATGGAAATCCTATGGTATGCACTTGGTCTTTATAGTTTATTCAAATCCTATGGTATACATTGTATTTCAAAAATATTATTTCTTTTTTATAGCTTAATCTATGGAAACACTATACATTCTCACTAATATTACCGCTTTTATATCAATTTTAGGATTAGAAGTACCCAATGGATTAATATGATGAGTGTTTTATCTGTTTACAATAGTTAATAAATTTAATATGTAAGGAAGGGGGTATATTAAATATAAATAGGAAATTTTTTATGGTTTAAAAGGATAAGGTCTAGAAGCATTCATTTTCGAACAATGAAAAGTTCTAGTTTCAGATAATATACAATATCACTTGATGAAAATTTGATTTTGGATAAACCAAACTTATTTGAATCCATTAGTATACTATATATCGACTGAGATTTTATTAGAGTTTATTTGAGGAATTAAAAGTGTTTAAGGGAAAGAAATTTTTTTCTAGAAGCACTATCCACTATAGTTTTAGAACATGTATTTTAAAATTAAATTGAGTATACACTCTGAAATACATGAGATAGATATATGTAAGTAGTTTCATTAGAATAAGGGAAAATAATTAAAGTTTTTATTATGAATAAGGGATGAGGATATTGAAGAAAAATGTGAGAGTTACTCAAAAGGATGTTGGGAAGAAAGTTATAAATACACAGAGTTTCAACTATTATCCAAGATGTGATATTTTTTTATAGGAATTTGATGATCTGCAAATTAGTTCAAGAAAAAATTATTTTGTAAGTTAATTTTCTATATGAGTTGAGTAGCTGTATATGACTTCATGGGAAAGATTTTCTAGAAACTAACTTAATAAACATGATAAAAAGGAAATTTTGAAACAATTCATGCTGAATAAAGTATGTGCATAAGGAATCACCCTAGAAGAACAATAATATCATAAAGGGTGAGAAGAGGCATATTTGAATGTTGAAAGAATTTAATTATGGAGAGTTCATACACATATATATAGAGGTATTTAGGTTATTCATTATAATATAAATGAAAAATAGTACATGTAGAAGTTTCTAGTTGAGTAACCTTTCTACTCATCATATAAGGGACAAGCCCACACTCAATATTTTTCCTTCCTAATAATGTTAATGAAAATTCAACTTGTAATATTAACCAAGGAAGTGATCTATAATAAATCCTACAAGGATTCCAGATTATAATATGGGATAAATCATTAAAGGTCCATAAGTATTATTTTGAAACAAATTATTAGAACATGATAGATATTTGGAAATATAAAATTTTAAATATAATTGATTTAACTTTTAATGGTAAAATAATTATAATTGTTGGGGGTTTTAAATATATTCTAACTACATCTCATAGTGGGAATATAAATGACATAAATTTTTGAAAAAAAAATTCTCCCAATGTTTGAGGGTGTTTATATGAAAATCATATATAAAATAGTAAGAATCATTTCACAATGATTTTCTAAGATTTAACAAAAACATATGATGCATATGTGAAGGTGGTATATTATTGTAAATATTCACCAAATTATAAGTCATGATGTAGTAAAATACATCATTTTCTAATTTGTTTTATCTGGTGATTCATGATACCACTCCATGGAATATGTATTTAAGAACATTGGATATCATTTGAACAAAAATCCTTTATTAATGATCAAGTTATTTAGTATTGGTATGTACATATCAATATGAATATTCTTTTTTCATTATTGGTTATGGATTCATTTATCATTTATCATGTAAATTTGACACACTGATTACATATATATGGGAGGTTGTTATCTCTTACTTCTTTTCCCATTATTTATTTATTGATGGTTTCTTATGATGAGGTTGGTTATATCCACTACTATCGAAGGCAGTGATTTTGACATTAGATTTGGGTAAGGTTTATTCTATTTTTATTCTTCAGCCAAATTTTAATTAGGGATTTTTTATATTTTTGGGTTCCTTAAAATTTTGTAGCGTGTTCTGGATCTCATTGAGGTGGATTCGAGATGCCATTGTCATAGGCGAATTTCATGTGTTTTCATAGGTAGGAATATGCATATATATGTTCCCATTTATATATATATATATATATCCACTCATGGAAGTATGAATATACATATTGGGGATAAGTGAGCTTATATATAGATATGAAAAATGTATACACATGTATGTGTAAAGGGGTAAATGAAAGTATAAACATATATCTAAGGAACCCCTTTATGCATATTTGGCCATTAAAATATATACATAGGGGATAGATTTCCATACATATATATATATCTGTGTGTGTGTGTGTGAAGTTACATATGTGCGCTGGAAGAAAAAAAGGAATATTCGAGTTGTCTTCATCAAAATTAGTGCACCTTAAGGTTGAGGTGGGTTCCCTATGTCTGACACTTTAATTACAATTCCATAATTTCTTGATTGTTTTAGAAAAAAATTCTCATTATTATATAATGTATATGATATGAAAATTGGTTTTGAATATTTGAAATGGTATTTTCACCTATTTTACATGATTTCCCTAATCCATTAACATGGACTAGTTTCCATCTCGATATTGAGACCTATTCATTATCATCTGATCTATTTTCATTTCTATTAACATAAGGCGTATCTTCTTCAAATTCATCAACAAAAAGTGGGGTTATTTTCATCCCAACTATATCATTCCTTTTTATAAATGGAAGATCATCAACCCAAACCTTAAAATCTTTAGTTTCTTCCCTTAAATTTTATAAAAGAGCAATAATTAGACTATGCAAATAAAAAACTCCTTCTACATGAACCTCAACCTCTTTATTTTTAACATCTTAAATAGACTCATTAATAATCTCTTGATAAGATTGGAAATCATTTATTATTCACCATTTAACCTATAAACATCATCAACTATAACTACAGGAGCCCAAATCTCATAATTTATAGTAGGTTTCTCCTCATGAGGATACTCTTTAACCCCATCTGATCTAACTTCATCAACAGGTGAGGCAGGTCTCTCTACTTTTAATTTTATAGGGATTTCATCAGCATTTTTTTCCTCCTCTCATTTATTTCTAATAACCACTTACATTGTTGATGAATAATTTAAGAATCATATAAATCTTCTTGATTTATCAGAAACAAAATAAAATAATGATAAAAAAAATTAGATGATTTTAATCTATATCTACCTTGTCAAATATAAGCATTAGCACCAGATGAGTAGGGTTCAAAGGGTTTATAAGTGAGTAAGAAATAGAATGAAGTATAGAGTTTCCTCACCAACTATCCTCTAATTTCATGAAATTTAATCTCCTTCAAGAATAAATAATATCATCTTAAAATAATGATATTTCTAATAGACGATCTCTCAATTGTAAAAGATACAATGATCTTTAAGGCATAACTAGTTAGGGAAATCCTTTAGTGTCATAGTGGTAAGGAGTTAGTAATTATTTTAAAGGTGGGATGATGGGTTGGTTTATTAATGGGATCATAAACTTTCATAGGTGAATGAACTTGTTTTGGGAATATACCTTTAGGTTGTAACCACTATAGATGTAGTACTTAATTGATGATATTAAGAGTTGGACATCATTAATTATCTTGATATAAAAGGGTTATGTTATATAGTCTATATTATAACGAAGGATGTGAAAGAATTGAGTCTATTTTAATAGGTACAAAATTTAATTAGATCTTATAGAACAAAGTGTGATATAATCTCATGTATGAAGGGGGACAACTAATCCATTAACTTTATTATGGATTATATATTAGATAATGGTATCTAAGGATTATCCAATGTTGAATAGTGAGTGATAGGTTATATCATTATTATTAATGTATTCCATGATAGTATGACATGTACTAGATATATGTTAGTTAGGATATAGGAATATTGGATATTCCAGATACTAGTAGAGTACTGGGATTGGGTTCTATATTCCATATGATATTTTCATTACTGTCTTACCCATGTTTTTATACAACATTATTTTGAGATGGTGTAGATCTTCTTATGGTGATTCACATACTTGTCCAATTAAAAACTAAGGGGACACAATATATTTCCTTTAGGGGATTTTCCATGATCCAATGTCTATATATTTCTCCATAAAATAGTATTGGATATACAAATATTATGTTTGGTCTCATTGTTAGTTTATAGTTTAGAAAAATTGGTTGTGTAAACAATACACCATGCTAGTCCATTAATTATATAGAATTGTTTTTTATAATGAATCCTTTATACTAAAAGGATTAAATAGACAAATATTTTAATTATAAATAATTTCTAGTACATGGATTGGATATACTATTTAAATTAAGGTTTATATTAGGGGAATATTTTTTATAGCCTACTATGATTTACTCTTGCATGTTTCATGTGTACCTTAATAGATATGTGGAGCATATATTGTAATTGAAAGTGCATCTAATTAGATGAGTACCATGAATTCAAGGTCTTACAACTATGAAATATATAATGATACCCCACAACCACAACCATGGGTAGTGAATAATGGATAATGGTACAACATTTACAACCACACATTTTTTTTAATTCCTTGTAAAACATGGGAACAATAAATTTTTATAGGGAAGAGCTCACTCTGCAATAGAACCTTATGGAATGATTCTTGATTGCGCCATCATAAATTATGGTGTAGTTTAATAGTTCATGATACAATCAAAAAAAAGTGTAGATAAACATAATTGCACCAAACATTCATAGGGTCACTCCATGCTACAAGCCTTCCCATGAGCTATAAAGTTGAAAATTTTCTTGCTAAAGTTACACTATGATGGAACATCCCTCAAAGAAACACCTTATCAAAAATAAATATAAAAAATTCATGGATCTATTTACCAAATAGATTTATATCATAGCCAATGTTTTCACATCATAATATTTCAAATGCCTTTAAATACCCAATATAAACCCTAGCTTTGATCCTTACCAGCATCCCCACTCCCTATCAATGTTCCACCTCCAAGACACCCAATTCTCACAAAAATTCACCAATAAAACTTTCAATCAACTTGGTAAACCCTCTAAACTCTAATTGATTTGATTAATGTCCTTCTTTTCATCTCTTCACAATCATATATTGCCTCATATCCCAACCAACACCCCAAAATCCTGAATATCCCCTCAAACCATTACTTCCATTATAAAACACACAAAAAATATGATAACACTTTCGCAAACATTTATCTAATATCTCACTCTTTACCCTTACCATGGATCATAAAAACATGTCAGCCACCCTTCCAAATTAAAATGAACACAACCTCCAACAAACCAACAAGATACTAGATAAACACATGATGTAGTGAAAGACCAAGCATACCCAACCACCATCAAATCCATCCTATAGAACATCCTCTATCCCCATTTCTTCTCCAAACCTTTTCCATAGTAAGAATTCAACCCCTTAATATTCCTTGAGTGAAGTTTTACCCTAATTACACATCTATCATTAGTTATGCTTCACAAACCCCATCCATAGAGATGAGAAAGAGAAGCCACAAATGTGAAGGTTGAAAATGAATAAAACCTTGGATATGTTGATTATGTAGAAAATTTCCATGGGAAACAATATCATAGAGTCACTATAGTGTGCAACTATAAAATGATCTTCACCCAAAAAAAAGTATTTATAAGTGATATAATAACATCAAAGTGTGAAATCGAGTGGTGTTTTTTTCCACTTTTCCTTATGGTTAGTCCAAGACATTGTGAATTTTCAAGTGTAGTTAGTGGCCTCAATGTGTTGTATCTTTTGAATATGCTATTAACCAATAATTACAGTTGACATGAATATCTACTTGTAGTTAATTTAGGCATGATAGGTATGTGATTAGATATGGAATGTTGTGTGGGTTAGCTGGGATTTTCTATGTGTTCATTTGTTCAAACTCTATGTGTTATTGGTGTTTGTGGTATGTTTTGTTAAAGGACCAATCAACACATTAAACATTTCTCTATTGTTCTCATCTTTTTTTCGATTATTTCCCATTTAACCTTGAATTTAGTTTCTCTTCTGTGGTTTATTTTAGACTGCACCTTGTATGATTTAGTTTCATTCATGTGGGTAGTAGTGTATGTAATCTGGGTATGTAGTTACTCAAGTGTATGAGTATACGGTGGGGTGTAGTGGTTAGGTTTTACATCACACCTCATGCCACTATGACCATTTCTTTCCAAAGAGTGAGTTTTATTTATTTACTTAAAAGGAGGGGTTGTATTTCTTGACTAGAAGAACCCCCTTCCTGGAAAGTCAGATGCTCTAACTTTTGTGTAACCTTATATGGTTCAAATGCTCTTTAATAACTTCCAAAATAAAGGATTTTATATGAAATAGGCTGAGAGATCGTTATATTAGCTTGATGCAGATTTTGGGTACATTGATGTTGTTAGGGAAATGGTTATGTATATATAAGAACTTACTCCACATTCATCGTCCATTTTGGAACCACCATGGCCCCTACCCCCATACTTAGCCTGTATAACACATGGAACTCCTCTTCCTCTCGCTAGGTATTAGGGAGGGACACCTACTTTTTGTGATACCATTCCTCCATACTAAAGATGCACAGTACCTGAAACTCCTCTTCATTTGATTTATATTTTATTCCTCCAAAATGTTACATTTTTATGGATATTTCTTTTATGATAATTTAATTTATTTTTTGGTAAATTTATGTTTAGGTAATTTGAATAAAAAATATTCTATTATACAAGGCTTCTTTGAATTTATTTAGCACTTGTTGTTTGACATATGTTACATGCTATCTTTAAATATAAATTATTTCAAAGTTATTTTTTTAATTAAATTCTTCCCATATAGGTTGATCATTTATTTTTATATTATTTTATTAACTCAACCTCATGAATTTGTATTTTTATAACTTCTAAGTGTTGTGTGTTGCGGTAAATTGCAGTAGATGGAAGTTTTGGAGGTTCCAAAAATAGTTTTTTATTCCAATAAAGAATATAGCCATGGTTTTAAATGTGTTAGTATCCTCCAATGGCCACAATGAAACCATGGATGTATCAAGAAATATACATAATAAAAACTATGGATGTATTAGACCTAATGATATAGTTTTTACTGTGGAAATTAGATCATATTCCCACGGTTTAATCACGGATATAGGTAAACTATATCCAAGGTTTAAATAATGGGTATAAATGACATAAAACCATGTTTTAAACCATGGAAATAGAATACAATTTCCACAATTAAATAGTGGCTATAGTTAAGACCTATTGCAATAACTGTAGCTTATACGGTTTTCCAAAACTCTGGAAATAGGTTATTTCCAGGGTTTATTGGCCTATGGCCATGGTTTCGAATTATGGCCCTAGGTGAATTTTCTAGTTGTGTGTATTATGAATCATATAAATTTATATTTCATATATTTAGTTTAAAATAGTTTATTAATTTAATTAAAAATATATAATATTAATTAAAAATATTTATTAATTAAGACATTTTTTTATCAATGTCTTTTTAAATTTGACATATATATCTAATAATAAGAATTTAATTAGTGATTAAAAAATTTCACTAAATATGTTATACTTAATATGTCATAAAGTAATTTCACATATATAAATATATGAAATTAATTCAATTTTATAGAGACCAACATACACAAATAAGATAAATTGTTATTATTATCACTTTATATTTTTATTTATTAATAATTGATATTTGATATTTAATATTTAATATTATTTATTTTTAATTATTACATTTTATTAATTTTCTATATTTATATTTAATATATACTATTTATTACTATTTATAATATATATATATATATTAAATTTATTCATTTTTTTAATAATTATCTCATTAATAGAATTTTTAATATTTTTAAAATTTATTCATATTTAATTTTAATTTGTTTAATATTTTTAAAATTTTATCTATTTTTTATATTTATTTATATTTTTTCACTACCATTTAATTTTTTAATAAAGTTTTAATTTACATAATAAATATATACTCATTTTAATTTAAACATATATTCATTTTTATTTTTTAAAAAATTATATAATTGTTCTCTTATTCATTTTTTTAATATTTTTTCAACTTATTCATATTTTTGTCAAATTTCATTCACTTTTAACATGGATTAATTTAATATTATTTATTCATTAAAAAATTTACGTTTTTTATATTTTTTATAATTTATAGATTTTAAATAATTATTCATTTAATATTTTTTTAATTTATTCATTTTTAATGTTTATATAAATAATTATACAATAATATATTTAATACTTTTAATACATATATATATATATATATATCAATATATATAATATTTCAAAACACATGATTTATAACCAATTAGTGTGAAACATGGGTTATTACTTTTTTAGTATGTTTTTAAATTTATTCTATTGTAATATAATATATTAATTAATAATCATAATAGATTTTTTAATTTTTTTTTTACTTATTAATTTTCAATTTTTCATTGTGTAATATTTTTGTAATTTTATCAATTTTTAGTATTTATTTGAACATTTTTATTTATTAACATTTAATTTTTTTTAAAAAGAGTTTTAATTTATATAAAAAATATGTATTCAATTTAATTTTAACATATATCTATTTTTTATTTTTTTAATAACCTATATAATTAACAACTCTTATTCATTTTTGTAATATTTTTGCAATCTACAATTTTTTTAAATTATTAAATTTCACTCATTTTTAAATTCCTTCATTTAATATTATTTATTATTGTTTATTGAAAAATAATGTTAATTATGTTTTACTCTTCTTTATAATTTATTCAATTTTAATATTTATTCTTTTAATATATTAGTAATTTCATCATTTTTAATATTAATTTATACATATTTATCCATTAACATTTAAGGTATTAAATGTGGTTGTAGTATACATATTTAATATGTATTCATGTCATTTTAATATTTATTTTTTTATTTTTTTAATAATTTATATAATTAATAAAAAACATTTGTTTTTTTAAAAAAAATTTGATGTCAATTAATTTTTAGTTATTAAATTTCACTCATTTATAAGATTCAAACATTTAAGATTAACGATTCATTAATAATGTTAATTAATTTTTAATTTTTCTATTATGTATTCAATTATAACCAATATATATTTAATGTTTTTTAATTTATTTTATATAGTTTTTCTCACCTCGTTCCAAAGAGTGTTGATAAATATAGGTTTTTTTAGCGCTAAAATTAAAGTGCTGATAAATACTCATATTTGTTAGTGTTAAAAAAACTAATAAAGAACCATCCTTCTCAATGCTAAGAGGTAGTACTAAAAAATATTGTCCTTTATAAGTGTGTTCTGTTTTAGAATTGATAAATATGGGTATTTATCAACCCTTTTTAAAAAAATTGAATAATTTTTTTTGTGCTTTTATATAGAACCCTAATAGAGGACCCTGATCACTCGCACCATTCAAGCTCCCAAAAAACTAAAATTCACCACTGATCTCCCTTGAACTCCTTGGAATATTGATACTTTTAAAACCTCTGATATGTTACTCATTCAATCTCATTCATTGTTTCAAAAAATTTAGTTCTTCTTTGGGTGTTTTTAAATTTTTCAATGGATTTTAATGGCACATGCAAGTGATTTTACCTCAATATACCTCCCTGATTCCCCACTCAATCCACCTCACCTTAAGCTAATGTTTCTATACCCTTTCACTCACCCTCACATTTATTAACTGTTACTCTAAAATGAAGATAAGCTATGTTTGAATCCATTATTTTACATCTTTTTCATCTATCAAATTAGGTTGTGCATAAACCAGTTATTATTTGATAATTCTGGTAGATTTTCTAAAATTATAAATACATTCTAGATTTAGAAATGTTTGTGTTATTATCTATTAAATTAGTTTAGTTCAAAATTTTCAATTTATCAGTTGAAGTTTCATGAAGATCACATGTTCTAATTTCTTATTTTTAATGTATTCAAGAACACACGACATTTTAGCTTCTATAAAATTATCTTAATACTTTTCCAAATCATCTTGATATCCTATAGAAATATTAGCTATAAATTCATATAATTTAACCAACTATATCAATGTTAAGGATAGTTTATAGGCTATTACATTTTTAATTTCATCCTCACAAGTTTCTATATTGAAAAATTTAGAGGAATAAGCTTTGTTTCTTCTTTTTCTTGAGCCTCTCTCTGAGATTTCAATTCTTCGAGGGAAATGAAAGGAATTTCCATTTTTTCCTCACTTCATCAAGTATATTACAATTTTATTTAACATGATTCTATAATTATTCTCCCAATATAGGTTCGTCCATTTTTTATCAACATGTAATGTTAAACAATAATCACAATGATACCCTATTTTGATATAGTCATTTAAAAAATGATTTGTGGTGATTTTTTTTAGATTTGAAAATATTTGATTTAATTTAATTTTATGAAAAATTGTGTCTAAAAGTGATTGTTATCTCTATTAATTCTTATAAATTTATGGGAGATATTTTTTATGAATCTCAACTCAATATTTTATTAGTTTACAAATAATGCACTATATTGGAATGAACTGGGGTTGATCTCTCTAGAAGGCCACTCACACAACACTATTTCTCCATTATCAATACTAATTACTAAATTATAATACAAAACATATACACTAATATAGTTTGTTTATTAAAGTAGTAATTCATATATAAGTATATAAATAAAAATTAAAAAAAAAGACAAAATTATGTTAGAAATCAGTTTTAGTACTTTGGAGTTTATAGTGAAGCTATCATTGTTCTTTAAAAAATATTCTCATTATCCAATTCAATTTAGAGACCAAGACCTATAATATTACATCATTATAATCAAATTTTAATTAATCCTGACTGATACCTCTGCATACAAGATAATACTCTTCATATAGTCTATTAGGAAATCTCTTCATTGACCAACACTACTTAATCTAAACTCCATCATATAAATCATATAAATAGTTAATGGAAGGAATGTTGTTGAACTTGTAATAATAGCACAACAGTTGAGAAAACATGGTTGCCACTCATAGTAATATATTTAACCACTATAAAAATTATTGGAATAAAATAAAGAAAAGAGTTGAATCATAAATAACTCAAACAAATTCCACTCCCTTAGAAAATAAAAAAGGTTAGTTGTCGATTTTCATGGATATGGGATTCATGGTGGTAGATAGAATCAAAAGAATAAAATGTGAGATATAGAGTGAATAGAATAAGAATAATAATAAGAAGAAAAAATATATGACTAATGTATATATATATTGATAATAGTATTACACTATAAAAACTCCCATATCAAGCTTCTGAAATAGATAACTTTGTAAATGGAAGTGGGGTTATAAATTTATAAGGAAGTGATGAGGAATATTTTCCTTTAATTATATTCATCAAAATTAATCATATCATTTCCCAATAAATGGATGAATCTAGAAAAGTTTCTTGATATGATATTATTCAGATATGCCTTTATAGTCCTCCAAAAAAATTCAACTACATTTCATACATGCAGAAAAATATATGACTGAATTTCCATAGTGAACTTTTCTAGATTTTAATACTCTTTGAATTCCCATTCCATGGTTTCTCATGCATTTCTATCCTTGGAAATAGTTTAATCTTGAGTTAATCACCTCTTTTTTTCAACTTTAAACATATAATAAATTATGAACAAAACATTATAAATCTACAAAAATTAAGATAAATAAAGTTGAAATAGAATGTGAAAGAATAAATTGATAGAGAATGGTTTATCCCCCAAGTAGGTATTAGTTTTTAACTGCCTCCAGTTAGTTATTATAATTGTCACCCAAAATTAGATGGGTGTTTGGTTTATATAATTTAAACCATCACACCCTCTTCCTTCTAGTACTCTTTATGTTATAATTGTTATAAAGGTACCTATGGATAGAGTATTATAACTACTTCCCCATATAAATGTAGTACAATATGGAGTCCATTGTGGTAAATGGATGGGTCCTCTACTTCTACAACCATTTTTAATGTTGCATCCTCTTTAACTTCTATAACATGTTCCATTTTTTACATATTTTAAATTTTATAAATGGTAATTTTAGTTAAATTATAATTTTTAAATAAATTAAAAATAATTGAATCAATTTAAATATACCCTGCTTCAATTATATCATCTTGGAACATATTTTCATCAATAAGACCACTGTGAATTCAATCTCTATGGGTGTATTTTTTCTACTTCAACATTCTCTAAGGACACCAATGTGTTTTTTGATTCTAAAAATTCAAAGTGGGAGGTAATAATAAATCCATTTTCAATAAAATTAAAGAGGACTATGTTTATGAAATGATTATCTCTCTAAGTTGGCTTGGATTCAATTTCATTTTCCTTTCATAATGCCACTTGTAGTTGAGTTGTTGGAGTTGGAGGCAGGCAATCAATCTCCTCCAACATTTCCTTAAATTCCACCACCTTAGTGGTGTCTTCTTCCAAATACATAAATAGGTAAAATTTTGATGTTTTTTCATTTTTAATTTATGGGATATCACTAGATATTTTTACTTCTATAAAATTAACCCAATACTCTTCCAAATAATCTTGATCTCTTATAACAATATCAACTATAAATTTTTCATTTTAAACTTCCTATGGGAGTGGTATGAATTAGTTCAAGGATAATACCTTCATAATTTCATCCTCATAAGATTTCTTAATTTAAAAATTTAGTGGAATAATCCTTATTTATTTCTTTTCTTGAGATTATTTTTGAGATTCCAATTCCTTGATGAAAGTGGAAATAATTTTTATTTCATTCATCACTTCTTCATGTATTTGGAAATTTTCTTGAACTTGTTTCCATAATGATTATTCCTAGTTTTTTAAAACTACGTAAGTAAAAATTAATCACAATGATACTCTATTTTTATTAAAATTGTTTAAAATTGATATGTAATGAAGATATTTTATTTATTTTTTAAAATTTATTATTTATTTTGTGTTTTTATGAAAACAATGTGTATAAGTGACTGGAAACCCTGAAAATGGTTCCAAATTTATTATAGGTATCTTTCATTAATCCCAAATATATATTACCCCTCACTAAGAACTCTTCATTTGGTATAATATTGTTACTAATGTCATCAAGGATACCACTTTGTTGACGAACACTACATAAGAAAAACTCTACCATATGAATGACTTAAATTGTGAAGGGAAGAATGAACAAAAAATAAGAACACGATAATATAATAAAATAGGGAGACCAATAACTATAAAAAATTTAACCACTACTAAAATTATTAGAATAAAATAAATATAAGAATTTATGAATAATGAAAATCATAAAACATTGATCCCTCCCTTTAATTAATGGTTGAAGTTAGTTAGCCATTTTCATGGAGATGAGATTCAAGGAGGGAGGAAAAAACAAACAATAAAATGATAGAGATAGAGATATAATAATAAAAAGAAAATATGAATAATATATATAAGAGTTTTTCATAACTAAAAATGCCTCCCTAACTTCAAAAATGGAAAACATTTTTGAATGGTTTTGGAGGTGTAAATTTGTGAGGAAGAGATGGGAAAAATTTCAAACCAATTCATTCCATAAAAATTTCATGCTTTTTTAGATAATTTAATGGTTGAATATCAAAATTTAAACCTATATTATGTTCTTCATATATGTCTTGAATATCCTACCAAAAAATTCGGCTTCATTGGACATGTCTAGAAAAAGATATTACTGAGGTACCAAAGTGAACTTTCCTAGACAGGTAGAATCTTTGAATGGTTGTTAATTATTTTACCATGTAATTATGGACATGAAAATGAGTAAATATAAAGAATCCATAGTAAATAAATTTTTTATAAGCCTCTTATATATCTTAATTTAAAATTTCACCTATTTTTGACTTGTATTTTATGATATTTGTCCTCAACATTAAATTTTTTCATTTGAGTATAAATTCCAAGGCCCAAAATAAATGTCCCATTTGGGTCTCCTATGATTGGATTTAGAATTTGTTCAAGATGATTGACATGTTTCAGGTTTTTTTTGTCTTTAAAAAATCACATGAATATCTCTCATAATGGTAAAATGGTGATTCCAAGCTGTATAAAATGATGTCAAATATTTTACCCCCAGATGGAAATGGGAGGAGATTGTATCATGTAGTGGTGGCTTTCCACCAAAGATGGGGAATATGATATTGAAATCCTATATACAAAAAGAGCAACTTGTATTGTTAATTATAAGAAGATGTAAAAAAATAATGATGATGTGGGAAAAGTTTTGGGGAGAAAAGTATGAGTGTGGCCAGTATCACCATAGTTTTTCCGCACACCACTACTTTTTATTTCGATTTCCCATTGCTGACCAGGAATTACAAAACCATAATTCATGTTTGATTGAATATATTAGGTTCGACTAATTTTCATTTTCTCCTATGTACTATCTATATAAGTCTTTAAGATATCTCTTATGGAAAATTTTCTCATATACCGAAAAATAAAAAAGGAATTATCAATTTACATTAATTGGTAATAATACGATTTTAAAAAATGTAAATTCTTTATAATAAAATTTACAATAATTCTTAAGAAGGCATTTTTTGTGAAAGTGCCTTCTTAAAAATATTTCTAATGAAAATTATTTTTTAGAGGGAGCCCATCCTTCTATAAAATATTAATTATTTTTTATTTAATAATAATATTATTATTATTTAATTTAATTAATAGTTATTTTTAATTAATATTTATTTTTACTTATTTTATTAACCTCTTTATTAATTATATTAATAATTTTATTATTTAAATAATTTTTATTGTTATTATTGTAAATATTTTATATAAGTAATAATATAATTATTATTTATTAATTTCGAAATTCAAAATATTTAATAATAACAACATAACTAATAATACATCATTAAAATGTAATTAATAATATAATACTTAATAATAATTATGAAAATTAATTTTTTTAAGTGTTATTGTTATGTTTTTAAATAATAAAGTTTGTCCGTGGTAATTTTTTATATATATTTATAAAATTAATTTTATTTTCTATTATTTTCTATATGTTTAGTCTAAGTGTAAAATTTAATTTAGATCGTATTTAAACCTTATAATTTTTGTGTAGTAATTTTTTTTAGTAAATTGAAATTTATTGTTTATTTTTTTGGAAATATTTTCACTTTCAATTTATTTTTATTTATACAGTTAATGCTTTAAATTTAATTTATATATTATTTATAATTTATTTTATGTGAATAAATTTTTTAAATAATGTTATGTTTTCAATTAATAAAGTGTGTGTCATGTAAATTAATTTTGGTTTGACCTATTAATGAAATTATTTTACATTTGAGTTATTTTTTATATTTTTAATCAATGGTTAAGGTTTAATTTAACAAAAAAGGTCTATCCTGAAGATAAATCTCTTAATCATTTATTAAAGATGGAAGAAAAAGATAACAGGCAAGAAAAGGAGTAGATAAGGTCATACATAGAGACATGACATCATCCAGATAATAAAACAATAGATCAAGAAAAGAAGGATCATTTATATTACCCTAATTAGAATCATCATCATGAGCAGCAGTTTCCCACTCCATCTGTGAATTTCTCTAATTGAGGATCCCAAGGATCCTTTCCTTGGACAATTCCTACCCCAGAGTTAGCTGGATCTTTGATGCCTTAGAAGATAACTTGGTAGAAACATTCCTGTGTAGATTGGAATAATCCTTATGTGACCTTATTTTTTTGAGGAATTGGAGCAAGGCCTTCATAGTTGATCATCTTTCGCTTTCCATTCAAAATAGAATCCTTAAAAGAAATAGGATCATTATTTCCCGTATATCATAGATGATTGGCATCCATCAAAACCATCTGCTTCTCCTTGTCACTTATATCATCTAAAACATTACCCAGTTTATGAGACAGTCCTAAAGAGATACATTATGAATCACTTGAATATAGTACACTCTTTGTTGAACATTAAATTGTACTTATAGTTTATGTTTTATAGGCATCCAAAATCACCAAGTTAAAACATAATAATGTTTCAAGTATGTGAATTTGAAAGCCTATAAAATATAAAGTATAAATAAAATATAAAGGTCCCACTTTATCAGCACTATAGTTATCACTGATAAATTCCATGCAACTATAGTGTGTTATTAGAATTAAAACACATTAAAACAAAAAATATAAGCACCAAATACTGACATCATTAAAAAAATGTAGGATATTGAAAATTAATAATTTAATTGAAATAAAAATTAAATCACAAATACAAATAAAACTATTGTAGAAATTTCAAACATAGTTTTTTAGAATTACATTATAAAGTAAAATTTATCATAGATATTCAAAAATATTAATGTTTTCATTTTATTTGGAACACAACCCAATCTTAAAAATCCTGATCATGGAATTAGTTTCCAAAAAAACCACTCCAACTCGAGAAAATGGAGACACCTATATAAGAAAAAAATTCTTATGTTAGTAATACTACAAAGAAATAAATTAAACATAAATATGAAACAATACATTAATAAAATGTCAATTTTAAACTGAAAACATACAATTTGATTCATACAGGGAACACCGTGTATCAGATTAAGGTGAGGATGATTCCTACACATCACAAATGAAATGTAGATCATTTTCCCAAAGCATCAAGTCATTTTAAATGTGTTTTATCTGTTTTGAGTATGTCACTTGTTTTTTTATAAAATGTTATTTCAAACTAAAAACATTCACTTTGAGTCATACCGGTCACATCATGTCTTGGTTTTAGGTGAAACTAATTCCTACACATCAGAAATGACTTATAAATAGTTTTTCTAAATTATTAAGAAAATATGAGAATGTTTACTTGGTTATCAGTGAGTAACACACATTTTGAACTAAAATGTCAATTTTGGACTGATAATGGAAACTTTGAGTCATACCAATCACCACATACATTATTTTTAGGTGAAACTAAATTATACACATCAAAAATGACATATTTATCATTTTTCTAGAGTATCAAAACAATCTGAATGAATTTTATCAATTTTGAGTATTTCACTTTTCTTTTTACTAAAATGAAAATTTAAAATAAAAAGACACACTTGGATTCATACTGGTCACTATGTGTGCCATATTGAGGTGAAGATGGTTCTCAAACATTAAAAATTACTTTTCAATCATATTCAAAAAATATCAAATTGATCCAAATGTGTTTTCTTAGTTTTGAGTATGTCAATTTTGTTTTTTACTAAAATGTTGTTTTAAGATAAAAAACGCACTTTGAACAATAAATGTCACATCATGTCTTAGTTTGACATGCAACTCATTCATATACATCATAAATTACTTATGAATGATTTTACTAAATTATCAATACAATCTAATAAATTATAAATAATAGTTTTATCAGTGCTGAAATAGTATGTTTTGATAAAAAGTGTCTTTATTAGTGTTGTTTTAAAAATATTAATAATATAATAATTATAATTAATTTTTTGGAATTTATATATTTATAAATAAATATTTAAGTAATTAAAAATGTTTATTTGTGAATATAATTATAAATAAATATATTTTTTATTTAAATATATTTTTTATATTTTTTCAATTATTTAAATAGAAATTTATTTTTTTATAATTATAATTACAAAAAAAATATTTTATATTATTTTTATATAATTATTAATATATTTTTAAAATAATATGTATTTATATAATTATATATATTAATATATATATATATTTTATAATTATATATATTTAAATATATTTATTAACATATTAACATAAATAATTATAAATATAATAAATATACCAAAATGGTACGAAACATTGGCTATCACCCATGGTCCCAAAATTTGTTCAATTAAAACCAAAACAATGTACAAGGGGAAGACTAATGAAAACCAGTGACAAACTACAACCACAATGACTAAGGTAAACAACTTCTCAGGAAATAGAAGAAAAGATCGTCTATGGGATCGGCCTCCACCCCTACCTCTCAGATGATGAACCCTCCACTAGGTTTTTGATTGTTACCAAGTCCCATCATCCTCATGAGTTTTAGTAGTGTTGTTCAATCGAGTGGGATCCTTAATGGTCTTAGGATCCTATTCACTAGCATAAAATGTGCCCTTGGATAAAGCTATAAATTTTCCCTCAGCTCGAGTATAGCCAGGAGCATTGCGGAATTCCTCACGAAATACCTCCTTGCTACATGACCGGTTTAAAATGTCAATAAAGCTAAGACATTTTTTACCTAAATCCAGTGGGATCATAACTCCACCATGGTTAGAGACTTCACTCCCATTAAACCTATCCTAATCAGGGGTTGGGGAAAGTTGTTTCTCTAAATCTTTTGCAGTTGGAGTATGAATTACATCAGAATTGGTCAATTCTTCCGAACAAGAATTTTGGATATGAAGCTTCACCACACTCTTAGAGGGTCCTTTGGAGCTCTTAATGGAAGGAGAATTATTCATTTTCTATTTCCCCTTACACAGACTGGAGTTACACAAATTCCACTCTTGAAATAGCTAACAACCAAAATAGTTTTGAATATCTTTCTCAGATTCTGAATAGTTGAGTGAATACCCTCTTCACCCCTCCAAGCTAATAGCAACATTAGGAGCCCATGCATGGGGCTACCCTTGGTTGTGAGTGTATCTCCCCTACACCCAACCTTGAGAGAATGTCTCTATAAAAGGTTTATTTTAAGTAGGATCATGGCTTCCAGGTTCCACATTCGTCAGAGGACCATGCCTATTAACATTAGCAGATTTATTGTTGGATCGATATATAGATGTATATGTATATTAGATGGAACAATATAAGAGGGGGTGAATTGTAGGTTTAAAAACTTTGTGTTTAAACACTTAATAAATTAGTTTAAATGATCTTAAACAAATACAATTCACAACAAAAACAAACAACCACAATTGTATTGAATATAAAGAAATAATATGATGTAATACTATAAGAAATGTAAAGTAATTGTATTCAAAATGAATAAAATAATCAGATTAATACAATAGTGAAGGATTCTACCATAAATCATATAGAATCTATCGATAAATTGTGTAACAGTATAATTTTAATTGAAACAATTACAAATGAATATGAAATGAAGAAAGGAAACAATACAATTTTCTTTCTAAAACAAACAGCAGCAGAAATGTAAAAGTATTACAATTCTTTTACCCCAACGAGAAAGGTATACTTTCACCTAGGATAAGAGGTCTGTCTTACCACTACCTTGGTAATCCCTCGATATGATGATCAGTGCATCTGTCTTGCTATCCTTGGAAGCCCTCGATACGATGATCAGTGCATCTGTCTTACTATACCCGCATGCCCTTGATACGATAATCAGTACGTCTGTCTTGCTATCCCCGAAAGACCTCGATTTTGCAGGTAATCAGCACCTCTATCTTTTAAACACTTGAAATACCTCAATATGATGATCAGTACCACCGTCTGTCTATCGTCACCAGCCCTCGATCGTTATCACCTGGTCGGTCGCACAAAGAAAATCAAAGCACTTAATGAAATACAAAAACTAAGAACGAGTTGTTCACATTTTGTAATCTCAAGGCTTTTGCACAAAGTAAGAGAGAAGTCACAGAGTATTTATCTAGAACATGACAGTAGAAAATAATGATCAAATTCTCTCAGTATTTCTTCTTAGCTCCAAATGACCTTCTATTTATAGGCCTCAGGTTCCAACAGTCAAATTTCCTCCAACGGTCATATTTCTCCAGAAAACTCGGAGGGACTTGGACACCTGGCATTATAACGGTCATATTGAAATAGAAAACACGACATCGTTTTGATTAGTTTATAAATAACTCCATGACATCGTTTTGGTTTAAAAAAAGATATATGAAGATGATAAACATGAGTACGATTAACATGTGTTGATAATGGATAAAAACAAGCATGTGATAAAAAATATGAGTACTATTAGTATTACTTAGTGTAATGTATTGATATGATACAAAGTGAGTATGATTCAAAAAAGTCAGTATGATTAATAGAGTCAGTATGATTGATAGATTCAGTATGATTGACAGAGTCAGTATGATTGACAGAGTCAGTACGATTGATAGAGTTAATACGATTGACATAGTCAGTATGATTGACAGTGTCAGTATGATGGACAGGGTCAGTACGATTGACAGGGTCAGTACGATTGACAAGTTTAGTATGATTGACAGAGTCCGTATGGTTAGTATATATGAATAAATTTGTGATTTCCAAAACAAGACATAAAAGTAAAAAGAGAACTTTTGACTCTACAATCTCCCCATTTTTGGAAAGCACAAAACATAAATTAAAAACAAAAATAAATACTTATCTCCCCCTGAGTTATTGAAAAATCATCTGAAAATGAAATTGAATACAACTAACTCCCCCTTAGGTATGTATTTTCCTAAGGATTGTCTTCGTAAATTTTCCTTGATTTAGAAGTATTTGATTAAAACATTCACCCCTTATAAAACATTCTCCCCCTTTGTGATTTTCAAAAAGAATGGGGTAATCCTGAGTTGCCTAAAAGAGTTAGAGAAAAGAAATGCAAGGCAATGGGAAAGATAACATACATCTCATTGAGATAACAAAAGTCTATAAAATTCTCGAAATGAACATAGAAAGATACAACAACACTCATTTGTTTTCTCTTTCCTTTTCTTTCTTGATCAGCTCATGAAGAAAATCTTTCATCTTTTTGATTTATTTCTTGTCTTCAAAGATAGAATCACCCTGAGATTTGAGAAGCTATTATTGATCGGCAAAAATATGATCCTTATTCTCGATAGTCTCTTCTTGGACTCTGATTACTTCTTCAAGAGTATCAATTCTGTCTTGAAAATTCTTGATAGTCTAGCATAAAAATATAAGAGACTTTAAGAGTTTCTCTATCCCCTTTTATCGGGATAATAAAACCTTGCATCCAAAGCACCATGAACCTATTTTCTAGAGATAAATGAGATGATTTTATCTTCTCTTCATTTATAAGAAATAACAACTTTTCAGCACTTTCTTTATTAAACATACCAACTTCCTCTGGTAGTTTATGATATGGAAAAAAAGAATCACCTTCAGTTGAGACATTTAGAAAGTGGGATGCTTGTTTCACGGACATTGAGATTTTTCTATCGTACACTGCAAAGTTTATTGTCATATTTTTTCAAAAGACATGGTTTTGTAGAATTGACTAACTTCCTCAATAAGAACTAGATCTTGGGATATAGGTTTTTCAACACAAAGATGTTCCTAGCCTTGAAACAAAATAATCCTTTTGATTATTGAATCATATGTTTCAAAGAAGTCCCGAGAAAATAACCTTTCTCTTAAGAAGTATTTCTCTGAAAATGTTTTTGAATACATTTCAGCAGGAGTGTTGGCAGAGGACTGAGACATATAGATGCGGAAAAAGAAAGATCGTACGGAGTCTTAAAAAAAGGGGGTAGAGCTTCACCACAAGATCGGAAAATCGGTGTGGGTTTGGGGAGGGGAGGGGTCTATTTGTAGGCAAAAAAAGGATGATTGTTGATCTTCTATGGTTGAGATTAGAAGAAAAGAAAATCAACGGTAGGGATTTAAAGGAGTTTTTTAAAAAAAATCGAGAAACAAAGAAAAAACAAAACAAATAAATAAATAATGTACCTACTGTAGATTCTAAGGAAATTGTTGGTTTAATAGTATTAACATAGTATAATACAATAGCACAAAGAAAATACACGAGTTCGAGGAAAAATAATACGATCGGTTGTGAAACCGATGGAAAATAAATTCATTACCATAGGTTGTCAAGCCGATGGAAAACAAAGTCATTACCATAGGTTTTTAAGCTGATGGAAAACAAATTCATTACCATAGGTTGTCAAGTCGATGGAAAACAAATTCATTACCATAGGTTGTCAAGCCGATGTAAAACAAATTCATTACCATAGGTTGTCAATCCGATGGAAAAAAATTCATTATCATAGTTTTTCAAGCCGATGGAAAACAAAGTCATTATCATAGGTTGTCAAGCCGATGGAAAACAAAGTTGTTACCATAGGTTGTAAAGCTGATATAAAAAAAAGTCATTACCATAGGTTTTCAAGCCAATGGAAAACAAAGTCATTACCATGGGTTGTCAAGCCGATGGAAAACAAAGTTGTTACCATAGGTTGTTAAGCTGATGGAAGACAAAGTCATTACCATAGGTTGTCAAGTCTATGGAAAACAAAGTTGTTACCATAAGGTGACATGCCGATGGAAAACAAAGTTGTTACCATAAGGTGACGTGCCGATGGAAAGCAAAGTTCTTACCATAAGGTGATGTGCTGATGGAAAACATTGTTACCATATGTTGATATGCCGATGGATAGAAAATGAATATGGTAACCAAGAAAACAAGATAACATATTATTAAAACAATAACCAAATAGTTAAAATGATAATCATAAATATAGAAAACTGAAAGAATAAATAAATAAAGAAGGGAAAAAAATTAAGAAATATATGGGGTAAAAAAATGTTCCCTTCTTTTTAAGAGGAGTTTAATGTAAGGAGAAGTGTAAAACATGAAGTAGATATGAATGATTATTTTAATATAATCATTCTAGGCTTCTGTTTTATAAACTCAAATCTATCAGAAGGTAATGGTTTTGTAAAAATTTCAGCATGTTGTTCTTGCGTTCCGATGAATTGTAAAATGATATATCCTTTTTGTGTGTGATCCCTAAGAAAGTGATGCCTAATATCTATGTGTTTAGCATGAGAGTGATGTGTTGGGTTTTTACTAAGAGTTGTGTCACTAGTATTATCACATAGAATTTGAGTTTTGGAAAAACTCAATCCTTATTCAGTGAGTGTTTGTTGCGTCCATAAGACTTGAGCACAACAACTTCCATCTGCTACATATTCAGCTTCAGCAGTGGAAAGTGCTATTGAGTGTTGTTTCTTGCAGGACCAAGAAACCAAAGAATCTCCTAAGAAATGAAATGTTCCAGATGTACTCTTTCTATCCATTTTACAACCACCAAAGTCAGCATCTGAAAAACTTTTTAAAATTAATTCATTTCCAAAAGAATAGAAAATACCTAGATACAGAGTCCCTTTTAAATATTGAAAGATTCTTTTCACAGATTTTAAATGAGACTCTTTTGGATTATATTGGTATCTTGCACATAAGCATACAGAAAACATTAAGTCCGGTCGACTCGCTATCAAGTATAAAAAACTTCCTATCATAACCCTAAAAGTTGTTTGATCTACTGGTTTCCCAGTTTCATCAAGATCAAGTGTATTTGAGGTACCAATTGGAGTGCTAATACTTTTAGTATTGTCATATCCATACTTTTTGAGTAAATATTTGATATAATTATGTTAAGATATATATGTCCCTTCTGGTTTTTGTAAAATTTTAAAACCTAAAAAAAAATTTAACTTACCCATCATACTCATTTAAAACTTAGATTTTATTAAATTCACAAAACAATCAGTTAAAGACTGCTGAGTTGATCTAAATATGATGTCATCAACATAAATCTGAACAATCAATACATTTTTATTTTCCATTTTTATAAAAAGGGTTGGATCTGATGTAGCTTTTGCATAATTTTTTTGTAAAAGAAATCATGTAAGTCTATCATACCATGATCTAGGGGCTTGTTTAAGGCCATATAAATCTTTGGTATGTTTAAAAACATGATTAGGATATTTTAAATCTATAAAACCAGGATGTTGTTCAACAAAAACTTCTTCTTGAACAAAACCATTTAGGAAAGAACATTTAACATCCATTTGAAATAATTTGAAATTAAAGTATACTACAAAGGCTAATAGAATGTGAATAGATTAAATTCTAGCTATCGGAGCATATTTTTATTCATAGTCTATTCCCTCATGTCGATTATATCCCTTAGCAACAAGTTTTTCTTTATTTCTTACAATGATTCAATTTTCATCACATTTATTTCTGAAAACCCATTTTACACCAATTACAGTTGTTTCTTTAGGTCTCTTAACTAAAGTCTAGACTTGATTCCTTTCAAATTCATTTAGTTCATCTTACATTGCTTTAATCCAATCTTCATCACCTAAGGCCTCACTTGGACTTTTAGGTTTGAATTGGGAAAGAAAGGAAAGATGTTATATTTCATTTCTCAAGGAATTTCTGGTCCTTACAGGTTGATTTACAACACCAATGATGTTATCACTGGGATGATTCCTAAGAAACAATTGATTTGGGTTCTGTAAAACCTGTTCATCAGCGTATGGTAGAAAATATTCTGGGGTTAAAGTTTTAGAAAGACTTTCTTGAACATTTTCCTTATCAGAAGGATCTTCTAATAAAGTTTGATGATCATTTTTTGAAAACACATCTGAAGATGTAGGTTGGGGTTTCTTGAAAACAAAAGGATTAGTTTCATCAAATTTAACATGAATTATTTCATCAACAGTACAAGTATTTTTATTGAAAACTCTGTAAGCCTTAGAATTTGTAGAATAACCTATAAATATTCCTTCATCAGATTTTGGTGCAAACTTGTGTAGATTATCTTTAGTATTTAGAATGAATACTTTGCATCCAAAAACTTTGAAGTATGAAATTTTAGGTTTTTGGCCAGACCACAATTCATAAAGTGTTTTATTAAGAAATGGTTTGGTTAAAACACGAGTTATAGTATAAAAAGCAGTACTAACAGCTTCAGCCCAAAAGTTCTTAGAAATTGAGTATTCACTCAACATGATTCTTTTTATTTCCTAAAGAATGCGATTTATTCTCTCAACAACACCATTTTTTTTAGGAGTTCTTGGAGATGAAAAATTGTGAGTAATACCTTTTTTACTACAAAAAGTATCAAAATCTGAATTTTAAAATTCACCACCATGATCACTATGAATAGTTATCAATGGTAAGTTTTTCTCATTTTTAACTTGGTCTCTAAAACTTTTGAAATAGAAAAAGGCTTCAGATTTATTTGTTAGAAAATAGAACCATGTAAATCTAGTAAAGTCATCAACTAAAACAAATACAAAGTATTTGCCTCCAATGCTTCCAGTTTGTGAAGGACCAAAAAGATCCATGTGCACTAGTTGTAATGCATTAGAAGTTGAAACTTCATTAATTTATTTAAAGATAGTTTTATGTTTCTTTCCAAATTGACAAGGATCATAGACCTTTGAGGAATCATATATAAGATCAGGTATACCCTTTACAAATCTTTTCATTGAAAGTTTACAAAGGTTTCTTAGGTTGCAGTGTCCTAGTCTTCTATGTCATAGCCATGATTGGTCTTTAATTGCACTTAAGCAGGGTAAATTGTGGCTTCTAAGGTCTTCTAAGTTAATAGTGTATACATTCTCTTGCCTATGGGTAGTTAGAATGAATTTATCCTTGAAATTTTTAATTAAGCATTTATCATTTCTAAAATTCACAAGGTATCCTTCATAACATAATTGACTTATGCTGATGAGATTGTGCTTAATACCTTTAATAAACAAAACATTTTAAATAAGAACTTTTCGAAGAAAAAAAATATTACATATTCCAATAATCTTTCCTTGAGCATTATCTCTGAAGGTAACCTTTCCACCTTTTGTTTCGATAATCTTTTCAACAAAATCTTTGTTTCCAGTCATGTGTTGAGAACAACCACTATCCATGTACCAAATATTCTTGTTGGTAAACTTCTTATTTTCCTGAAAAAGAAACAATTAGTTTTTCAGAATCCAAAATAGTTTGGATCCATAATGGTTAGATAAAATAATTTTAGGAACCCACATTTGTTTTGCAAAATGAGCTTTATGAAATCCTAAATACTGAGTTCTATTAAGAGAACAATCTATTTTCCAGTTTCCACCACATTGACACTTAGTACAAAAAGGGGAACTTTGAGGAAAAAAATAGTTATTACTGAAAATTGGTTTAGAATGAGTATAACCAAAACCAGAATGATTTCTCAAAGGTTGAATTTGAGAATACATATTATCAAAGTTTTCCTTGCCATAAGTAAAGTTTGAAAAACATTTATTCAAGGAAAAAATTTCTGACTTTAGTTTTAAAACTAAGTTTTTATCCTCTAAAACATTTGATTTTGAACTAGAGTTACGCTCCAAAACATTTTTCTTATAAATTGCATTTTCAAGATCCTTAGAAAGTTTATCCTTATCTAATTTGACTTTCTAAAGGGTTTTTAAAATACTTTCAAAATTAGAAGTTTTCATATCAAGATCATTATAAAGATCTGATACTTCTTTAGTTAAAATTGAAATTCTAGAATTTTCCTTATCAAGTTTTTTCATGAGTTTAGAATTTTCATTCTCAAGTAGTTTAGAAAACCTAGACACTTCTTCATAAGAAGGTAATGTATTATCTTCTGATGATGAAGACTCATCATTTGAAGATTCATAATATTTGTTATTAGTATAATTTTCATTCAAGGAAACATTTGTAATAGCTTCAGCATTGTGTACCTTATCCATGAAACAATGATCTTCAATTGGTAATCTGGATATAAGTCCAATATTCCTTTTTCCTGAGGATTCATATTCTGAAGAATCATCTAATGAATCACCACCACTTTCACTCTAAGTATCATTTTCCTTCAAGAATTTCTTTGTCTTTGTCTTGTAATACTTTTTCTTATTTCTTTCAGAATGTTTCTCCTTTATATATTTTCTCTTCATTAAAGGACAATCGAGTCTTATATAACCTACTTTCTTGCATTCATAGCATGTTACCTCTGAATCTTTTTTATCCTTCCTATCTTTCCTTTTAATCTGTATTGGAAATATTTCTTTCCCATAATCTTATTCATCCTTTGATCAAGATTGGATAAATCATTATCCGAATGATCACTATCACTTGATTTTAACATAACAACTTTCTTAGCTTTGGATCTTGTTATCCTTTTAGGTGTTTTAGATTTAGACGTAGTAGTAAAAGCTACACTTCCATTTCCATTTTTCTTCTTATTGAAATTAGCATCTCTCTTCATTCTTGTCTCATGCTATAGAATAGTTCCAAAGAGTTCATCAAGAGTAATTTGAGAAACTTTTATGTTTTCATCAATAGCTGTCCTTTTTTACTCCCATTCGTTTGGAATTATATCAATAATTTTTTCTACAAGAGATTCATCTTCAAGATCTTTTTCTCCCATAGATTTTAAACTATTGACAATTTTCATAAATCTTTGTTGCGCTTTATATACTAGCTCTCCATAAGGAAAAAAGAAATCCATGATACTCTGCTTGAAGCATTCCTCTTCTTATTTCTATAACCTTGGATGTACCAAAATGTGTAACTTCTAATTTCTTCCAAATACAATTGGATGCTTCAGAAGAAGATATCTAGCTGTATATATTCCTGGTCATAGAACATAGAAAAGTATTGCGTACCTTGTAATTTAGTTGATATTCTTTCTTTTCTTGATTAGTGAAAGTACTGACTTATTTGTCAGGAATTTTGTAACCTCTAGTAAGAATAATAAAATTGTCTACACCAGTATTGATTACAAATGTCTTTATTCGATCTCTCCAGTACTCATAATCGTTCCCATCAAAGATAGGTGGTCTAGTTGGATTTAGATTATCAACTGATCCAATATTCATTCTAGTTATCTAATGAAACAAAATCTTTTCCACTCCACACGTTAGTGTAGTAAGTAGTTGAAACAAAAATTTGAAAGAAAGAAATAGAGCTAGAAAACAAATCAGTGGAAACCTCCTTTGATACCAATTGTTGGATTGATATATAGATGTATATGTATATTAGATGGAACAATACAAGAGGGGGGTGAATTGTAGGTTTAAAAACTTTGTGTTTAAACACTTAAGAAATTAGTTTAAGTGATATTAAACTAATACAATTTACCAAAAAAAACAAACAACCACAATTTTATTGAATATAAAGAAATAATATGATGTAATACTATAAGAAATATAAAGTAATTGTATTAAAAATGAATACAATAATCAGAGTAATACAATAGTGAAGGATTCTACCATTAAGCATATAGAATATATTGATACAATGTGTAACAGTATAATTATAATTGAAACAATTATAAATGAATATGAAATGAATATAGGAAACAATACAATTTCCTTTCTAAAACAAACAGTAGCAGAAATGTAAAAGTGTTACAATTATTTTATCCCAAAGTGAAGGGTATCCTTTCACCTGGTATAAGAGGTTTGTCTTACCACTACCTTGGTAATCCCTCGATATGATGATCGGTACGTCTATCTTGCTATCTGTGCAAGACCTCGATATGATGATTCGTACATCTGTCTTGCTATCCCTTCAAGCCCTCAATATGATGATCGGTACGTCTATCTTGCTATCCCCATAAGCCCTCGATTTTGCAGGTAATCAGCACCTCTGTCTTTCAAACACTTGAAAGCCCTCAATATGATGATCGGTACCACCATCTGCCTATCCTCAATAGCCCTCGATCGTTATCACCTGATCAGTCACACAAAGAAAATCAAAACACTTAATGAAATACGAAAACTAAGAACGAGTTGTTCACGTTTTTTAATCTCAAGGATTTCGCACAAAGCAAGAGAGAAGTCACAGTTTCTCTCTCCAGAACATGATAGTAGCAAAGAATGATAAAAGTCTCTAAGTTGTTCTTCTCAGCTTCAAATGACCTTCTATTTATAAGCCTTAGGTTCCAACGATCACATTTCCTCCAACGGTCATATTTCTTCGAGAAACTCGGAGGGACTTGGACACCTAGAATTATAACGGTCATATTGAAACAGAAAACATGAAATTGTTTTGATTAGTTTATAACTAACTCCACAAAATCATTTTGGTTAAAACAAAATATATATAAAGATGATAAACATGAGTACGATTTACATGTGTTGATAAAGGATACAAACAAGCATGTGATAAAAAATATGAGTACTATTAGTATTACTTAGTGTAATGTATTGATATGATACAAAGTGAGTATGATTCAAAAAAGTTAGTACGATTGAAAGAGTCAGTATAATTGATAGAGTCAGTACGATTGACAGAGTCAGTATGATGAGTCAGTGCGATTGATAAAGTCAGTATAATTGACATAGTCAGTACGATTGACAGAGTCAGTACGATTGACAGGGTCCGTACGATTGACAGGGTCAGTACGATTGACAGGGCCAGTACAATTGACAGAGTCCGTACGATTAGTATATATGAATACATTTTTGATTTCTAAAACAAGACATAAAAGTCAAAAGATAACTTTTGACTCAACATTTATCAGTGCTCACACGCTGTCCTTATTTTAGAACCATGGAATATGAACCTATTCCATCATATATAATATCTTTCACCATTATGGTTGGAATACTATAAATCTTATCCCTCCCATATGGGTACATTGGTTCCCTGGTATTGGCACAATATCTCCTCTTGCAGTCCTTTTCTAGAAGCCCTCACTGGCCACATTTCTAGAAAACAATAAATCTGTTGTAGGTTTCTATTAAGTTTCCAAATGAATTATATTCCTCACAAAGATAAAGAAGAATTTCATAATACAATCCATGATTGATATTTTCATCGCATGTTGAAAGAATAAACATATCAATGTGGGTTTCACTTAAATCAATTTCCACTAAAATCCTTGCATAATGTCCAAATATCACCACTTCAGATTCATTTTCAAGCCAAATAGAAATCCTGATAGATGCAGTGATTTCGTGAAGAATTTTTGGGTTCCAAGGGACCCAGTTGAGGTCATAGAGATGCATCCAAACCTATACAAATGTGTTCTTCACATTTTCAAGGTTAAAATACAATGACTATTCATGGATCCGTAATAGACCCTGCTTCCGGTAGAGAGATCTTAAGCTCTATGCCTTTTTCTTGAGAAACATAAAAGAAAAAGGTAGTGATAGAAACCATGACCCATAGAAACACAATTCTATTCTAAAAAACCCCAAATTGTATAAATTTGACTTATGATTTCTTCCTGGTCCCATGACTTCTCTCCTTTGTGAAGTACGAGCTATCCAACTATTGAATTATTTCACAAATCCATTCATTCGAAGATTGCACCAGAATTTTCTTCAATATAGATCGTTGAACCCTTTCTAATAATCAACCCAATGCTTGAATCATGGATGATGTGAAGGGTCGAGGACTAAACTCAAAATCTTCTTAATGGTTCGCTTCCAAACCCCCATCCTTAGGATCTTTAAAATTACACAGTCAATTCTCCCAACTTCCTATAACAAGTAATTTCTCAAGATCAACCACTGAATTTCGAGGGCATGCCATTAAGCAGCATAGGGTTTATTCGCCCTTGAGATTTCCACTGAGGGAGTTCCCATAAAAACCCATCTCTCTCTCTCCAATATAGTAAATATATTTATTTATAATTGTAATTGTAAATAAATATATTTAAAAATATTTTAATATAATTGTAAATATTTATATATGATTATACATATTTATATAATTATATATATATTTATATATTTATATAATTATATATATAATAATAAATATTATAAATATATTTATTATTTAAATATATTTATTATAAATTTATTATTATTTAAAAATATATTTAAATATTTATAATTATAATTATAAAGAAATATATTTAAAAAGTATATATATATATATACACACATATATTAGGTGCTTGGGGATTTAATTTCATTCAAACACACACACGCACACCTCACACATAGGCTGAAAAGGCATTGCATAACCCCCCATGGGATAGCCCACCCATTAAGCATTAGTTATTCATTACCTGGACCATAAGCCCGGTGGGCGTGAAGCCCATTACATGGACCAAAAGATCATTAACACGCTCAAATGCCAGGTACAACATCATGGCTACATCATATTGTCCGCATCATGCGTGTGTCACTACCTACCCGCATCTTGCCTCTATCACCACTTACCTACATCATCGTATGTATGATCGCATGCATAGTACTATAATAGTACTGGCGCCCATCAAGGCTTGAACCCAGTACCACTTTGATGTGCAATCTAGTGGCTGAGTACCACTCAGCTGTGAAACTGGCCACATTTTAAAAAGTATTTATATATAATTATGAATATATTTATATAATTATATAAATATATATATATATATATATATATTAAAATATAAATATTTATAATTATAAATATAATAATTATATTTATTATAATTTTACAATTTCATAAATAAATATTTAGATTTTTATAATTATAATTATCAAAAAATATAATTAATAATTATTTATATATAATTTTAAATATATTTATATAATTATATATATTAATTAATATATAATTATATATAATTATAAATATAATAAATTTATTTATTATTTCAATATATTTATTATAATTTTATAATTATTTTAATACATAAATTTTTATTTATTTGTAATTATAATTACAAAGAAATATATTGATTAATATTTTTATATAATTATAAATATATTTATATGATTATATGTACTTATTGATAAAACACTATTTTATTGAATATTTTATTGATAATAAATGATATAATTTCCTCACATTGTGTTAAACATGTTTATTTATAAAATATTTGGGATTTGATCATTCATTTGAAAATTTGGTGAAAATTCCAGTTTTACCCTTAATAGTGCACTGTAGTATTTCGAAGATAAATATTTTTATATTTATTATTTGAAATTGAAATTTTGTAACAGTGTTTATAACTTAATTATCTACAACTTTTATTCAGGACACTAAAGCTAAAGAGTTCATTTGTTTGTTGAAATTGGGCCATGAAGTCAAAGTTGGGCTGGGCTCGCCAGAATGGAGAATGTTCTGTATTTGGGCCATATATTCTACATACGAGCTTGGATTGAGCCCAAATTTTGATGAAAACTCGGGGACATGATGTGGCACAAATCATCCTTCTGGAAGGCCGGCTAATTCACGCGTTTTGGTGGTCAAATGGGCGGTTCAAGTTGGCATAAAATATTTGGCCGAATTTCCACATTCACACTTGAAACCACTTGTAACCTCTCCTCCCCTCCCCTCTATAAATTGGAGTTTTTCTCATTTGGAGGGGTTGGGACGTGAATTTGAAGATTGGAGGCAAAGGAGAATTTGTTTCACCCAAATTCTCCAACCATTGTAAGAGGGGTAGCTCTTGAAGCAAGGATCCCCTCATCGAAGCCTCCTTCTCTTCTTCATTTTGTAATGTTTTCATTTGTGTAATAAACTTCATTGCTCTTCTTATATTTCTTCTATTTTCTTATGTTTTGTTTAAATTTCTTCTTCTCTTAATCTTCCTAATTGGTCTGGAATTCTTGAGTAGAAGCGTTATTGGGTTATACCCATTTTAAACCTTTGCACATGCAAAACGCTTCTACGATGATTACGCCACCCATGGAAGAGTAGTCTTTTAGTAATCGATCTATCTTCTACCCTCTTCATTTAATTATTTTGAATCAATGAGCTACTGTAATTCACTTAATATGATCCATGAATTGTGTTTTTAAATTGTAAGAAACTAATCAAGCAATTGAACAATTAACACAAAAACACGCGAGGTCGGGATTTTGTGTAAATTGTGAGAGCGCGATCTTAATCGGTAATACAAGACCACGCGGGATAAATTTGTAGAGTTCAAATATAATCCCTAAACACAATTCATCCTCATTTCCAGAATGGATATGTGCCTTAATTTACCACTGATCATAAGCTAATCTTATAACATCAATCAAAGCAGGGTGCTGCGATTGCACGTTCCAAAGTTAGCCTAGGTTTAAATTCACATCATCTTTGTGGTAAAGTTAATTCTCGTAGGGTTCGGGATTTAACAAATTAAGGGATCATAATTAAGTGAATGTTAATTTAAATGATAATGATTAATAATAAATTGAAGAGGTAGAGTTAGATCTATTACGCTTTTTAAATAGATTTCTAAAAAAAACATCTTCTTGTTGTGTCATTTAAATTGAAATTCATTTCAAAACTAAAAACAAAAAAAATTTATACAATATTCTTCCAGCAAACTTCTTCTAGATTCATAAACTACAACAAACCCCAATCCTTTAAAGTAGTGTTTTTATTCTATTCTATTTTATTTTATTTTTTTAGAATACCTCTAATAAGTTGTTAAATTCACTTCCTCCTTTGAGAGACGACCTTGGTCAGCCACTCTGCTGCACTTAAGTACCCCAAATCACACTAATCATTTGAGGGCGCCCACGACAGCGCTCTTTCAAATTGGCGCCGTTTCCGGGGAGGTAAGTAATTATTTCAACCAATTAGAGGTATTTATTTTATTTTACATTTTAATTCTCTTCCTCTCTTCTTTCTTCCGTCTTTACCCAATCTGATTTTTTTTTTCTTTCTTCTTCTTCTTTTATCTCTTTCTACTTCTTTTTGGACCATCAACTCAAACTTCTAATTTTTATTTTACTATGGTCCACATTCCTTCTTTTCATCTTTCATTGATTGATGACACGAACTAATCCCGAAGATCTCTTAGATCTTGACCCTGAGATTGAACGTAGCCTTAGGGCACGAATCAGACATTCTCAATCTACGGGAAGTTTCAACATTCAACCAGTTGGAGAATTACTCCAATATCAGAACATTGAAATTGGAAGCAATTCAAATTCAACCATAAAACAAGAACCAATGGCTGGAAACAATGTAAATGAACTTAATAGAACCATTCGAGAATTGGCTGCACCTGATATTAACTATCAACCAAATTGTATTGCATACCCAAATCTCGAATCGGACTTCGAACTGAAATCTGGGTTAATTCACTTACTTCCAAAGTTTCATGGCCTCTCTGGTGAGGATCCCAATAAACATTTGAAAGAATTTAATGTGGTTTGCTCAACCCTAAAACCTAGAAATGTCTCCGAAGATCAAATCAAACTAAGAGCATTCCCATTCTCACTTGATGGAGCTGCAAAAGACTGGATGTATTATTTACAACCCGAAGATGTAACTTGTTGGAACGATTTGAAACGTCTTTTCTTGCAGAGATTTTTTCCAGCATCAAGGACAACATCCATTAGAAAGGAGATATCGGGGATCAAGCAAGCCCAAGGGGAGTCAATGTATGAGTACTGGGAGCGATTCAAGAAGTTGTGTGCAAGCTGCCCACATCACCAAATCAGTGAGCAACTCCTCATCCAATACTTCTACGAAGGACTCACACCCATGGAGAGGAGCATGGTGGATGCTGCAGCTGGAGGAGCATTGGTGGACAAGACACCAGAAGCTGCACGAGCATTGATTGACAAAATGGCCCAAAACTCTCAACAATTCGGTGATAGAGGTACACCACATGTCAGGGGAGTACATCAGGTAAGTCCTTCTTCTCTTGAAAGTCATTTGATTGATACTAAGTTAGAAGAATTGACCACTATGGTGAGGAAAATTTCTTTGTCACAAAAGACATCCCAACCCCCTCCTTCAAGGCCTTGTGGTATTTGCACTGAGACAAGCCACCCAACTGACTGTTGCCCACAACTCCAAGAAACAGAAGATTGTGCAGCAGTGTTCCCTGGGAGACCATTTCAGCAGCAACAACAACAACCATATCTCCAAAAGAATTTTGATCCAACATACAACCAAGGGTGGAAAGATCTAGCGGACATGAGGTATGGCTCTGGACAACAACAAAGGCCCCCTTTTCAACCAAACTTCCAGCAGCCTCCACCTTACCAACAGGGTTTCCAACAACCCCAAAGGAGATTCGAAGCTCAAACATCAACAAGTCAGCAACAAGGGAATATCCAACACAAGGTAGACTCTAACACTGATGATCTTTTGAAACAAATTGTTCTTAATCAACAGAATGAGCTGAAGAGTCAAGGTTCGGAGCTGAGAGAGTTGAAGACTCAAATGAGTCAGATTGCCACCGCCCTCCATGAACTTGTGAGTAAGAATTCTGGAAATCTACCTTCCCAACCCACTCCAAATCCAAAGGGGAATGTTAGTGCCATCACATTGAGAAGCGGGAAGCAAATGAATGATACATCTGCACCTACCATTCCACCGGGATTCACCTCAACTTCAGAGAAGCCGCATTCCATACCAACTGATGAGCAATCCAAGGAGAAAGATAAAGGTAAGAAAAAGATTGATGATGTTCCTCCTAAACCCCTTCCTTTTCCAAACAGGGTTGTTCAAACCAAGAATATGGCTGAAGAAGTAATGCAAAAGGAGGTTTTGGACACATTCAAGCGTGTGGAGATCAACATTCCTCTACTTGAAGCCATTAAGCAAATCCCAAGGTATGCCAAATTCTTAAAAGAACTCTGCACCAATCGAAGAGGGCTCAAGGGAAATGATAGGATCAACCTTGGAAGTAATGTCTTGACACTCATTACATCAACTCTAGCAATTCCAACAAAATGCAAGGATCCCGGGACATTCACCATCCCATGTACCATAGGGGAGTTGCACTTCTCTGATGCTCTTTGTGATTTAGGTGCTTCCATAAATGTGATGCCTCACTCTGTATTCTCTTCCTTGCAGGTTGGTGAGTTGAAGCCAACAAGAGTAGTGGTGTAATTGGCGAATAGAGCTACGGCATATCCAACGGGATTCCTTGAGGATGTACTTGTCCGGGTAAGAGACATGATCTTTCCAGCGGATTTCTATGTTCTTAACATGGAGGATGATCAGGTAAGTTCTCATGCCCCCATTATCTTAGGTAGACCCTTCCTCAAAACTGCAAAAACTATCATAAATGTAAATGAGGGTACACTTTCCATGGAGTTTGGAGATGAAGTTGTGATATTTAATGTTATGGATTCCATGAAGTACCCCTCAGAGGACCATTCTGCTTTTGTTATCTCCCATTTTGAACCACCAAATAAAAACTCCATAGAATTTGATTGTCCTATGCTTAGGGAGATTATGAGTATTGGTTCTAGTTTGATGTCTAAGAATACTTCTACACCCATTTTTAAGGAACAAGACTCTCTAAGATTTGATTTTTAAATGGAATCATATTCTGATTTTGATCATGTGAACTCTGATTATGACATGGCTATTGAGTATGCTGATGGATTTGGTGCTTTATTCTCTGATTGTGATGATTTTTATTCTGATATTGATGTTCATTGTGCAGATATGTCTGTTGCATCAATTTCTCCATCCATACATCACCCACCTACATTGGAACTCAAGCCATTGCCCCCAAATCTCAAATATGCATACTTGCTCAGTGGTGATAGATTACCTATCATAATTGCTAACAATCTCTCTTTTGAACATGAAGAAAACTTTTGAATCTTTTGAGAGATAACATTAGGGCAATTGGTTGGACCTTGGCTGACATATCAGGTATTAGCCCCTCCATTTGCATGAATAGGATTATCTTGGAGGATGGGGCTAAACCGGTGAGACAACCGCAAAGGAGACTCAATCCCACCCTCCTGGAAGTTGTTAAAAAGGAAGTTGAGAAATTGCTCGAGGCAGGTATAATCTTTTCCATTTCAGATTCACAGTGGGTAAGTCCAATTCAGGTTGTGCCTAAGAAAACTGGTTTTACTATTGTTAAAAATGAGAAAGATGATTTAGTTCCAATGAGGGTGCAAAACAGTTGGCGTGTGTGTATTGATTATAGGAAACTAAATCAGACCACTCGCAAGGACCATTTCCCCCTCCCATTTATTGATCAAATGCTCGAGAGACTAGCTGGGAAAACACACTATTGTTTCTTGGATGGATTTTCTGGATATTTTCAGGTTCCTATAGCTCCAGAGGATCAGGAGAAGACTACATTCACCTGTCCCTTTGGCACATTTGCCTACCGGAGGATGCCATTTGGACTTTGCAACGCCCCAGGTACCTTCCAGAGATGTATGGTGAGTATTTTTTCTGATTTTATTGAGACCTGCATGGAGGTATTTATGGATGATTTTACAGTGTATGGGTCTTCATTTGATGAATGTCTAAGTAGTTTGGGAAATGTGTTGAATCGTTGTATTGAGAAGAATCTGGTCCTGAACTTTGAAAAGTTTCATTTTATGGTAGAGCATGGCATTGTCTTAGGGCATGTGGTGTCAAAACATGGGATAGAGGTTGATAGATCTAAGGTAGAAATTATTTCATCCTTACCCTATCCTTCATGTGTGCGTGATGTTAGATCTTTCCTAGGGCATGCAGGATTTTATCGGCGCTTCATCAAAGATTTTAGTAAGATCGCTCTTCCTATGTCACGATTACTTCAAAAAGATTCTGATTTTGTGTTTGATGATTCTTGTAGGACTTCCTTTGATGAGATAAAGAAGTGTCTGACCACTCCACCTATCATACAGCCCCCACGGTGGGACCTTCCATTTGAGCTTATGTGTGACGCCTCCAACTTCGCGGTTGGAGCTGTCTTATCTCAGAGGGTGGAAGGACGTTCACATGTGATCACCTATGCATCAAGGACACTAGATTCAGCCCAATCAAACTACACTACCACAGAAAAGGAGTTTCTTGCTGTCATATTTGCTTTAGATAAATTCCGTTCATATTTATTGGGCTCTAAAGTAGTTGTTTTTTCTGACCATGCAGCTTTGAGGTACCTCCTAAAGAAGCCAGATGCAAAGCCACGACTTATCCGTTGGATGCTCCTTCTTCAAGAGTTTGACCTTGAGATAAAGGAAAAGAAGGGGTTAGAGAATTTGGTGGCAGACCACATGAGTAGGCTTACTCACACACTAGAGGGTGACACCTTGGACCAGGTACCACTTCGGGACACTTTCCCCGATGAGCATCTCTATACCATCTCAGGTAAGCATCCTTGGTATGCTGATTTAGTTAATTACATTGTTGGCTCTGAAATCCCAGTAAATTTGAAGAAGCATCAAGTCCAAAAATTAAAAAGTGAGTCTAGGTATTATGTGTGGGATGATCCGTACCTCTGGCGCATGTGTAGTGACCAAGTCATTAGGAGGTGTATTCCTGATAATGAGTTTGAGTCTGTTTTGAAATTCTGTCATACACTTGCATGTGGTGGACACTTTGGACCCCAACGGACATCTAGGAAGGTTTTAGACTCTGGATTATATTGGCCTAGCTTGTTCCATGATGCCCATTTGTTTTGTAAGTCATGCTCTCGTTTCCAACACACTGGGAACATTTCTAGGAGACCTGAGATGCCCCAACCACCCATACTATTTTGTGAGATTTTTGATGTATGGGGCATCGACATTATGGGTCCTTTTCCTAGTTCATTGGGTTTTTTGTACATTTTGGTTGCTGTTGATTATGTGAGTAAATGGGTGGAGGCCAAGGCCACCAGGACTGACGATTCTCATGTTGTTGTGGACTTTGTCAAAGCACAAATTTTTTGCAGGTTTGGAGTACCAAAGGCCATCATCAGTGACCAAGGGACACACTTTTGCAATAGGAATTTTGCTTCCCTCCTTCGAAAGTATGGGGTGACACACAAAACATCAACACCATACCACCCCCAAACAAATGGCCAGGCTGAGGTTTCAAATCGTGAGTTGAAACAAATCTTGGAGAAAACCGTGTAGCCAAATAGGAAGGATTGGAGCAAGTGCTTGGATGATGCATTGTGGGCTTATAGGACAGCATACAAGACCCCCATTGGTATGTCCCCATTTCGGATTGTTTTTGGGAAAGCGTGTCATCTCCCCGTGGAAGTCGAGCATCGGGCATATTGGGCTATAAAGAAATGTAACATGGATTTGGCCCAAGCTGGAATTCAAAGGAAGTTGCAAATTCAAGAGCTTGAGGAGATTCGATTGTCATCATATGAGAACTCAAGGCTCTACAAGGAAATATCAAAAGAAGCTCATGAAAAAATGATCCAACAAAGGGAGTTTCATGTTGGAGAGAAAGTCCTTCTCTATAGTTCACGACTGAAGTTGATGCCTGGTAAGTTGCGTTCCAGATGGTTAGGTCCTTATATTGTGTCTAATGTTTTTCCTTATGGTGCAGTGGAGATCACACAAGAGGACACTGGAAGGAGCTTTACAGTCAATGGGCAACGTTTGAAGAGATACATTGAGGGACATCCTACTGATGCAGTGGATTTTATCACACTGCATGACCCCATCATCACTTGATCACATCAGGCTGTTCCTAACCCTTTCACTTTTATATTATTTGTCCTATTTAAAAATTCTGAATTTCATGTGCATATATCATCTCACGGGTTCACATTGAGGACAATGCAATATTTTAAGTGTGGGGGAGGGAACCTTTTAGTTTAGTAATTTCAATTGTTTTCCTGTTTAAAAAAAACCAAAAAAAATTGTGTGTTTTTCAAATTTTGTGTGTTTATTTTACAATTTTCTGTGTGTTTTTGAAACTTTTGAGCTGAAATGATTCTCATCACCATTTTTAAATCCATATCAATAAGTGAAACAATTTACCCCTTGAAACTAAGCTTAAATGAATGCTGAAATGACTTTGTTTCAAGTTCAAATATTTAGTAATTTCATGCAAAGTACGCTGAATTTTGAATCCCATGCCAATCTCACTGTCTTTATATTTGAAATCACTTTCCTGTGAGGCTTCTAAACCATTATTTTCATATTCTTTACATTCACCTCACTTCTTGAGAGAACCAAACCATACTTGATTTAACCAGAATTTGATCTATTCCTGTCAAAACTTGAGGGTTTGAGGTACTTGTGTTTAAATGATTGAGGCATTTGTTTGGTATTAAAGCCCCTATTTCAAAGAATCCTTTTTTATAATGGCCTAACTTGAATATTTAATCCTTGTAGCCCTTAGAAGCCATGCACAGCCTGTTAGGTTAAGCCACATTACAAGCCAATTTTCCCTATCCAACCAACTCTTGAAGTGAAATTGCATAATCTAGTTGAGCTTAAGTGTGGGGGAAGTTGTCTTGTGTTGTGCCACCACATTATGTGATACTTTGGGTGGAAAATTAAATTCTGAAGAGATGTGTTTGCTTCTAAAGAAAGTCATTATATTGAAAGCTGTGCCTTTTCTGGAGCTTTCATGACAAGTGAAGCTGTGCCTTTTCTGGAGCTTCTAATTGAGGTGGAAAGTTGTGCCCATCTGGAGCTTTCAAGAAAATCATGTTTGAGAAGATTGACATTTTTTATGCTGAAATGATGAATGGTGTAAACCTTTCATGATTTTTCATGATGATGGAGCTGAATTGATACTATGGGGATTGAAGAGAAGACCATATTTAAGTGAGAATTAGATTAATGCAATTTTGCTTTAAAAGAGTCAAGCCCTCCTCATTCAGCCTCAGAGTTTTTCACATCTTAATCCTACCAACCGAAAGCCACAGAACAACCCTGAAAAGTCCTCATGATAAACATATGTTTTTGACTCACATCAGGTAGCGATGTAGGAATCTATCAAGCCTATGGTGACCCTTGTATGAGTTTGGATGAGAAAGACATTGCAAAAAAAATTGATATTTGAGTGATGAGAGAAAATTCAAGCGAGGTAAGTGTTTTGTGCATGGGCAGATAAATGAAGTGAAAATATATTGAATGATATAAATGGAGAACTTGAAATAAGGTTTTTTATGAGGCATGATATCTTTTTTATTCTTGGTGTGAAATTGATTGATCTTAAAGATATGTGTTTTAAAATTGGTTTTGATTTGATATTGATGTTTACTTGATATGAGGTTTTTCCCAGGTGTGCAAAAGGGTAAGTGTGGGGGAGTTAATAAAACACTATTTTATTGAATATTTTATTGATAATAAATGATATAATTTCCTCAAATTGTGTTAAACATGTTTATTTATAAAATATTTGGGATTTGATCATTCATTTGAAAATTTGGTGAAAATTCCAGTTTTACCCTTAATAGTGCACTGTAGTATTTCGAAGATAAATATTTTTATATTTATTATTTGAATTTGAAATTTTGTAACAGTGTTCCTAAGTTAATTATATACAACTTTTATTCATGACACTAAAGCTAAAGAGTTCATTTGTTTGTTGAAATTGGGCCATGAAGTCAAAGTTGGGCTGGGCTCGCCAGAATTGAGAAGGTTCTGTATTTGGGCCATATATTCTACATACGGGATTGGATTGAGCCCAAATTTTGATGAAACCTCGGGGACATGATGTGGAACAAATCATACGTCTGGAAGGCCGGCCCATTCACGCGTTTTGGTGGTCAAATGGGCGGTGAAAGTTGGCATAAAATATTTGGCCGAATTTCCACATTCACACTTGAAACCACTTGTAACCTCTTCTCCCCTCCCCTCTATAAATTGGAGTTTTTCTCATTTGGAGGGGTTGGGACGTGAATTGGGAGATTGGAGGCAGAGGAGAATTTGTTTCACCCAAATTCTCCAACCATTGTAATAGGGGTAGCTCTTGAAGCAAGGATCCCCTCATCGAAGCCTCCTTCTCTTCTTCATTTTGTAATGTTTTCATTTGTGTAATAAACTTCATTGCTCTTCTTATATTTCTTCTCTTTTCTTATGTTTTGTTTAAATTTATTCTTCTCTTAATCTTCCTAATTGGGCTGGAATTCTTGAGTAGAAGCGTTATTGGGTTATACCCATTTTAAACCTTTGCACATGCAAAACGCTTCTACGATGATTACGCCACCCATGGAAGAGTAGTCTTTTAGTAATCGATCTATCTTCTACCCTCTTCATTTAATTATTTTGAATCAATGAGCTACTGTAATTCACTTAATATGATCCATGAATTGTGTTTTTAAATTGTAAGAAACTAAGTAAGCAATTGAACAATTAACACAAAAACACGCGAGGTCGGGATTTTGTGTAAATTGTGAGAGCGCGATCTTAATCGGTAATACAAGACCACACGGGATAAATTTGTAGAGTTCAAATATAATCCCTAAACACAATTCATCCTCATTTCCAGAATGGATATGTGCCTTAATTTACCACTGATCATAAGCTAATCTTAGAACATCAATCAAAGCAGGGTGCTGCGATTGCACGTTCCAAAGTTAGCCTAGGTTTAAATTCACATCATCTTTGTGGTAAAGTTAATTCTCGTAGGGTTCGGGATTTAACAAATTAAGGGATCATAATTAAGTGAATGTTAATTTAAATGATAATGATTAATAATAAAGTGAAGAGGTAGAGTTAGATCGATTACGCTTTTTAAATAGATTTCTAAAAAAAAACATCTTCTTGTTGTGTCATTTAAATTGAAATTCATTTCAAAACTAAAAACAAAAAAAATTTATACAATCTTCTTCCAGCAAACTTCTTCTAGATTCATAAACTACAACAAACCCCAATCCTTTAAAGTAGTGTTTTTATTCTATTCTATTTTATTTTATTTTTTTAGAATACCTCTAATAAGTTGTTAAATTCACTTCCTCCTTTGAGAGACGACCTTGGTCAGCCACTCTGCTGCACTTAAGTACCCCAAATCACACTAATCATTTGAGGGCGCCCACGACAGCGCTCTTTCACTTATATAATATGAAGATGTGTTGTTTAGGTTTGGGGGGTCTCTCTCTCTCTTTCAATGGTGATTAGGGTAATCTCCTCCGAAGATGTCAATTTCTGATGCATACTTCAATCCGGAGGATATTTTCAGTGGCCCCTTGAAGAAGGTCGATGCTGATTCTGTTTTAGATAGTGTGAATCTGGTTTCATTAGGAGTTTTTTGGGATTCTGTGAGGGTTCCTCTTTCTCACTCTTCTAAACCTATGGATTTCGAGAAGTGCGATGCTCAAAAAGTTGTGATTGTGTCGTTGGTAGGTGTTTCTACTAGGGATAGATATTTCCATGGTGTTATGAAGAACTCATCAGTTTCTAATAAATGCATCTGAAGAATGATCCACTTGATTCTATTTAATAAATCTTAATTTCATTAAATAATTTATTGATGCTTGTAAACACTCCATCATTGTTTGACTTACCTCACAACTAAAGAATGATGTCTGCAAGATCAAAGATTTGAAGAAATGGATACTCTAGGTATGGTGTTTTGAGGACTAGAATATAGTGTCAATTGATTCGGGATATTTTCATATAAATTATCCTTCTCAAGAGTTGTAATTGAAGGCGTGAGGTGGTAGTTTTGTCAATTTGAAGCCATGGGTCCTTAGATTTTATGATTAAGACCCCTAGTTTGATCCATTTCAGGCCAAGAACACTATTGTGCAGTCTTGGATTCAAGTTAAAGGATCGAATTGGGTTTTTTTGGCACCCAAGTAACCTTTGTGATGTTTCATTGGATGTTGGTACCCTAATCAAGATTGATAAGGATATTGAAATTTCCAAGTATAAGAATTATACCTTAATTTTAATTGAACTTTATCTTAGTTTTGTAACGCCCCGACCCCAATTACCCAGAGTCGGTGCATTATTACATAACATTGGAATGATCACAAGGAAATCATGTCTCGAAAGACCGATCAGTTTAGTATTATTGGAAACAAGATTCATACATAAGTTCAACTTTACAACTTGAAAAGAAATACAACACAAATATATTTCATTAGAAACATACAAGCCTCCTAGATTATGTCTGCTGGTCACTCATAACTAACTTCTTCATATCTTGGTAAAATGAAACATAAGAAACGGGTGAGCTCAAATTCTCAGTAAGGGTAAGCAATACAGCGGAAGATAACATAAATATTAAGCATGGCGAATAATTGAAACCACATGCCTTTAAAAATAATAAAAATGAATACTTTTATGGCAGAAGTATGATCTAAGTAAATAATTCCATAATAAAACATAATCATTGGTATTCTACTAGTCGAATGACCACATGAACCATCAATATTATTTTCATAATGAAATAATGTATATTGTCGGACATTCTAAAACATTTTTTCAAGGCCACATCCAAGACATCTAAAAATGATTAAGGCCTCGGCCCAAAACCATATATCAAAGTTGGGAAAGGGACTCAGCCAATTCCACGTCTATTTGTCTCATGAGACCTACCGATGCATTGAGCAGCTATAGTGGGCTCCACCCATCACTTACTAAGTCCAATACATTCCTCATATGAAAAGGTTTAAACTATCATAAACAATTTTATTAAAACTAGTATACGAAATGTCAATACTTTAACCATAAACCATGAATGGTATAAAAATAGCACATCCACAGTCAAACATATCACAAAACCTTCAATACAATAAGGAAGTTTTGTATCATAATAAATCAACTTCAAATAAACTTAAAATCCATCAAAGGATGTTGACATAGATGAAATCAAACCCTTTTTAGAGAAATATCCCTTTCTATTTTAAAATAATTTAAGAGTAAAATAATTATAAAGAAAATATTTATTTTTGAAAATATTCTTATAAGCTTGTAAGGGAAGCTTTTATGATGTTATAATGGCGGAAAATAGTTGCACCTACCGTATAAGTTAAAAAACATTCTCACCTTAAATTTGTCGAAAAGGTCAAAAAGTACCTTGTTTGGAAAATGACAAAAATATTCCTTTCAAAAAAACATAAGGGTATAAATTAATTTAACCCATTGTCTAGTAAATAGTAAAAATGTTTTGAAATATATTTTTAAGAAACATGGATGTGGATGATAAAGGGGGTCCCAGTAGATACTTACGTAAAAACAACCTCGGATAATAAAGAGATTTTGAAATTAACCCTTACCTTGTACTTTTCCTTGGTTGATGGTAGGTTAAACTCTTGTATAATTGTTAAATAATTGTTATTAAATTATACAAGAATCATATACATTAATATGATATCATATATGATCTTTTAACATTGCTTTGTTAATAATATCTTAGTATTATCGTCATTTTGGGTGTTAACTTACTCATTTTCTTTTATATGTTTTATTACATAAGCCATGTTTGTTATAGATAGGTTGTATCTTATTCATATCCAGAATGATATCAAGTCCTTAGGAATTATTTTTAATCATTAAGTGATAATTATACTTGAATGGATATGATGAGGAATGAATCTCATCGCGTTCGTGGAGACGGTAGTCCGTACGTACGCACGAGTGACAATATCATTATTTTGATATTAAAATAATATATAATTGGATGTTATATCATATATACAAAATAATTATCATGTTTTATTTATTATTTACATCAATTACACATCATTATCATACACATCCAAATAATAATGTTTTGAATAACAATTACACAACGACGTGGAGACGGTAAGTCATACGTATGCACGTATGGTGACATGTCATTCAAAGGATGGATATAATACTGAATATGGTTGTACCATATTTATAATAACATAAAAGTATATATAATATACTGGAGTTATTATTTTACAATGGAAATAACAAAGAAAGAAGAAGTTTAAGAAGAAAGGAACTTGAAAGAGGGTGGTGAAAACATTACCTCTTCTTCGGGTTCTTCCTTTTGATTTGATCAAAATGGCTCCTTAAGTTGGGTTTATGATCAAAATAAGGCCTCTAGGTTTAAGTGAGATAAGTTTAGAGGATATTTGGGCTGGGTTTGTCCAAACCAAAATGCTTTTAAGGTATGAATTAGATGGAATGGGAAGTGTCTTTTTATAAGAGGGGTGAGGGGCACCTTAGGAAAATCTTGAAATATTATTTTATAATAAATTAATATTCAGTTTCTAATTGCTCAAAACTGATTTATTTCGAGGATAAGGTGGGTATGGGTCGAAATTAACTCAAAAAATAGTTCATAGATAGTTTTGGGTCACTTTATTAACTTTATCTTTTAGTTTTAACTCTTAGTTAATTAGTTTGACATTTATCATGTCTCTTTGTATTTTTATATTATATAGTTAATAAACTTACTATATAATTTTAAACGACCACCAAGTGGTCTATTAATGATACACCTATCATTATATAAGTCCTTTGGATGAACCTTCAATTTTTAGGAATAGAATATCAATTAATAATATAATATTTTTTTTAAAAACTTATTTATGACAATTTTGACACTATTTAATAATTGATTTTTGGTAAAGTCTTAGAAACTTTATTAATTCAAACCAAATTCATTTAAGCCATAATAACATATCATATTAACCAATAAAATTATTTTATGCCATAAAAACTTTCAAATTGTATTTATTTTATCATTTATAATACTAATTATTTGATTCATTCATTAATAAGGAAAATATTGCATCATTATTGTGTCATAAATAAATTTAATTATTCAATGTCTAAAAATTATAAATAAAATACCATTATAAAGTAAATATTTTTATATTTCTAATTAATATTTATAGTTGAAAATATAACATATAACCCTATGTAAAAATTGTTTTTCTAAAAGATATATGCTTATGTCATTTTTGTATTTACTTTAACTTAATTAATATAAAGTGTCATTATAACTTACAAGTGGATCCATGGGGTCCCAAAATCGACCAAAAGATGTTTATGGTCAGACATGTATCAACCAATAGGGTTAGGAAACATTTTAGGGTAATTTATTATTATTATTATATTATTTTTTTACCCTTATTTACCGGATTTACCCTTTAACCATGGTAAATAAAATATTTACCGAAGTAATTATTCAAAATGTCTAAAAATAAAAGTTACCTATTTACACAATTTGGACCTCATAATTCTAAATATGGAATCCATTTTCCTAAATTCAAAACACAGAAGTGGCAGAAATTAATTTAAAATTAATTCTCGTTGTCAAAACAAAAAGCGTGTTTTTAAGGAATAATAACTATCAAAAGATTGACACTTTTTTATGTTCTGTTTAAATGTGAAATTATGTCCAATGAACAACATTGTATTAAATGGTAAAAATATATTCTAAATATACTTTAAAACCACTAAAATTCATAATTTATCACTATTAATTAATTCAATTAATTAATTAAAATTTAGCAATTTTCATTATTCAACAAAATTTGAAAGTTATCTGAAAAGTACCAAAAATTCAACCTAAGATAATTTAGATATTCTGAATCTAAAAATGAAGTCCATTTTGAAAGATAAAATTTACTAAATTTCAAAAAGTGGGTATTACTATTCATAACGGCTAGTTTGATTAGTTGTGGTGTGTGTTAGAACTCGAAGTTGCGTACAACACACGCTACTGTATTGTTCAAAGAGAAGTGTATTATGTAAGATTAAGGTGTTACATTCTCCCCTAATTAAAATAATTTCATCCTCGAAATTTCTAGAATACTAATTCATAAAAAGACTCAGGTAGTTCTTCATCATAAGTTCCTCGAGTTCCCACGTTGCCTCTTCCATCTTATGGTTTCTCCATAGAAATTTTACCAGACGAATCGTCCGGTTTCTCAACACATGTTCTCTGGTATCAAGAATCCTGGTGGGATATTCGCAATAAAAAATATTGGTTTCTAGTTCTACTTCCTCATAGGTGAGTACATGTGTTGGGTCAGGCATGTATTTTCTCAACAGTGATACGTGGAACACATCGTGAACTTGGGAGAGATTTGGTGGCATTTCCAAACGGTAAGCTATAGCCCCAATTCGTTCTAGAATTTCGAATGGTCCAATGTACCTAGGCCTCAATTTTCCCTTCTTATCAAAACGAATAACACCATTCCATGGAGATAACTTCAAGAAAACATGATCTCCTACATGAAATTCCAAATCCTTCCTTCGGTTATCGGCATATCTCTTCTGCCTACTTTGAGCTGCTTTGATGTGGTTTTGGATTACCTTCACCTTTTACATAGTTTCCTCCACCAGTTATGGGCCTACAAGTTTTCTTTCACCAGCATCATCCTAACAGGTTGGTGTGCAACATCTCTTTCCATATAACGCTTCATATGGTGCCATCTGAATACTCGAATGGAAGCTATTGTTATAGGAAAATTCTACCAGAGGTAAATATTGATCCCACATACCCTAAAAGTCAAGTGAGAAGGATCCCAACATGTATTCTAAGGTTTTAATAGTCCGTTCTGATTGTCCATCTATTTGAGGGTGGTAGGCAGTGCTCAAACGAAGTTCAGTATCTAAGGCCTTCTGAAGGCTCTTCCAGAATCTTGAAGTAAAACGGGGATCACGATCCGAAACAATTGATAGGGGTACTCCATGAAGTCTAAAAACTTCATTAATATATATTCTTGCTGGACGTTTAAGTGGTAAATCCTCCCTTATAGCAAGAAAATGTGCTGACTTAGTAAGACGATCAAAAATGACTCATATTACATCGTTCCTTCTAGGAGTCTTTGGTAGTCCCATGAAAAAGTCCATCGTAATATTATCCCATTTACACTCAGGTATGGGAAGAGGTTTCAATACTCCTCCAGGTTGTTTCCTTCCAGTTTTCACTTGTTGAAAAACCATACATCTTGACACAAAATCAGCAATCTTCCTCTTCATGTTGTCCTACCAAAAATTTTCCTTCAAATCTCTATACATTTTGGTGCTCCCAGGGTGTATAGAGAAATTGGAACCATGAGCATCATCCAACAACTCTCTTTTTAGATCAGGTATATTGGGAACACAAATTCTCTTCCCAAATTTCAAAATTCCATCTTCATACCCAAATTCACTCAATCTCTCATAATTCATAGCTTTAATCTTCTTTTGAAACTCTTCATCACCAGTCTGAGAACTCTTTATCCTTTCTAGTAAAGATGGTTTGGCAGCTGAGGCATACGACCACGGCGCTCCAGAGATGATTCGAGGTACTATCTGTGTCTACTACACCTTAGTTGCAGTTCTTATAGACACAGGTTCTAGTCACTCTTTCATTGCCACTACCCTTGTTCGGAGCTCGGAGATTCTAACGGAGCTGTTGGCAAGATCCTTATGGATAGAGACTCCTACGAGAGAAGACTCGACGATTAGGCACTGGTGCCAGTAGTGTGAGCTTACTCTATGAGGCAAGAGCTTCGGCTGGGATCTCTCATAGCGGCGTCGAGGCCTTACGACGTCATATTGGGTATGGATTGGTTATCCACAGTCCATGCTCAGATCGACTTTATTAGGCACAAAGTGCGGTGTGTCCACACGGATGGGACCAGTTTCACCTTCACCGGTGAGAAAGTAACCTTTGCAGCGTAGGACGGACTTACTCGGAGGAGTGTGCAGCCGATCACTCACCAGTTGTCCTGCCTTTCCCTCAGAGCAGTTTATGTGGAGAGTCTGATTTACCCTGTAGTGGTGGACCAGTACGCAGATGTTTTCCCTGACGATGTTCTAGTACTACCTCCTCATAGAGAGGTGGACTTCTACATTGACATGTACCCTAGGACGGCATCGATATCTACATCGGTATATCAGATGGATCCCACGGAGCTTCAGGAGCTAATGCTAGAGCTGAAGGACTTGCAGGAGAAGGGATTCATCCGACCTAGTGTTTCTCCCTGGGCAGCCCCAATTATGTTCGCCAAGAAGGCGGATGGGAGCTTGAGGCTCTGTGTTGACTACCGTCGCCTGAACCAGGTGACTGTGAAGAACAATTACTCACTCCCGAGGATTGATGACCTCTTTGACCAGATCAAGGGAGCACGGTGGTTCTCAAAGATAGATCTCAGATTAGGCTATCATCAGCTCAGATTTCGAGATGAGGATGTGCATAAGACAACCTTCAGATTTCGGTACAGCCACTACGAGTTCTTGGTTATGCCCTTCGGTGTAACCAATGCTCCAGTAGTGTTCATGTGTCTCATGAACAGGATCTTATATCCATACCTCGATCGCTTTGTCATAGTCTTCATCAATGAAATTATGATCTACTCGACCATTGAGGAGGAGAATGCCTACTATTTTCAAGTGGTACTAGACACACTCTGAGGGAACCAGATTTATGGTAATCTCTCGAATTTCCAATTTTGGTTTCGAGAGGTTCACTTCTTGGGGAATGTCATCTCAGAGGCTGGAGTTGCAGTAGACCCTGTGAATATTGAGGTGGTACTTTTTTGGGAGCCACACAGGACTATGACGGAGGTACGGAGTTTCCTGGGCTAGGCTGGATACTACCGGAGATTCGTTCAATAATTCTCCAGAGTTGCAGCACCACTATCATCCTTAACGAAGAAGGGGAAACCCTTCATGTGTTCGGATAGATGCCAGTAGATCTTTCAAAAGCTGAGGTAGATGCTGACTAGTGTCCCCATCTTGAGGCTTCTAGAGGAGGGTGTAGGGTATGTAGTTTACTATGACGCGTCAGGGACTCGACTCGGGTGTGTCCTGATGCTGGAGTGAGCAATGATCGCATATGGTTCTCAGCAGCTGAGACATCATGAGAAAAACTATGCTACCCATGACCTGGAGTTAGCAGCAGTGGTCTTCGCCTTGAAGATGTGGCGGCACTATCTGATGGGAGAACATTTTACCGTGGACTCTGATCACAAGAGTCTCAGTTATATATTCTCTCAGAAGGACCTGAACCTAAGACAGTGACGATGGCTTGAGTTCCTCCAAGACTATGACTTTGAGATAGTCTATACTCCTGGGAAGGGGAATGTTGTAGCAGATGCACTCAGTAGGAGATCTGGTATATAGCTGCTAGGAGAGGCGACAGAGTAGATGGTTGCCTTACAGATATCCTTTTTGGATAGAGATGGAGAAGCCTTTCTATAGTCTCTTACAGTTACTACTCTACTTCTTCAGCGAGTCAGGGAGGTGCAGCGTGGGGATGATGACTGCGAGACATGACATGCTCAGATATCCACAGGGCAGGCACCTGATGGATTTTCTGAAGGTCGGGAGCATGTCATCCTCTTTAGAGGACATACCTTGGTACCAGTTTCACTTCATGAGGAGGTGTTGAGATAGTTCCAAACTTCCCCTCTAGTAGTATATCTAGGTGTGGCGAAGATGTACTAGGACCTTAGACGACAACACTGGTGGCCAGGTATGAAGAAGGCAGTAGCTGAGTTTGTCTCACGATGCCTCACTTGTCAGAAATTAAAGGCAAAGCACTAGGTACTATTAGGCTTGGATAGCCCTTAGAGGTCCTAGAGTGGAATTGGATGGGATATCCATTTACTTCATGATGGGTATTCCATGTACATCCAGGAGTCACGATTCAATATGGGTGATCGTAGACCGACTCACCAAGTCAGCCCACTTTCTACCGATCAGAGAGCAGAGCTCAGTAGAGATATTTGGATGCCTCTATATGCATTAGATTGTGTGTTTTCATAGAGTACCTTTCCTTATTGTCTCCGACCATGATGTACGGTTTACTTCCCGGCTATAGAAGGGGTTGTAGGAGGCTTTTGGGACACAGCTTCTCTTGAGCACCACCTTCCATCCTCAGAAATATGGTCAGACTGAGCGGACCATTCATACCCTCGAGGACATGCTATGTGGATGCATTTTCGACTTCAGACGCAGTTGGGAGTATCAATTACCATTGCTGGAGTTTGCCTACATCAACAGTTATCACCCCCACCATTGGTATGTCACCTTTTGAAGCCTTGTATGGTTGACCTTGCAGATTGCCACTATGCTGGACAGACCCAGCGGAGTCAGCACTAGTGGGACCAGAGATGGTACGGGCTACCACAGAGAAGGTGTAGATCATCCCAGAGTGGATGAATACTGCACATATTAGGCAGAAGTTATATGATGACAGGAGATGGAGACCTCTGGAGTTCGAAGATGGCGACCACGTCTTTCTACGGGTCTCACCTCGACGAGGTCTACGGATATTTGGCCGAGGCGGCAAGTTATCTCCATGATTTATCGGTCCATTCCAGAACCTCAGAAGAGTAGTTGAGGGGGCTAACCGCCTGGCTCTTCACCTCAGTTGCACTGGGTGCATGATGTCTTCCATGTGTCTCAGTTGAGGAGATATGTGCATGACCCTTCCCACATCATCGACCATGGAGATATGGACATCAATGATGGGGAAAATTTCACAAAGGTTTCAGTGGAGATCTAGGATCGACAGGATTGGGTCCTTCATGGATGGTCGATACCTCTAGTGCGCGTTCGCTGGCAGCACGGGAACCTCTAGGAGAGAAAATGGGAGCGGGAGGCTCATATGCGTGCTCAGTACTCCCATCTATTCCCTTAGTTCAATTTGTAGCTTACTGGGATGTAAATCCCTGAGGTGGGGAGAATGTAAAGACCTAGAAATTATGTGGAATTTTTTTTCTTAAATTCATGGGATTTTTACGAGTCTGAGAAAATTTACGGTGCTTGATTTCGAGGCTCGATGTGCCCCGAATCAATTTCTGAAGTTTTGTTCGGGTACGTTTAGTAAATGTGTGAGCTGGATTTTATAACTTTTGAACCAGTGCTCGGAATTGAAATCCTAGGGTACCGTTGAACTCGCATCGTCGGTGATTTCTTAGTGAGACCTTCACCGCAGTTGCGTTCTATTGAGAATAGAAGTTAGATTTTCAGGTTTTTAATTAAAATGAATAAAAAAAAGTGTTAATTTTTTTTTTATTTGTGGTGGTTAAAAGATCCAAGAGGAGGTTATTGGTGGGGGCCACCACACCATAACCTCCCATGAGAGGTTATGGAGGTGCGGCCCACCCGCACATAACCTCCCTTGGGAGGATATTCCATGGTGGGGACCACCCGGGGGTTGAAACCCCTTGGAACCCCCAATTAAGTGGAGAGCCTCTTCACCTTCCTCCACCATTTATTTGAGCCAACCCACTTCATTTATTGGGTTAAGTTTCACCAATTAATTAAACTCCACCATTTGAAATATTTTGAATTCTTGCCAAAAATTAAATAATAAACATATCTATTATTTTATTTTTGGTTGGAAACTTTCATTTGGGGAGCTTTGGAAGAACTTGGAGAACTTCATCCTTATAACGAAGAACGCCACTCACCACCCAAGAATGACAAACATCTTCCTCGATATTTGACCAAGCCAAAAGAGAAGGAGCCGACCATGAAGAAAACTGAAGATGCTTCTTCCTGGGTCTCCTACCCAGGACGTTTCCTAACGTCAACGAATCGACGTCTGTCATTCCTCTTCTTCCACCATCAACGAACGACAAGTGAGGTAGGGGTTTGAGTTGTTTTTGTACCCATTCTATGTCGTTCAATTTATGGTCGAGAAATTCTGAATGATACCAACATAACTAGGAGGGCTCGGACTGCACAAACATGACCCAACCCTCCCACTTTGTTGTTCTTGTTTGTTGACGATGGAGGCGGCGCAATGCTATCGCCGGAGGAACGGACCGCGGAAAAAGCAACAATGGCCGACGACAGACCGGCCGCAAAGAAATCGGTAGCGCAAGGCTGCCAGGTCACCAAGAGGGCACGACACAGCCATGCCATGCGGACGGAGAGCTGCGTCCAGGGTGGCCCACGGCGGAGGCATGTGGTGTCGTCGCACCGCGCGGAGGCCAACAGAGGGTCGCGGCCAGGGCGGGCTGCGGTGGAGGGGCGAGGCACCGTCGCGCAGCACGGTGGTGCAGAACTGTAGACAAGGCGGGCTGCAGAGTAGGGGCGTGGCAACGTTGCGCCGCGCTGGTGGTGTGGAGCGGTTGGCCGCTCGGCCATCCGGGAGGAGCGATACCCCATCGGGTCCTGTGTGTGCTAGATCTGCAGCATCTGGCACCAGTTAGAGCTCCACCCAAATGGAAGAGCCATACGGGTGCTAGTGGGGCACACAGCTTTTCCCATGGCCATGGCTTAGGCAGACCCCATGAGCCGCTGGGCTGCCGGGCTAGGCCGCCCTTTCGGACCGGGCCGCCGGGCTGGGCCACCATCAGGTCAGGCCGCCCTTTCGGACCGAGCCCCTCGGGCCGGGCCGCCATCAGGTTGGGCCGCCCCCATGAGCTGGACCATTCCCTTGGACCGGGTCAGACCCATGGACTCTGTCAGACACCGGTCCTGACTGGGTCGGGCCGGGTCGATCCGACTGGGTCGGACTGAACCTAGACCCACTATGGCCAGTTTACACCCTTTCGCCCATATCTTGGGTCACGTGTGTCCGATCGATGAACCATCTGCGGAAATGGAAATCTTAGAGTGATACGGTCCTTTTGGCATACCCTACTTGATGTTTGGACATAAGCGGGGTATAGTTGGGTTGGTTTGAACCTAAAATCCAACCAGCCCCCCAGGACGGAAATGCCAATAACTCACAAACCGGGCGTCTGATTGACGCGTCATCTGTTGTGTTGAGACACCTATGATGAGGAAGACCTTTGAGATACTTCTATTTGGTGCTTCGTGACAGTTATAGTATCAACCAGTAGCTTATGGAGCGGATCCTTCTAGAGACGAGCGTGAGGAGTTCTAAAACCTAGTACCTGGATGAGACCTGACGATTGTTGACCTTTCGAGTCAGAGTGTTTTGACTAGCCCAGTGGGAAGCACCTCTCTATGACGCGCCAGGCCCATAGTGGGGAGCACCTCTGTGTGACGCGGAAGACCCACAGTACTCGATAGGAGGAGTACCTCAGTAGGCTACGTGGGGGAGCGCCTCTGTGTGAGCACAGCAGAACCATAGTGGGGAGTGCCTCTGTGTGACGCAGCAGACCCGCGGTACGTGACAGGAGGAGTACCAAAACAGTCCATGAAAGTGGGAAGTGCCTCTGTGTAACGTAGCAGGACCACTGTACTCGATAGAGGAGGAGTAAACCATCTGCTGAGGTTCTGAAAGTGTGACTAGGGTTGTTACTTGATACTACCCCCTAGAATAAAAATCCTAGTTTTGAGATGAGTCAATGACTTTTGTGTTTTCCTCATGATTGAGATGGGTTACTAAATAACTTAGGTATATGTATGGGAATATACCTAAGTCATGGTTATCCATTGAATCCATAATTTTTTGTTTTCTTTATTGGATTTTGTGAGACCTTGAGGGTATCGGGGTCCCTACTAAGTATCTTTATACTCACCCTTGCACGGGCTATGATCGCACCTCATTGTGTTGGTTGCAGACGACGAACAGCGCTGACTGAGGCGGAGAGTATCAGGACTGGACGGTACCTGGAGGTGGACCACTCGGTTTGATGGTACACAGAGCAGACGGTCAGATGTGGAGTGTGAGGAGGCCATCTGTACCTACCCTTTAGGTAGGAAATCCCGGAGGACGACCCAGTAGCTGTTTTACTTTACTCCAGTTGTACTTTCTTTCATTTGTACCTGTACTTTACCGTTGGGCTTGTATTTCCGGCCCCTTTTACTTTACAACACTCTATTTTGTATACAGTTTTACTTAGTGTTTTACTTCCAGTTGCATACTCTGTTGTGTGTGTTTTAGTTTATAAAGGCAATGCCTTCCCAGTTTAGGGATAAACTCCTTTGGTGCTAGTCGCCAGCCTCTGGACTATGGAAGGTGGGCTTGGGTAGTCACGATATGGGCCCTGGGGGACGGGTTGTGACATAAACCCATTAAGTCAATAAATAAACATGTGTGTAACATAATGCCCAAAGGATTTTGAATTTCACATCATGCAAGTGATAATAGTTAATTTTTTTCTATGGATAACATGACCTTCTATTCTTGAACCAACCCATCAAATCTTTTTATAGCTACATAATATCAAGAGATCGAACCATGGAAAACCAATTGTAAGCATGTAATCTGAAACCATTATACTGTATGAATTTTTTAGAATATAAAAAATTCACATTGTTTACAATATATAAAATATTTAAGAATACCATGTGTATTCATACTAATAGTTTTAGGAACATTCATATTGACATTTTTTAAGAGTATAATCTGAAAACTCAATATTCCTACTGATAATGAGTACAATCAAAAATAAAAGTATCCTTATTTTTTCATACAATATATACAATTTAAGTATAATCTAAAATCATAGTTGAGTAGTAAAATCCTGTCCCAATCTCTCTATCACTCATTCCTACCTATCATGGTCAAACAAAACCACATCTGCCTCACCATACACTACTTTCCCCTACAAGAAAATCAAGATACTAGAAGTAATAGCCTTAGACTACCTAAATCCCTCCTTCAATGAAACTTCATACCTTTAATGAGCTAAGGGGAATCTAGATTCTAAGTTCCCATGTTTTTTATTTGAGTATTCATGGATATTTCCATTCCCTTTAGATTTAATACATTGTAAAGAGGCATTAAACTTAAAATTATTTCTAACAGAGTCTTGGTCCACATGCCTTATGAATTAACAAACCCTACAATTTAGACCCATATGAAATTTGTCCTTTTATTATTCTATTACATTGTAATCTAAAAAATAGGGGAAGTTTCTCATACTCAATCTTCATGTTTATTTCATCCATTTCAATAGGAAGAACTATCTTACCAATAAATTTTTCACTTAGATCAATATCAACATGGTATCATAGTTTCCAAACTAGAAAAATTTGGTTTCATTATCCATTCCAAAAGGAAATCCAATAGCAGCAACGATATGCTGAAGGATCGTATGGTGCCCAATAATCTAATTCAAACCATGAATCCAAATAAAAACCTATGAATATATACTTTTTTATGATGTTAAGTGTTATTTCTATGGTATATCTAGCTATAAAAATATTTTTTATATTAATAACACGTCTCTTCATTGAAAAAATGTTGTATTAAAATTTTTTATTTAGTTTCTACTGGTTATCTTTCTATGATAGATTTTAGAATTTCATTTTTTCATCAATTTTTGAATAACATTTGGAAAATTGATCTTAACTTGAAGGTAATACACTTTCGTAAGAGATTTTTAAAGAATTTTCTTCCTAATAAAGAGATTATTTTCATCAACTTGCCAATGGTTTTATCATTACTATTAATGATTAAAAATGAATAATCTTCATGCTTTATTTTTATATCCTTTCCCATATATAGAATATGTAACACATTATTGTACAAAATTTCCACCAAAAAATATTGTCACTGGCCTTAATTTTAGCTATGTTAATGCAGTTTTTATTAGAGCTCTATATAATAACAGGCATCTTAGAGATAAATTTAAGACCCAATTATTCTCTATATTTTTATTTTATTTAGCAGATTTTATTATCTCTTTAGGTATGTTCCCCCTTAATATAGATATTTTATATTCTCTTTTATTTTATATATTACAAAAAAAATTAAATTTACCTATAACCAGGCCTCTATAAAAACCAAAAATAGCCAATGTATCTCCTTCTCTTTCTTGTAGATGTAGTCTCACTAGAAACTGTAGCTTGTGGACATTGTTTTTTGAGTAGAAATGAAAATAATTTTGGATCTTATTTGGGTAATACCATCTTGTATATGATAGCATCCATAGATAATGACTTGTTGTATTTATTAGTAATAATGTTGTCACACGCAAACAGTTGAATGAATGTTTTTCTATCTCAATATCCCATTTTCTAAGGGAGTGTTTCTTTGACAAAAAATAAATTTCTAAATGTTGGGGAAAAATATTATTTGGACTATATATGTCAAAAAATAGTTGATAAAACCTCCACCTAAATGTCACAGACATTGAAAATACGATACGCAGTGTGACCAAAAAAACATAGATACAACCAATGTGTGACTAACTATGTGGGACCAGTAGCTATGTGTGACTACATTGTGTGTGATTTTATTGTGTGTTACTGCACTGTGTGTGACTACACTATTACCAAAATCTTGAAATTAAAAGAAAAAATGGTTCATCATTTCAGGTGTGTGACCAGAAGCTATGTGTAAATGGACTATGTGTGATGTACATTGTTTGACAATTAGGTGTGTGTGACCAGATACTTTGACACTAAAAGAAAAATTAGTTCATAATTTCAGGTAAATACAACTTGTTGGTATTCATCTACTTCACTAGTCACCTTTATCTTCTTAATTAGAACACAATCATCATTTTAATCATACTGATTTTCCTAGTATAAATTAATGGTTCATTCTCAAGAACCTAAAAAACCTATATAAATGTATGTTTTTATAATAGGGAACCAAAGGTGTTAATTTATCTTCTAAAAAAGTTAATTACATCAAATTTTCAGACTTTATTCAATATTCCATGACTTTTAATTATTCTGGATATAAACATCTTATATAAATCTACTTTACTAAAATACATGTTCATTTTTAACACTTTCAATTATATCTCATTTTAGTCTATGAATTTTATCTCAAATTTTAATTATATATTATTTTCTGAGACATTTAGAACGTGAATTTGATGAAGAAATATTTGATACAAGAGATGAAGACACAACTTTATGCAGTAAAGACATATCAACTTTAGATGATCTTAAAAAGTAGTTCAATGAACATCAATGCAGAATGAAAAGAAAGATTGAATAGACCTATCAAAATTCAATTCCTATGTTAACTGTTTATTTTTTATTCAATTTATTTTTTTATAAAATATTATATATTCTTAAGTTTCTTTTTATTTCAACTTTCTAAAGGTTTTAATGACTTTAAATTATGAGATTATGTATTTGAATTTGTAATTAATTGATTATGTTGTGAAAATTCATGGGTTGGGTACTAGTTTGAATAAAATAAGATTATATTTTCTTGTTAATAGATGTGTTCAAACTTGAACATAACTTATTTAACAAAATTAACATATTTTTTGAAAATTTATTTCAATCAAACTAAACAACTATAAGTTTTCATATTTTTATTGTTTAAATACTAATTTAAAACATACATAGCAGTTTATTATTTCAATTTACAAACAAGGGGAAACTCCCCTTAAATTCATGATTATTTAAAGATAGGTAAATCAATACTTTTATAACTATTTATAGAAAAGTAAACATATAGTGGCATATTCAGAACTAAAATTTTAATAGAGTAAACTACAAAAAAATTACTTGATAATGAAAAAATAGATAGAAGTTAATAAACATACCTACAAATCAAAAAATGATTATTAAAAGGAGATTATATATCTTGTATGTTAGAATAATAGATAATATAACAATATATAATATGATTGTTGGATAATAAAAAATACTTATATATGCATGTAGACTGGATAAGGTCCAATAGTATTTTAGTAACATCCATTGGTTGCCCATGCTATCATAAACTCATCAGAATTAATATAAGGCATTTTGGCCACACAAATAGATTTCAAAAAAAATCATGGTGAATATAAATACAAATTGATAGATAAAATAGTTCTAGTATAGTAAAATATTGAGTAAATATCATTTAGAATTCATTGGAATAATTCAATTTCATTCTACATTTAAATAAAGTTACAGTAGAAATACTCCCTTTTGAGATTCTAAAAAAACATTTTAATTCTTGTTTGGTGAAAAGATGTTATAACCAAAACCATTTTTATTTCTAATTAGTTTCATTAATGAAATTGTTTTTTTTAGATTTTTCTTTACCTTTTAAAAATGTATAAAAAACATATTTAATATTAATAAATTCATTTTTCAAAATCATATTATCTTTTTGAATAGTTTTTAAATCTGTATAAACTTTTTCCTTGGATCCAAAAGTTGTGTTTCTTAATATTTTATTTTCCCGCTTCAATTTCTTAGATAGAATTTCTACTTTAGTTAGGTCATACACATCTAGATCAAATCTTTTATCCATGTATTTATCATTTACTTCTATAAAATCTTTAAGTCTCTCATTTACATTTTTTAGTTTCAAAGTCTAAGAATCACAATTCTTTTTATTTTCTTCATTTTGGGAAATAATAATATTCATAGTTTCACACTCCTTTTTTAGTTCATCATTTTCATTGAATAACTTGTTATTTTTTAAAATTCTTTATACTTTTAAATCATTTTCAAACTATTATTTATCAATTATTCATTCTATTTTAGCAATTTTCTAACTCTAGAATTCATTGAATCAGAATTAAAAATAGAATCAGAATCAGTATCCTTTTTATTTTTAGATACTAAATTATGTTCAATATTTGTAGGAGTTATCAATTAGTTTAAAAGTTAATCAATTACCTCATGATGTATTCCCATCAGAGTAGTGTTACTTGTTTCCTTTTCACTTTTAAAGTCACTGCTTGAGCTAGAACTGTCTGAGTGATCCCATCCCCCAAATAGAGCATTTTTTTCTTTCCTCATTTTGTCTTTATACTTCTTTGAATGCTTGATTTTGTGGAAATCATTCCTTATGTGACCTTTGTTCCTACATTCATAACATTTTATATATAAAACATCATAATTCTTTCTTTAATTACTTTTCTTGTAGTATTTTTCATTATTCCTTCTGAACTTTATCTTAACACCATTTTTTAATAAATTTAAAAAGATTATTAATAAAGTGATCCATCTATTTATTACTTTACTATAACTAAGAATCAGAGGAATTATAAGTATCAATAACATTATATTTAAATGCAATACAATTTCCGTTTGTAGAATCCTCGTTATTGGAATTTTTTAGCTCTAAACCATACTACAATAGAGAGCATATTGGTTCATCTAAATTATAATCCATAAAATTCATACCTTCATTGATGGAAACCTACTTTGCATTCCATCCTTTTGGAAGATCACTCAGTAATCTTTCCACTAACTTTTTGTTGTCCAAAACTTCTCCAAGAGCACTCATATCATTGGTTATGCTAGTGAACTAATAAAACATCTAGTTTATAGATTCTTCATCTCATATGTTGAAGTCTTGTTATTCTACTAGGAGCATTCCTATCTTGGTTATCTTGAGAATTTCAATCTCATAATGAGTCACTTGAATAATCCTCCATATATCATGGGATGTATTACAAGAAGAAACATTTCTATAGACACTTATACTTATAGTACAGTAAAAAATATATTTTTACATTATAATTCAAAACATATTTTACCATTTAATTACCTACAGGTATCTCCAGATCCACTTTGGGAAGCTCATATGGCTTATCCATGATGGTACAGTGATCCACACTTATCTTTTATAAGTAAGCTTCTATTATGTATTTCCAGTAGCCATTGTCCCTACCATCAAAGAATAGATGTTTTTGTGCAATCCAGTATTTATTCGCATTAAAACCTACCATATTAAGATAAACCTTTTATTTTATTCCTTACACTATTAATTCTAGGATATCAGGTTAACATAATGTTTAAAAAAATAAATAGAAAAAATATAATTAATGATTAATACATATAAAGAAGCTAAATAATCTGAGACCTGATCTAACAGCAATTTTTAGATCAATAGTGATGGAAATTATGACTAGAGGGGGGTGAAAGGTCATTATAAAAATTTAGAAACAAAACAATCAGAGTTTATTAATTAAAAGAGTTATAGTGAGTGTAGTGTTCTTAAAAAAATTATAGCAGAAATAAAATGAAAAAAACATAAGGATTTAAGTGGTTTGGATCATAAATATCTTAGTCCACTCCTCAACCACCTCTACTCCTCTAGGAGATTGGTTAAAACTTATAACCTCACTTTTAAAGGTGTGAGAGCCTTATTACAAACCCCACCTTTTACAATAACCCAATGGCACAACCTATATTTTTACATGAGACTCAACATGGTCTATTTACCTAAATTTTGATCGAGATTCACAACCCATACTGCCTTTTTAGTGGTGGAATAACCAGTCAATTCAATACATGATTTTTTAGGGGGAAAAAGCATAAACTAGACACCAAAATATTTATAAAAAGGTGAAGAAATAATGTAAAACAAAGAATAATATAATATAATTAAACCTAGAAGAAAGATCAAATGATATCAAAGATGATAAATCTTGATGATCATTGATCACTTTATTGGAATAAGTTCAAATGATGAATTTCATCTACAATCATAGTCGAGGAACAAAAGTCGTAGAAGTTTCTTGAACAAAATGAGAGTAGTAAGAATTTTTCAAAGTTGTATCACAAGTAATTTTTTCGAATGATCTATAATGATAATATTTTAATTCCTTGAATATGTATCTCTAATCATTAAAAATATGTTATTATATGATTGTGTCTATGTCCAATAACTTCAAGAAACCTGTTATACTATAATAATAAAATAATATTTATGTTTCCTTTGTTTGTTAATGCCACACTGAATAATAAATAACAAACACACTTTAAATTTCTTCATGAAATATTAATATAGAACAATTTATAAAATAGGTATAGAAAATGTATAAAAATTATATTTATATAATATTGGAAATAGAAATATAATATTCTAGAATATAATGAAAAAATGTCATGAAAATAGAGTATCATGTGAATTTCAATCTGTATGTATATGTGTACATGAAATATACTTGAAATTAATTTTTACAAATCATATATTTATATTTAAATAGAATAAAATAAAACATTGAAAAAATATTTATTTTAAAAACAACAAATAAAAATAATGAATAAAAATTTTAGAAACAAAATTTTATCAAATGGGGGATTAAAATTACTGTCAGTGGATTGACTCTTCTACCATTGGTGATGATCCACCATTGAAAATAGAAGGTGGTGGCTAGTTATTCTACTAGAAAAAATATAGAATAGTGGCATTCCAATGGTGGAAAAACATATAAGATATACCATTTCACATAGAAGTGAGAAATAATAAAATTCAATGAAAATAAGGTTATTTCTAAGACACTAGATAACCAAGATCTTCTAGTTAAGTAAGAGAAATATGCTACTATTGGATGTATAATGAGGGTAGATGATCTATCATTAGATGGCCAGTGATGTTTCTATTATAAGAACACCCAGTGAACGAAGAAGTTGGATCAAAAAAACTTAAGAAATGATGAATAAGGAAACAACAAATCCACTAAGAAACCAATAATATGTGCTACCATTAGTGATTTCCAATAGTGGGAAACCAAAAACACTACTTATGTTCAAGATGAAAAAATAATAATCTTATGATAAAAAATAAAACAAATTAAACCCATAAATTATATTCTATTGCACCTGACGACAAGTTGAGCCATCATGAAGAAGGCTACTTCCATTCCCTTATAAAACAATATGAAGGTGCTATCATCAGATTTACAATGGTAGAAAAATAGTTAAGCTACCATTAGATGAAATATTCTACCATTGGATTCCAATATTATAAAAAACAAGAACAGTGCTAGAAACAAAGAACTACTGGTGAAAAAATGATCCACCATTGGTTTCTAGCAGTCGAACATAGTAGGTGACCTACCATCAAAAGAATATGGTGATTCCAATGATAATAAATAATAACCATTCATAGTGATGGGTGGTGTAACCGTTGAAGGATAATTTTATACTAGGGTCTAATGATTGATCACTGTAAAGGTGGAGCTTGAAGTCATTGAACAGAGTCTCATCTCAATGCTGAATGGAAAAATCAGATGATAAGAGAATTGATGGAATGCCGAATAATAATAATATGAAGTTGAGATACTATTGATACTTGAATGAATATGTGAAAAGAGGATATTGATACAAATAGAGACAAATCTGTGAGTTTGACATAATTTAGACTCTCAATTAGATTCATAAGGGAATATGTGATATTCATTGGTGTACTGGATAATGGTTAAAATCCTAGGAAAGAGATTATATATTTTTGAAAAGATGAATCATATGAGAATAAATGAAATGAGGTGGAAATAAAAAAGATTGGATGGATCGTGAGGCTTTGATCAGACAATTGAGGAATAGTTTATAATTTTAAAAGAGGATTAATAGTAAAATCAATTTTTGTACCACATCAGATTAGAGATACGGAATAGTTTTAGTATAACAAACAAGTCATTCTACTCTATCATCCAAGCTATCAGTGGGTTTCAACACCTGTACCCACTACTCACACACATGGTCCTTATACACGGGCCAAACTGGCTTACCAATCCCAACTGATGTGCATAACATGGGTGCCATTCGGGCCTTAAACATATACCTTACCATAATAAACCTTCACTATGAAAGTCCTTCCACAATGACCCAACTCGTTGGGCTTCTCTCCCAAGAGGGTTGACCTCTAATCCCCCCTTAATCTTGTAGTAGGGCTAGCCCTTAATGGATGGCCATAGCTTTTTATAATTTTACATAAGTAGAGAAAAATTAATATTTTATAAATAATTAATCAATTGAAAAGATTAAAATATTTTAAAACAAATCAATGATTATAAATTATAAAAAAAATTGAATTTAATTAGAAATAAAAAAATTGCCAAAAAATTAATATAATGAAAACACTTTTACAAACACTAAACATTTAAATTTTTAAAATTAATTTATTATTTAAAAAATAAATAAAAAACATAAAATGATCATATATTGAAAAATATTTTTGAATTTAATTAAATTTGAATAGATAGTAATTTATAAGAAAACTATTAAAGTATTAAAAACAATTTCAAATGGTAACACATGGGTCTAGGGATAAATGGGTCTTTCACACTACTGATCTAGAGGTCTAATTTGAAGGGGTGGGTCTTTAGGTGGGATCTTGCTAGTGGGACCAGCCTTCTACCACTTCAAAGTGGAACAAAATTGAAGTGGAGGTGATGGGAAGTGACTAGGCCATAAGGCCAATAGTTCTGCGTGGTGCAATTGTATAGGATTCTAAACTAGTAGCTATTGATCCATGTACCTTGTATGCATATAATAAATCCACTAGTGGCACCTTATTTGGTAAAATTTAAATATTTGGGCAATTCCATAGATAGGTGCATGTGGTTGGGGCTTCCCTTTCGGCTCTTGAATAAAGATGCAGTACTGAAATAAAAGTGAGGCTGCAAGCTCTGAATGGTGTGGTGCCTACACATAAATAGTATCTTGTGACCTCTGAACATGTAGAGTCCATCAATATGGCTTCTTTATATAAAGATATGTAGTCCTTTGACCTAGAAGTGAGATTGGTCCACCTGATAAGACAATATAAGGGTCCATCAAAACGATGGATGATCGAGATGGCCCTTGGGTTACCCCCAAATGGAAGAGGGGACATCTACCTTAGGGTTGTGGAAATTCATGGGATGTTGGCAGTAGGTGTTGTGTTTTATTTTTCTTATGTAATTTTTATGGCATGACATTTTCTCTATTTTTTGCACACTTTTTTGTGCTTTATGTTGCATCTCTTGGCTTGTAATTTATTTTTCTTAATAATGTTTTTGGGACCATGGGTTTTTAACCCATGGTTCGCACCATCTTGGAATTATATATTTATATAATTATATATATAAATATATATATTTATATAATTATGTATATCTATATTATTTAAATATATTTACTATAATTTTATTAATATTTACATTTATAATATTTTATTTGTATTTCTAAATATTAATAAATATTTTTATAAATATTTTTATGTAATTATAAATATATTTATATATTTATATAATTATAAATATTTATATATTTAAATAATTATATATATTAATTAATATATAAGTATATATAATTATAAATATAATAAGTATATTTATTATAATTTTATAATTATATAAATATAAATTTACTTATTTATAATTTTCTGAATACTTTTTTTAAAACATTATATATATTTATAATTTTATAATTAACTATTTAAGTACATGTTATACATGCACATGTACACATGTTATATGTGTATGTGTGTGTGTACATCTCACTTACATGTGGACATGTATATATATATATATATACCAAAGACAGATAACTCAAGGATTTGGAAACCAAACCAATGACCCCAAATTTGTTCATAATAAGTAAAACATACAAAGGAGACAGATCAAATAGGGCATAAAATACCCATATTAAAGAAAACATCCCAACAGAGAAAGTCAATCCCTATGAGTCCCTCTAGAACCCAAATTTTTTAGAAACCTTCCTCAACCATTTGGATGTTGGCCTCTCTGCCAAGTCTTGGACATTTTTTTTAACAATATATGGAGAAAGTAGAGGCGTAGAACTTCGAGGGTCATCCTGGGGGAAACCCTAGATTGGAAGGGAAGTAGGATGAAAGGTCCTTTGCAGATGTGGTAGCAGGACGTGAATCATGCAATGAGCTCATGAAGGATTGTTCATTTGCTCCGAAAGCATTCAAACACTGGGGACTCGATGCTATTTCTTTTACGAAGTGTGAGGTAAACTCTCTTACTTCAAACCTTCAATTTGCCCTTATTGGACAGTTCTACAAGCAATGCCCCTTGCTTCTTTTTCTTTGCAAAACTCTATGACGAATTGGATTTATTGATTTCACGGTTGGATTCTTAAATTCTTGGAATGTATTGTTTGGATTCTCCTCAGATAAGAATTATTATAGATTCTGGATGCACGGCTCCTGGACCTTTGGGAGATCTTATATGAAAGTGGTTAAGTGGTCTCCAGATTATGTCTCTGGCTTTAAAACCTCAATTTCTCCCATTTGTCTTAGATCCCCTAGTTTACCGATTCATCTCTTCAAAAGAAATACTTTATTTTCAATTTCTAGATTATTCAGAACTCCTATTAGGATGGATTATGCAATAATGCATTTGTCAAAACCTTCGGTTTCTCGAATTTTTACTAAAGTAGATGTGTCAAAGAAGCTTCCATCTAGATTTTGGATTCAAAACGGTGACAATGGGTATATTCAGGAGGTCGTTTTTGAGAATCTTCCTTATTTTTGTAATATATGTTCTATAATTGGGAATCCTAATGGAGATTGTGAAAAAATCAGCTCCCCTTCCTCCTAGGGTTAAATCGCTTTGGATGGAAAAAGTTTCAATGCTAAAGGAGGACTTTAAAAAGACTCAATCTGGTGTTTTCACTGATGCACCTAGCACCTCTGACCCCAATTTAGGGGTTAGAGGGGATATTTCTCCTACTGATCACTCTGGTAATAAGGATGTTGACCCTCTACCCCTTGTTCATGAATCTTCTAGAGTTGTGGCTTCTCCCCACAACGTTCAGCCTCTTGATGAGGATAAGAGGCCCCTCGTCATTCCTGAGAAACTTGTTGTCACATATGTTTCACAAACCTTGAATGAGGAGGACAAGAATGCCCACTCAGATTCTTGTACTTCCACAGATGATGATTATGATCAAGCTTACATGACTGAGGAAGCCTATTTGAAATCGAGTGCAAAGAAAGGTAAAAAATAAATGATTGATGCGGATGGCTACATTACACCGAGTGCCAAAAATGACTCAGAGACGTAAGGATTACTCTAACGTTGAGATAAAAATTGTCACTAGATCCCTTGAGGCCTCTCAGAAAGAACAAACAGTGCTTCCACCACAGCCGGTGGTTGCAAAACAACACCTAACACCCCCTGATGAAGGAAACATAAACGATTCTACAAACATTGAAGATGATGAACCTGTGGAGAGGGATACTTATCAGTATACTGAGGATCTCAGTGATGAATTGGAAGCTTGGATGGAGGATCAAGATGAAATAGTTTTTGAAAGATACAGGAATGGAGAAATCTCTGCAAATACCTACCTTCAAATCAGAAAGCGAATGTTCATGAAGTTGGTGGAAAAATTTAAACAAAATCCTGATTTTATTTTCAAGGACATCCCATGGCAATGAATTGCCTCTGATTTCCTTATTTTGATGCTTAAGACTGGTGTCTTGCACTGCTTCTCTTGGGCTGGGAGTTGTTTGTCCATGAAGTTTGGCCTTGAGGCACCCTGTTTTGGATGATCTCAATCAACACGGGTTTCATGGTTCTATTTTAATGATTTGTGATGATGCTGAATTTCTATTTTAAGTCTAAAGATTTCTGAAGATGGATGGCATGTTGGCTGGAACTGATGTCTAGATCCATGATGATGTTTTCACTGGAAAGCATAATTGCTGCTTTCTCCTTCACTGGTTAATGAATTATGGATTTGAATGATGTCTCTGATTGGAGAGGAACATGGAACCTTTCTATACTGAATATATTGATCCTAGTTCAACTATTGAAGTGGTGTATTAGAAGCTGCTCTTGGAGCTTCTTCTGGCTTTAACTCTGGATGGTTACATGTTTTGTTCTGGACTGGGCAGGGGTATCTTGTCCTGTTTTTATTTTCCTATTTTTTTATAATTCTGAATCTACTCTTGAGGGTTCTTTCATCTTGATCAACCTGGATGTTCCTGATGACCTGGATTGGAGGTCAAGACCTCTCTCCTCACTGTTTGGATGCTCCACAAGCCTTGCAATGGATAACAATGATGTAAGCCTGCATTGGATGACCAATGAAGGAATCCTGCTTTCAAGAGGATCCCGTGTATGATGGCCTCAAAGTTTGCCTTTGGTATGTTTGAGTTTTTACATTGTGTACCCTGGATTGTTTCCTGCTGGTGTAAACCCTTTACACCTCGTGTTTGTACCGCAACTCTTTTTGTTTTAAAAAATTCCCTCAAGGGCATGAATTGGGAAACCAATTCATGTCATCACTTTTCAAAAAAAAGTATTGACAATTTTTGGATCCTCATATTTTTTATTTGATGGAAATTTAGATAGGTCTCCCAAAATGGAACAAATCCAAACTTTCTAGGATATATCTTGAAAATTCATCATTATTTTGGATTGGAATACATATTAAATGTTAATTTCTAACAACTTATAAACTGTTAAATAATCATTAAATCCAAATACATTTAGCTCCATCGTAGAGTAAATGAATTCATTGTGAGAAACCCATTTTTGTGAATCCCTATTAAGACCTTTAGTAATCCTTTACCCTTCCTGATTCTCAATAGGTATGATATTGTAATTTCTTTCCCATGAAAGATCACACTCCTAATCTGATGCCTTGACAAAAGAGAAATAATAATTTTTCATTTATTCATTATAGTGGGGTGGATAAGCCCACTCTAGCTTCTCATTAGCACATAGGTTCTCAACCCATAAGGGAAACCTATAAAGATATATAACTTGAAAGTTCATCTTATACTAGAATCGAAGTGGGTTAAACCAGTGTAGTCTAATATTGATAATCAAGTGTTGTGGATTTATTAGGTATGACCAATTGGAATCCCTCTTCATCCACTAATATTTTCTTACCTTTACAACATGCTACTATGAAGTAGTTTAACGGGAAGATTCCTCCATTTCCATAGGGATGAAATAGGTAGATACCTACAACACCTATATGTTCTCATTCCCAATAGGGGAAGTAGTAAAATCCTCATGAACAACCCCCCCCCCCCTTCTGGGAAGATGCCTTCTTAGTAGCTGAGCTAGGACCAGTAGATTTTTGGTTCTTGTGTTTTTTAAAATACTCCCCTTTATCGTGTCCTGTGACAGAGCATAAGGAACATACAACTAATTTTTTACAGTTTGAAATGTCCTGACCAATGACCCTGAAATTCATACAGAAATAAGGTATTTTCTCATATTCAATCTGAAATTCAAATTCATCATCACTAGAATACATAAATACTTTATCAACAATTGTGGAACTCGAATTTACTTCACCAGTAAGCACACATAATGGCCAAATTAGGAAAATTATATCTCTCTATTCATCTTAATAGGAAAGTTCAAACCATGAACCTTTAACAAAATTTGAAAGGATGAATCAAATAACTCCAATGGGTTAAAATTTCGATCCCATTATTAAATATCTATAATACCTTACTTGAGTAAAACCAATCCAAATCCCTAGTCTTGCATATTCAATTCCTTAGATGGAAACAAAATATGAAAAAATATATGGCCTAATGAAACGCAATTAAAATATGAGAAACCCCAAATCTCTGAATGTAATTCTTTAAGATCATTGATTCTCTAAAGAATAGTACCCCTTGGAAAATGAGATTAGAGATAATAGAATTCATACAAATATTAACTCGTTTTTAGATCGTATAAAGATCTTATTTCATATGGGAAGCATTTCCCTTACGCTGAATCCCTCCAACAATGATGTTCTTAAAGAGAGAGGAGTAGCTAGACCCAATCCTAGAGAGAGGGATATCCTCTTTCCCACCATAATAAATCTTCCATACCACCTTGAAAGTGACATATTTTTTATTTTTGAATCATCCATTAGGGTGGAAAACATCAACCATCAAAGAGTCGATTGAGGCTACCATATCATCGAATCCATAATTTCCATTGAGCTGTTGAGAGAGAATCTCTCACCTAGATACCATTCTCCTTCAAAAAGATATATATATACACATACATACATCTATAAACATAAAACATCTATATATACACATACAAAAAATACACACACACACAACATAATGAATACACCTATATGCATGTAGAACTTGATATGAATATATAAGTTCAAATATCACATATTAACAATATATAATTTATATTTGTATAATTGTTTAAATTATTATAAAATATATATCTATATATCATATTTATATTAATTATATACATATAGGAATCATACAGGGGCCCTGATCACCTCTACTAGAGAAGGACATGTAGAGGGTCCTATTCGTTCAAATCGGGATATTCTATGGCCACCGGTTCACTGGAGTTGGAGGATGGTTTCTCTTGGAAAGTTGTATGTTGACTCCCGATCCCCCCTGAGGCATGACATTTTTTGTAGAAAGAGTGCATGGGGATCCTCCCTTCTATAGAATTTCTCACCTATCACCATGGATTGTAAATCCCATTATGTCGCCTATTATTTTCCGCTGATAAATCCTCCATCTATGACATCTTCAGGTTCCCAGGTGCTAGGAACATGTGGCACACCTTCAAGCATGGTGTTGATCACCTTTTTTATTTAGCTCTTGGTTTTTCTTCTCTTATCAGTGGGTGGTCATCAAATCTCTTAGAGGAATACCTGAGTGCCTGGTTCACTTTATCATGGATTATTTGGGCAAGGAGAAATGGTGTCGTCTTTCATAAGGCTTTTAAACCTTCCGCCTCCTGGATTGATCTCACCTCCCACTATCTTTCCTCATATAGTTATAGTGATATCCTGTTGGAGGGACCTTTGGGGCTCCCATTCCCCATTTCTTGGATCCCCCTCCCTAATAACTCTTAAAATTAATGTTGATGCATCACTCTCGGGCAAAGGTGTCACAAACTTCAAATGGTCAACTACTTGGGCATGGATATTGCCTTACAGAAAGGATTTGACATGATCATGATGGAATTATAATACCTCACCATTATTAATGTTATCACTACTCTAGAGCCCGACCTCCAACATTTTGGTATCTTGGCCTCTAAGATCATTTCCCTACAGTGTCACTTTTCTTTCTACTCATTATCTTTTTCAAAAAGGGAGGTAAATAGATTGTCTCTTCATTTTCATACTAGAATCCTCTTTGAGGAACCTCATGTCTGGTTGGATTTTTTCTCAGTTGGTTGATTTCTCTTGTATTTCCTAATTATGGAAGTCTTAATATATGAGCACTTCTTTTTTTTAAAAAAATATACATGCATTTGTAATTAATGTATCTAAATAAACATTATCCTTTTAATATAAATATGATAATTTTATATATATGCATATTAATAATATATTTTCATTAAAAAAATTTAGCAATGCTAAGAAACTCACTGATAAAGATGGACCTTTATTTGGGCTAAAAAAACACCCATAAAGGGTGAACTTTTATCAAATATTTTTTTAGCGCTAATAAAAATTAACATTACCAGTGGTTTTAGCTATAATTGATAAAGGTAACCCTTTTATAACTAATTTTTGTTCAGCATAGATAAAACCCAGTGCTGGTTAAGCCACAATCTGTGGTTGTGAATACTAATAACATAATACCTGAATGCCCAAAGGGCTTATTTTCTTTATTGTTTTTATAATAATTTTTTAAAGGTTGAGGGTTAACTTTTAAATAGTTCATAGAACTAGAGGCACTAAGCCTTAATACATGGACATTTCTAGCCTAAAGACCAAACACCCAATAGCTATTCCAATACATGACTGAAGGCATTGTCTAAGACATCACCTTCTTTGAACCATTCTTCTAGAAACCTCTAAATGAGTCAGTGCCTTCTTTATAAAAATTCTACAAAACACGTAGAGTTATATGGTTTCCACCCTTCTACTCCCTCCACCTCAAAAACATCCCTAAATCAGAAAATTGTTCCGAATTTTTTAATTTTCGAAAATAGTTTCTTATTCCCCATTGTATGAAGAAACTTTCTTATATCTTATATATGAAAGATGCTCTCCACTAAATTTTCATCCCTAGCTCATGTGATGACCTCATTAAAAAGAAATGAAAAAATTAAATAAAAATTAAATAAAGATATCGTGGATTGGGAAAAGGATTATTTCACTATATACTATTGCATGTCATTATTTATAAGTAAATAATACTAAATAATATTAAACAAATGAATAATAAAATAGAGTGAAATTTGATAATTAAAAAAATCCCGATAAAGTTAAAATATAAAATTATGAATAAGTGTTATTAATTATATTGACTATTAAGAAAATAAAGGATGAGTATATGTTAAAATGAAAATGAATACATAATAATTATATAAACTACAACCATATTGAAAATATTAAATATTTAGGGATAAATTTTTTTATATAAATATTGAAAATGGATAAAAATATAAAAAAATTAAATAAAGAAAAAATTTAAATGAATAAATTAATATAATATTAAAAAAAATAATTAATATTATCAATGAATAAATAATATTAAAATTGAATAAATTTGAAAAAATATTTAAAAGTGATAAATAGTTTGTATTGTATTAAAATAATAAAATGAATAAAATTTACTGATTAAATAAGTAATATATGAAAAATATATTATGTTAGTAAATATAATTCTAAAATGAATATTAAAAATTGATTAAATTAAAGAAATCTTAAGGGTGTGTGTGTGTGTTTCTATATGAAATTATATTTATTAAAAATAGGTGTGGGTGAAATTAATGCAGCACAAGTCTGATATATGTTAAACTGAAAAAATTGAATTTTATTAAATGTCCATTACTCGATACTAAATAGTGGACTATTAAGATATGTAGTGTGATTTATGAACACTTTTCCTTTAGGCCATTTACTGAATAAATAAGGCTTGATGGGTGGGTTGTCCCTTGAGGGACTATGTCCTACCTTTCTAGACTATTTGTGTGGTGTGTGTGTGTTTAATGTAATTGTACCCCCAAGCACCTAATGTATATAAATTAAAACAATATATAAAACATTAAATGTTAATAAATAAACATACATAAATAAATAAATAAAATTCAAAAAATTCAAAAAAATATATATAAATAAATGAAAAAGGGAAAAAGGATAAATTAAAAATAATAATTATAAAAATTAAGATTATTAATGAATAAATGATGTTGAAAATGATTAAATTTGAAAAACAATATATTAAAAAGTAATAAATAACATATATTGAATAAAAATATATAAAAAATAAAATTTATTAATTAAAAATATAATATATATTAAATATTTCATGTTAATAAACAAAATTATAAAATAAAAATTAAAAATTGTGTAAATTACAAAAATATTATGTGTGTATATGTTTCTATATAAAATTGTATTAGTTGCGTATATGTGTGTGTTAAATTAACATAACAAAAATTTGATATATATTAAATTGAAAATGAAATGACATTTTATTAAACATCCATTACTTAATATTAATAGTTAATATTTATAATTAATATTAATTTTAAATTATAAAGAATTTTTCACTAAATATATGACTTATTAAATGTAATTACATTTTTTGTGTTATCTAAATCATATTTAAGAAAATAATATATATATATATATATATTAATATACATATATATATATATATATATGTGAATATATTTCTATATTAAAAACATTAATGAAAAATTATGTATAAAATAATTAAAAATGAATAAATTAAAAATATATTGAACGATTACTATTTAAAATGGATAAATTTTTAAAAAAGTAAAAAAATAGTACTTAACTATATTAATGATTAAATAGTATTAAACTAATGAATGTTGAAAATGATTGAAATTTACATAAAAGATAAATAGATTGAAAAAATATTAAAAATTGAGTTATAGTTATTTAGTATATAAATTTTTTAAAAATAAAAATGAATATATGTTTAAATGAAAATGAATACATATAATAATTATATAAAATAAAACTATATTAAAAATATTCAATATTTATCAATAAATAAAATAACTATTGAAAATAAATAAAAGTACAAAAATATTAAACAAATAAAAATTGAAAATGATTAAATATTATATATTTATATATAAACTAAAAAGTGTTAAACAGAATATATTAAAAATAAATATATAAATTGATTTCTATTGAATAATTGAAAACATAATATATTATATATTATATATTAATAAATAAAAATCTAAAATGAAAATATTAACAATTTATTATTTGTGTATATTTATCTCTATAAAATTGAAATAATTTTGTGTATGTGTGTGAAATTATTATAAAACAAATTATGTGTAACATATTTAGTCAAATTTTTTAATTAATCAATAACATTAATTATTTTATATATATATCAAATTGAAAAAAATGAAATTGATAAATAAAAATTTTATTAAATGTATATTAATATTAATTAGTTAATATTTTTAATTAATTTTAATTTTTAATGAAATTAGAAACCATTTTTCACTATATATATGTCATATAAATATGATTTATAATACATTAGTGTTATATAAATAGTATTTAATAAAATTGAACACACACACAGAGATATAAATAAATATATATATATATATATCAGTATATATTTCTATATGAAATAAGATATTTAATAATATATAATTTTTATTTTATATGCAATTTAAAATTTAATATCTTATTTATAAAGTGTAAACATATATTTAGTAATATATAAATAATATATAACAAAATTTATTATATTTTTTTGAATATAAATATGTTTATATACTACTATATGATTTTTAATGGTATAATTTGTTTTATAAATATACCTTTTGTCATCACTTTTTAGCACTGATAAATGCCACCCTTTATCAGTGATTAAAATGCTGATAAAAAGGTGAATTTATTAGTTCTAAAAAATGTTGATAATGGATGACCTTTATCAGTATTAAAAATCACTAAAAAAATATATTTACCATCACTTTTTAATAATTAATAAAGGGTGCCTTCATCAGTGCTTTTTAGCTAGCGTGATTTAATGTGGTTTCTGTAGTGGAGTTTGGAATATTGTCAAACCAGATGTTGGGGTGGTCATACATACAATAAAGGATAAGATGTGTCAAGAAATTCTACTCCATGATTTACCAAAGGGTATTATCTTACAAGGTGAGCAAAAGTAGAGTACAAAATAAGAGTGGGATATCCTTAATGTGAGATTTATTAGAGCTGGTTATTTCATGAATTAAAGGATCCAAACTCTAAAAAGAGACTTTGATGCACTTCACATGAAGGAAGTGGAGTCTCTCAAATTTAATTGGTGAGAAAATAAAGTACAAAAACCTTGTTAAAACTCTTGATGACACCGTACTGGTCAAGAAACTGCTGACACTACTACAAAATCAGGCTTTAGCGATCCCTAAAAGTAGTTGCTAATGGGATTTAGTGGTCACCATCTGGCCTCCTTTGGTGGTCGTGATTGGCCTGACTCTAAAGGGTATTAGTGACCACCAGATTTGGTTTCCATAGGCACTCCAAACCTTTGATATAAATAGAATTCATTGGGAATATGATTTACGACCACTTAGGTGGTCTATAATGCCTCATAAAAATAAAGGCTATAGTGACTACCATAGGAATTCTTTAAAGGTCTCTGAGTGTAAAAGCTTTAGATACTACCAATGATGGTCACTCACCAATAATATTTTTTAAAAAAAATCAACTTCATAGCCCCAAATAACCAAAACAAACAAACAGCCTGCAAAAATCAAAAACAAAAAAAAATAACAAAAATCTTGACCAAACCAGTGATCCTTAGAATTCTTGGTAATATGGTGGTTCATTTGTTATATACTGATAGTGGGAATAAATACTTATTCTACCCCATTTCACTATATATTTTTATTTTGATTTATGTTTATAAGGAATTGGTGGATAACATTTGGATTGAGATTTAAGGGGTGTATCTTCATAAGAAACAAGTATTATTCAAGTCTTGGGTTAACTTCTATTCTTTTTGTAATCGTTTGGGTCATGATTAAACTACCTATCCATGTGTTGTTAAGCCTGGATTTTCTTGAGATTTTTACTCCATAGATCCTATATCTAGGAAAGATGAGGATGGATTGAATCTACCATTAAAACCAGTTAACTAAACAATAAAATTTTTGAAAATTGAACATCCCTCTTATGTAGATGCAATGAATTCAATTCCAGCCTAAAAAAACTCTACAAATGGTTTTTATAGGGAGTTATATGCCTCAAAAAATCTCTCTAGTTGGTTAAACACATCCTGGTTATCAGGTTTTGGTCGAAGGTGAAAATATCAATAAAAATGATGTTGTTGGTTAGGAATGCCATCAAAATAAAAGGTGGGTAACTAAGACCTATTTTGAACTTAAAAACTAGTTAAAAATGTTATAGTATGGATTAGATGAAAAGTATGGGTGTGTGTAGATTATAAAGAATAAGAATTAGATAGTGGGGATATAGAGGTGGCAGTGGATTTATCTCATGGGTAATATAAAAATTTGGAATTATATAATGCTAAATAATAGCTTCGGGAAGAAATGAAGAACTGTAAAGTGACCTTAACCAAATATGGGGGTCAATAATTAACCTCAGGTAAGAAATCCCAAAGACTATTCCATATTACCCAGGCCTATGATGACTAGGTTATCATGCAATGAATGTGAGACTATGGAACATATTCAACAAATTCTTCTGGATCGTCAAGAGAAAGTTAATGATTTCAAATATTTGGGGGATACTTATCCATTCTTTGTTGAGTCTAGGGATTTAATACCTATAGAAGACCATGGGGCTAGATGTCTTTATATGGTAATATATTTTCAGGGACTATCTACCCTATTGATTCACTAGAAAAATGAAATAAATTTTTGATCGGTTTGGAAATTTATCAAAAAATAAAAAAATTACGGTAGAAATTTTTGATTTTTACTTGACTCTGGAGGATTAATAAAATATGGGTAACCAATAAAGTCCACATTTCCTAAATCTAGACATGTGTTACTAGGTATACCAATCAATTCCTCATGTCCTAAAGTTATACATGTGCTGATGATTCCTAAAACACCTAGATGAATCCATATAGTCCTCCTACCAAAGCCAACTATTCATTTTTCAATAATTATAATATCTTCCATGAATATTTTTTCTAAAATTTAAACAAGTAGTTGAATTCCACTACTTATAGTGTAGGTAGTAGGCTCAATGTCTATGCCATTCCAAATCGACAATGTGTAGGTGAGCACCAGTGTGGGTTGAAACTGGTGCATGTGAAGGGAATGCGCAACACATGCAGGGTGCCACATTACCTACCATAATAGGGAAGTGACTAGGGGACTTGTTAAAAGATTACATTATGAATAATTTATTACTAAGGAGAGTCATACCACTATTTATTTCAATGTGGGGCTATATAAAAGCACATATTTTTTATTATTTAAAAATCTACATGTGGAAAGAATAAAATGTTGTCATTTTATTTGTCCTTAACCATCAGTCTATTCTGTATGTATGATCTCACTCCAGTACTCTCATTAAAACCAAGAATCATCAAAGATGTCATCTTCACACTATAGGTAGTTGAAAATCGGGGATTCTTGCATGTATGAGGTTCAAAAAATAGAATTCATGAAGTTTTATTTGTAAATAAACTCTCCACAATAAAATGGAAGGATAAAGAAAAATGATCAAACTTTAGAAAACATGAAATTATTATGAACATGGTGAGATTGATCAATTGAAGACTGACTGAGCCTAGTGTTTCTACATTAGAGAGTAAGTTTTAGGCACTCCATAGTGCATGGTTTTCTGAGTTGGAGAATTACCTAGGTGAAATAGGTAAGACTGATATGGGTGTTGTGAAAGTCATCATTTACCTTGAGAAAAAGGGAATAAAAAAGGAAAAGTAAAATAGGGAGAAGGTTTTTACCACACTATATTACAAGATGTTTCATAATGAAATAATTCCAATGTGAAATGAGAATCCCATAATTGAGTGTTTTGTTGAATATATGATATGTATATTCTAACTTGTGGGATAGCATGGGCGGTTTCCCTTACGATTAGGAGTACTGAATAGATTATCATAGTTTCCATCCTTAGAAATGGTGATAGAATTTATGATAACATTATATATGGGTCATATCTTTAGGGATAGGGCCTGAACATATTTTTTTCTAAAATTGAGGTCTATCATGGTTTACTTGTAATCCTGGTCTCTACTCATTTAATGGATTCATTTGATGGTAGAAATGACCATAAATGGATCATTGGTGCACTTAAATAACAAAAAATTTAAAATATAGACACATTATATGGGAATTATGGAAATCTATACGTATTTAGTCTAGTCTTCCAAGTAATTTCGCCTTTTAGAAAAGAGAATAATTTTGCTTACAACCACATGAACCCCTCTAGAAAAACCCGAGTCACATCCAAGGTCTGTTGGGATTTATATTAGAGGGGGAATTGGGAGTGAAAGAATATTTTTAGGGTAAGGTTTTGAAAAACTCTCTATTCACCACCAAGTGGTCGATAAAACCTATGAGTGTGGTTCACTCATTCCCAATCAGGGGTTCCTGCCATTGAAAGGGTTGATTTCAGAAGTTAAGGTGTAGGGATTGGGTGGGAGAAAGGACAAGGAATGTTGGTATGGATATAACCATAGAGAGTATCTTTTCATTGATCAAAGGCATAATGTTAAATTGAAAATGTTTTTGATTTGGGATGATTCACCAGAGAAGATGATGATGGATATGATTTCAGATCCAAACCATGCATGGAGATAAGAAAATAGTTTGTTTCTTTTTCATTTAAGACTAGTATTATTTATTACATAAGTTGAGTTAATTTTGTGGGAATATAAAGTTAAAAAATGAAGTTATATAAGTGTAATACTAGAATAAGATATTGTATCAAAGGATTCTATATGAAAAATAGAATTTGAAACAGTTGGGATGTGTTATCAAAGTAAGCTTAAAAAATAAGAATCTATGAAAAGGAATAAGTTTTTTCATACTTCGGAAGGGCATGTAATTAAAAATGTGTGCATGAATGAGTTATTCATATTATAATTTCTATATAAATTTATATGTACTGATGGTAGGTTTAAAGAAAATAAAAATACATAAATTCTTTATGAGGGTTTGTAGGAAGATTCTCAAGTTGTGCTCCATCTTGGGACCTATTTCTTTAACTGAATCCATTAAATATTTAAGAATATAATGATTTTATGATCATAAATGTGAGATACAATTCATCATATAGTCACAAAATAATATTCTAAAAAAATGGATGGATAAGAATACCTAGTTATGGATAGAAAAGGTTTTTTGACCATGAAGGATGTAGTGACCACAACATTGGGTAACTAGTTACTAGAATATAATGAACTATCAGTAATGCATGAACCTAATATGGGTGGAACACTTTATAAATATATATTTATAACAAAATAATATAGTTTCAGATAGTACTATTGGATATTTTATGGCATTAGAAATTAAATAAAAACATACTTGAAATAGTTTATTTTTGTTTTTGCATATATAAAATCTAATGCAGCATTTCTTCCTCCGCACATACAGTTTGTTTGGTATTTAAATTTTACAATGAAGTAATATTTTCTAGAATGAATAAAAAATGTTTCCCATATTCATTATTTTAAGGATTAATAAGTCCTAATGACCATGAATTTATAGTTTTATCTGTTATAAGAATAAAAATATATTACTAATAGTTGTTAATGATATAATTGAATTCATCTAAATAATTTGAAAAAAAAATAAATGATGCAAAAGATAATAGTATCTTACCATTTAGGATAACTTCTTATAAAGAATAGTGTGATGGATTCTCCATGATATTGGAAACCCTAGTAATAGGGTTTAAGTGAGAACTTTAGGCAATGTTGGATCCTAGAATAAAGGAGAAATTACCATTGAAAATATAGAAATTTGAATATATTTTTATTGAATGTAGAATATATGAATTAATATAATGATAAAATAAAAATTTTAAGACCAAACATGAATTATTATTGTCTTTTATGCTCATATAAGTATATAAAATTGATGTACATAAGACATGGAAAATTGAGCATCAAATGAAAAATAGATATTGCATAACAAAAAAATGTGGAATTTATTATTGGAAGTCATCAATTATGAATTGGGATATAAGAGTACAATTTTAATAATGGTAAATGTATTAAAAAAATAATATATTTAAAAAAGTGACGAACAAAGTGAATGAAATATAATATAATTCAAGGGATTAAAATTGTGTAAATGTCATATTTGTATGGAAAAAAGAATCCATCCATCCCTTAAAATTTTAAAACTATAAAACATGCATGGAAAAGTCTAATATAAAGAAAATTATGAAATTAATGAAATAAAACATGAAAATTAATAGAAAAACATGTTTTATTAATAAAAGTATAAATTAAAAATAAATTAAAAAATGAAAAAAATGAAACTTTCTGTGTAACCAACATCAAATGGTTTTAAAAAAAGTGTTTCAAGACTCTATTATATTCCACTACGAATTGTAAAAAATTAAATATATAAAAAACTAAAAATTATAAACATAAATAAAAAAAATTAATTCATATAATGACAATTTTAAAGGCAATAAAAATTAAAAAATCTATCAAACATGCAATAGGAAACAATTAATAACCATAAATATAAAACCATTGAAGTCCTTTATATATAGAAAAACCTATAAAATATGAAATCTCAACCAGAAAATCATATGTGGGGATTAAATACTCCTATCATCAAATAATATCCTTGATTCAAAGTCAATATGTATATGCCCCACCTATTTCTCCCCAAAATAATGCATGTAGGAAGAACGTTGCAAATTGTGAAATCTAAACAGAGTACTTGCCTATTGATTCCCTTTAAAACAACTTCTTAGACAATTTTATACCAAAAAACACCACAACTCATGTAATCAACATCATAGAAATGGAAGACTCAAGATATTGCATCAATAAATTGTAAAAAAATCTATGTATAAGGAATTGAATTATGATTCATAGTGTCAACCTTAGTTTTTAAGTTGTGTGTTCTATGGGTCTATTTGATAATACTTATTTAAAAACGATTATAGTATCAATTTTTTATTTAACACTGCATACTAGATAGTGATTACAATACTTACCTCCTATTATAAGCAATTTGAAATTTTCTTGCTTCTATAAAATGTATTCAACATGAATTCGAGAAGAAAACATCGGAATAGATACCACAAAATAAATTTTCAATATGCCTCTTTTTTTTAAAAAAAATTAATAAAATTGATTATAAAACTTATTATCTATTAAAATTACTTCTATGTATTTCCTTATTATTGACAGAACATAATGAAATTACATATATATCGTTTATTGGTATTTTTGTATGAGAGGATATAGAACTTGAGATATCACAAAAACCTATAATGTAAATTATTAATGTTAATGAATATAGTGTTGATATAGAAATTTAAAATGTGTCATATATTTATCAAAAATAAAAAACATCAATGTTATAAAAACTTATAATATTTGAATCGTTCCTGTGAAAAATTAAAGAAGAAAATTTTTCAGATTATACTGTAAAAAAATAATTTCAATGAAGTGTAATGACTATAATTTTTTGGGAAATTTGGATTATAATTTAAAACAAAAAAACATATAGTAAAATATAAAATTTAAGTAAAAGTTTATTGAAAATCCAAGAAACTAAAAATAATCTTACTTTAGGACTCAAATAGACCTTTTCTTCAACCATTAGTGATTTAAGGTTGGTTGAAAATCTATTGAACTAAAAATACCCACCTAGTTGCATCAACATTTCAAACCCATTATTGTCACTAATATCCACATCCAGCCTCATTCCTACATCCCAAGTGTGTTCCCTTAGTATTAAAATCCCATATATGAAACTATAAAAAATTATAGTTACTTGATTGATAAAAAATATGTTGAAAAAAAGAGAAAAAGAATGGAATATTACTCATAGATAACATATATAGAATCATTCAAAATCAGATTCACTTCAAGGTATGGTATCACAAAGGTTTTATTTATAATTTTAGCATGTAAAACCACATCAAAAATATATATACAAAAACTAATTATAATAAAAAAAATAGTATAATGTTCAATAAAACATAAATTTTAATTTAAATGGATTACCTATGTTTTTAATTTTGAATATTTTTGACATATATCATGAAACCATACTTAGACCAAGAAGTATCAACATAGAAGGTTGCTCAAATATGAAAATCAGATACCTAGTTTTGATCAATTGCATGAGAAGAAATCATCAAGATAAGAAAATCATCAAAAAAAACTATGATTAAATTGGTGTTTATATACACCAACTCATAACATAATTATGTGGAATCTTGTTATAAAAATTATATGTTAATAATCGAATAGAAATAAAAATGAACAAAGAAAAATTATAAACTGCAGAACACACAAAGGGTACTTCAACCTGGAATATGGAATTTATAGATTCATGTAAAACACTTTATGTAATAATTAAAACACAATCAAAAATTAAACCTAGATAGGTTTCGGGGAAGTAGGGGGAGGTTAATGTGGGGATGAGTGTACATCAAGGCATCAAGACTATATTGGATGATAAGGAGATGGAGAGGTAGCAGTGGAGACTGCGGTGGAGTCGACAGCAGAGACCCAACTAGAGGAGGAGGAAGAGGCGGTGGCGGTGGTGAAGACCGAGGCAGAGGAGGAGACTGACATGGAGGAGGATATAAAGGTCTAGTTGGAGGTGGAGATTGAGTTAGAGGGGGAGGGGGACAGGGGACAGTGGGGGGAGTGGGAGGGTTTCCATGAGAAAGATGTGGTCGCAAGGGGAAGTGGTATATGTGATTATAGGATAAGATAGAGGGATGGTTTTTTTAAGCCCAACAACCTCTATTGGAGGTCGCTATTGGTCACCAATAGAGACCGTCAACAGTGATCATCCGTTTCAAGGGGCGAAATTTACCACATTTCTATTAGTTTCAATTCTATTACAAAAAAAATACTACCAAGTCAGGGAAGGAATTAAGAAAATTTTCAATGTTGATCACATGCCATTGAGAAGGTAATCAACTGTTTAAAGGCTTGTGAGTAGAGGGTGTGACTCAGCAACAACAACAACAATGGTGATAACCAACTCCTTCACTCGTGCAGAGTGGATTTTGCATATAAAGAAAGATGATGGGTTGTCATCAAAGAGTGGTACTAGTGACCCCGATAGGAGTGGTAATTCAAGAGGATGAGGAAAGTGTAATATTTATAGAAAGTGATGTCATAAAAATACAAACATGTCATATAAGAAAGGTATCAACAATAGTATAAAAGGAATATGTATTAAAGATAAAGAGTCACATTAAATGTTTTAATTTTGATTGAATGGATGTTATCCCTCTAATTACAGGTGAAAGAAATGTTATGAAGTATCGTGTCTCACTTTAGTTGAATTGGAGGAACCTAACCTAATTCTAACCATGTTTATAGATGAGGAATTAATCAAGAAGTATTGATAGAATACTATCTTGTTCAATGAATAAAAAATAGGGTTGGTTGTTACATTACATTGAGGAAGAACATATACATAATAATTTAGTTTTCATAAACATTACACTGAGAAAGTTCAACCACTCTCAATGTTTATGTAAATTTATCTCAGAAAATGTGTTATATCATTAATTGTAGGTGGTCCATCATTCTAAATGAAATAATCAATGTTCATCCATACTAATTTAAAAATAACTATATCTTTCAAAATTTTATAATTATCACTATTTACAGAGATTTGGGGGAAAGAGTCTATGTAAAAACTAAAATCATGTAATGTACAAATGCAATGAATTACTTGACGAGACTCAAACTCGAGACATCATCAAGAATCATAGGTGCAGCTTCTGCTGAACTGCACCGTCAGGGAAAAAGGATATCAGGTAAAGTGGTATTATTAGACACCATACCACACCTATAATGGGACCAACCAATCACACAAACGCCATAATTTTTGAGTTAATAATTTAAAAATCAAATAATAATAATATGAATCTTAAAAACTAAAATTACATGTTGAGGAAATTTTAATTTTAATTGAATTTCTCAATTAATCGTGAACTATTATTTACTCACTTAATTCATAGTTTTATGAATTATAATTTAATAATCCAATAAACCATATGACAAGATATTAAATATTTTATTCATAATCCTTGTGGGGAAATTATGAAAAATATACTTAATATATCGTCTAGTGAAAATATATTACAAAATTCAATTGGATGAAATTTATTATATTTTTAAAATATATTATTTAATATGATTTAAAAAATATGTTTATTTTATTTAATCATGAATGTTGTCGAATAACCTAATTTTGATAAGATTTACAAAACACATAATTAAAGAATTGTTTTACTGAATGAAAATTAATGATATATTATAAATTCGTATAATTACTCAAAAGTGAAACAAGTACATATATTATTTCATGTGATTTAAATGCATATATATATATAATTTAATATTTAAATTTTAAGAAAGAACAAATTTAATAAAATCTATATATATACTGAAACTGGGTATACTCTAGTGCATGTGTCACTTTCTACTTCATCTAATCGCCTACTCCACCTTCCACCACACTCATTCCCTCCAACCCCTCCCCTCCTGCATATGATTTCCCTCACCATATCCTAGGGTTCCCAACTCCACCTCCCACTGCACCCATTCCCTCTAACTCACTCCCCACCCACTTGAAATTTCTCTCCACATCTTCTATGGTTCCTAGTGTTTTTTATCTCCTCTGAGCTCTACCACCCACAATAGATCTGATTATTTCTTTATCATTTACAAGGTTCTCTTACTCTGTCTACCACTACTATCAGTTACTCTAATACCTACCCCCCCCCCCCCCCCCCCCACTCATGAGTCTCGTATCCTAATCCTAGGGTTCTTGGTGTATTTACTCTCCTCTGTGGTCTACATCCAATGAGTCATCAACCGTCGTGCAAGACACCCTAAAACCACTTCATGAATCTCTTCACTATCACAGAAACCTACTCTTTTATTCAAAAATATATCTTCTTGTTCCTTTGAAAAACTTGATGAAGTGTTGACATTTGACCTTATTGAAGATTCATCCTATTCCCAATGCATCCTCTATATGGTAATTTTCCCTTTATAACTTCTATTTAACATTTTTTCCACTTTTATGTTTTTTATTTCACTCAATTCATAAAAAAAATTCATAATATAATACAATACATCTGTTTTCATGAGTTAGGAATTAGGGATCCACTACATTCATTCGGTCACCATTTCTATACCCTTTCATGTCTTTAGATATGATAATAATCCATCGCTCATAAAAATGTGATTTCTCTTCGTTTTAAATAAAAAAATTACTTCTCTCCAAGATTCATTATTTCCATTTTGATTTGAATTTTTCAAACATTAATACAATACATATCTCATTATGGTTCACCAATTATTGTTGATAATTCTTTTTCTCATCCAAACTTTCTTCATCTATAATTTTTTTCTAGATTGATATAGATTTTTTATACACTTTTTATCAGTTCCCTTCGACTGGAACCTATTCATATGTTATCACAACACATCTTTTTTTCATATTCACATATTAGGGAATCTATTTCATTCGGTTATCAGGTATTATTCACATATTCATTATTTGATGCACATTCTTCCAAATTAAATGTTATTCTCGATATCTACTTTGATTCTACATTGATTGATTATTAAAATGGTGTGGAATGACCTTACATGCCTTCTTTGATTCGGGTTTCTTTGTCACCATCTCCTATTTTTGAAGGTAATGGTAACAAAGATGTCAGGTAACTGTTTCTCACTGTTAATTCTATTTCCATTTACATAGTTTTTCATTTATTGTTTTTTTGTTCAAAATTAATATTTATTTGATATATTATTCATCATAACTATTATTTTTTCTTATTAGTATTTTATTAATATTTTTTATCATTACTGTTTAATCTAGTTTTCTTACTATTATCGCATATTCTATAAAAAAAGGGTTTTATGTACTTATTTTTATTTATATTTGTTTTAACTATTTTCTATAATAACTATTATTGTTTTTAAAAATATTTACTCTCATTATTAGGGTTTGTTATTTCATTTTCAATTTTATTAAATAAAATTTTATTTTTTCTAGGTTATATCATTTTAAAAAATTACAAATACCTTTTTTCAACTCCTTATATATATATTGTTTCCTGTCATTCCTTCATTTTATAAACTATATTTCTTTGAGCTTAATATTATTTTTTGGATTATATTCTTTAACAGATTTTACTTTTAGATGTCATGTGTTATTTACCAGTCAATTTTTATAGTCATAATGAATTATCTTGCTTTATTTACCTCAAAAACTATCAATCCTTGAATATTTATAACATATTCTATTTCTAGAGGGTAATTTTTATAGAAATTAAATTCTCTATGTAATTTCATTATATATTTGTGTATTTTAGTTCATGTGTTTTTTATCCAAAATTTTATGTGTTACCTTTACTCCCCATTGTAAATTTTTATCCTAGTGTTGTTGTTTCATTATTTGATGCATGTTATACCAAATTAAATGTTATTCATAATCTCTACATTGATTATACATTACATGAACTTTAAAACTATTCCCAATGAGATTTCATGTCTTCTTTGATTCAGGTTTCTTTATCACCATATCCAATTTTTTAAATAAAATAGTAAAAACAATTCAAGGTAATTATTTCTAACTATTAATTAATTTTATATTATCATAGTGTTTCATTTACCATTTTTTTGTTCATCATCAATATTTATTTTATATATTATTCATAATCACTATTTTTTCTTATAATTTATTTCTTAATATTTTTTCTCAATAGTCTTTAATGTAATTTTCTTGTTATTTTTTCATCTTCTAATAAATTAGTGTGTTTTGTAATTTTTTATGTATATTTGTTTCAACTATTGTTTTTTATTACTATTATTATTTTTAACAATGTTTTATCACATTTTCTAGGTTTTTGTTACATTTTCAATTTTATTAAATAAAATTTCATTTTTTTTCTAGGTTGTTTATTATTAACAAATTACAAATAGAATTGTTTCAACTCCTTCTATATATATTGTTACTAATCATTACTTAATTGTATATACTATATTTCTTTGAGATTAATATTTTTTATTCTATTATATTCTTTGATTAATTTAACTTTTAGTTCTCATGTATTATTTCCCATTAAACTTTTATGGTCATAATGGATTTTCCTGCTTTTTTGAACTTCAAACACTATTAATACTTGAAAATTGATAACATGTTCTGTTTTTCATGGATATTTTGTAATGATATTAATTTTTCTATGTAATTTATTTTTATTTTTTTGTATTTTACTTTATCTATTTTTTATCCAAAATTTTATGTGTTGCCGTGAGAAAATAGAAAAATAATCATGATATGAAACACATAAAAAACATAATCACTAACATAAAGGTCCTCTAAACAAATAGATCCAATTGAAAAAAAAATCAACTTATGGTATTTATATTACCTTGGTGGATTTTCTTGGTATAACAAAGGTCCTGGTTAGTGACCATCCTTTTAACATTGAAGCACAAATAAAAACAATAATTATGTCATATATCAAGGTTCTAAGGTTTTTAATATAGGTTATTACCCTAGAAAATTCATATTTAGAAAACTTTGATTCTCTTTAAATAGTAGGAAATTCTGATCTTGATGGTATGTTATATTTTTTAAAACATATCACATCCAATAGTTTTTTTACTATAGTATTTCTTAAAATGAATTGTAACACTATAATGTCATTTTCTATTTGTGTTGATAAAAATTTAAACATGACACAATATTTCTAATTATAGGATACCAAACCATATGTTTCACATATCCAGTATAATCTTCATTGATATTGAATAGGGGGTTCTCTTCTTTGAGATAACTTTTAAAGGGGTTCTCTATTTGAGTTTCTAGAACACTAAAGGTTTGTTTAAGTTCTGATATTGTCTCATAAATGTCATTTTTTTAATTGGATTCCTTATTTCATGTAGAATAATTTATGTTGTTATCTTTGTTAATATTAGTGGTGTATTTGACTAAATCATGCCTGAATTCATCCTCCATAATTCATTTTAAATAGAGATTGCATTTGGGTAAGATCCTATGTACAATTATTTGAGGTCTGATATATCTACTCATTGACTTTCTTGGATTTGATATCCAATAAAAACTATATAGATTTTATGCTCATTGTATTTTTACCATTAAAATTATCCTATGATGAAAGAACAACAACCTCCTAAAGCTGATATAAATCCAATTCTAGAGGTGGAAGATGTGAAGATGAATTGTTAGAACCATGTTTCTCTAAACACACTACAACCCAGATATCACCAGCAATATTCAGAACCTATGTTTGACTGGATGGGACATCCAAATGATATGCTTTGTAGAAACTTTCTAGCATATCAACAACAACAATAGGAGTGTAATCATGTTGGAGATTAAAATACATAGCAGACACTTCCACCTAAACATTTCCAACAAGATAATCCATCTCATAATCAAGAACAAGAGTATCTTCATTATAATTTGATCCAATATTACCAGGAACCTATAAAGGATAAGGGAGATCCCTAGTTATCTTATCAGATTGGGAATCATTTATCATCATGCTAGGGCCTGTATCAGAAATGGGAATGGTGGGGTGGGCCTTCTTGTATCATTCATGTAATTTATTTCTCTATCTTAAATTCTCAATATAAATTATTATTCCTTATTAATTCAACTAAATATTTCTTCTATTCTCATTATTTCTCAACAATATATAAAATTGTATTCCATTATTATGTACCACTCATTTGTGAATTAATTGTATTTGTTACTAATATGAATTATTAGGTTTCCAAAATGGTATTCTTTTATAGATAATATGCATTGATTTATAGTTCCTTGTGAATGCACGTGCGAAGTACTAGTTTATAAAAAAACTCAGTTAAATAATTGTTTTTGAAATTAAAAATAAAGATATATAATCAGTTAAGATATTTAATTACTATAAACCATTACAATTTAATCCCATAAATTGTTATATATATATTTATTTATTTATTATTCAATTCAATAAAATCATTCAAAATTATACCATAATAAATAAATATTGTAAATAAATGATGTAATAAATAGTAGATAATAAGAACAACTAATTTCCATAATAAAATAAATTCATAATCTAAGAAGAAGGACCCATGCAGTGGTGGGTTTCCACTTGAGATGGAGAATACTATGTTGAAAGGTTGTATACATAGATATCCACATATAGTGTTAAGTATAGGAAGACATAGATAAATTTTAAATTTCGATTTTCTATTTAAAAATTTTCCTTATAAAATTGTTGGATTTATTATTATTATTAAATTGTTTGGCCTCTTCCATACATGCCTCTTTTTATTCCTACTGGAGGGTCCTCCTTTGTACCTATGGTATTACTGGGATTCTCAATCTGGTGTATCTTGATCCAACCTCCTTCCCTATTTTTCTCCTGGCCATTGATTGGCACTGATCGTGCATCTTCAGTTTCTCCATTTTGAGTTTGTTTGATCCCCCGGTGATCCACGTCACCACCACCCATCCATTTTCCTAATGTCGCATGGCTTGGGTTTCCCATTATAGGTTTCACCAGCCTGGTCTTATGGATCCTTCTGCATTCTCTTCGTTGTGCGCTTATCAGCCTAACCTTATGTGCTTGTCATCACGTCACCTCACTACATGTTATGGCTTTATTTTACCTTGGTCGCTTCATTTGTCTAAGTTTATTCTTCCTATAGTTTTGTATGGTTAATTCTTCTTCATTATAGATAGAATATCCTCACTAATCACACCTCTCCTGTTCTGGTGATCTTCTCCAGTGGAGAGCACAACACTCGTGAGCTCTATATGGACCGTATCAGCTTCAAGGATCTTCAACCCTGATAGTGTCATTTCTCCTTCAAAAATTCCAAGATTTTGTTTTTTAAGATTGTTGATTTTCTTTTTAGAATTATATATTTCATTTCCTCATTTTTTTTTGGTTAGGGTGTTAGGGTTGTTTATGTGAGTTTGTCTTATATGGAGGTGTATTCTACCATCTTTGGTGTGGGTTCACTATGAGTCCTAAAGTGTCAAAGAAATCATGCATGGATGGATTCTATGGTCCATGTGCATTTTTCCTTTTCTTTATCTTCTATATTGTATGTTCATTGTTTCTCTTGAATAATAATAATGGTTGTGGTGGTTTTCTTTTCATGTAGTAGGTCTGAACTCGTTCGGACCACATAAATACTCGTCTTATCTTTTACTTTTCTGCATTTTATTTACTAATTATTTCATTGATTTTCCTCTTTTATTAAATTATTTGAACCTATCACTTCTTTTCATTTAAATGATTTATATTTTTTTATTTTTGAGAGTCATACTACCTTAAAATAGATCTGTTCCTACCCTCAAAATTGGTATCAGATCCTGTAATCATGTAAGTAATTTTTGTTATATTTGATGTCGAGAAATTCAATGGTGAAAATGATTTTGGTATATAGAGAGTTAAAATGTGTGAAATATTAGTTCATAAATGAGTTTAAAATGCCTTGTAAAACTCTAAAAAAATAGTATTTACCATTTCTACTAATGGTAAGTATTCCACAACATTTGTAGATATCGAATGTAGTGTCTCGGAAAAGGAAAATTGTATGTTTCTTTTAACACTAAGAGACTAGGTTCTCCATGAAGTTTCCTATGAATCTACTGATAAAGATATATGGTTAAAACTTGAACATCTATATATGACCAAAACATTGTTTGGATGCCTTTACAAGAAAAAATGATACTTTATAATTTTAATATGAATCTCTAATTTTCTATTCATGTTCATCTTAATGAATTTACTAAAGTTCTTCTTGATTTAGAAAATATAGATGTAGAATTTAAAAATAAAGATCAAGTTTTAATTATTTTAAACTCTCTTAAGTATTCTTTTAGTTATTTAAAATATTCTATGATGTATAGTTTTGATTCCATAACATTAAAAGAGGTTAAGGCCGATGTTTTATTTCACAATATTCAAGCACATTAGTTGAAGGAAGAAAGTAATAGAGTTAAAACAAAACCAATATTATTGAACGTTAGGGGTCAGAATAGAAACTATGATAAATAATAGAAGGATATGAATTGGTTCATGAACTTATGGTGTTTTTTTGTTGTAAAACTGACCATATTAATAGATATTATCCCAAATTTATTAACAAGGATGGTATGGGCCAGACCAATATGGTATGCCCCAATTGTGACACTGTGATTTTTTTTATTGTTAGTAGTACTGTTAGCTAGAAATGGGTATATTTTCTAGGTTTTCTCCTTTTTCATTCTTAGGACTAGCCCTGGTATGTTTTCAGGGGCCACCAGTGGGGGTGTGGGGTTATTTGGGCTAGACTAAGCTGTTTAGGCTTAGGTGGAGTCTATTATCTTGTCATCTTCCTTTTTTCATTGTCATGTGTTTTTACTTCCTTTTATTACTTGAATTATTTTTATATTTTCTTTGTTTTCATCATTAACTATATTTTACCATAATAAAGAATGTTTATTTTCAGGTATTTTTAATCTTAGGAGTTGTGGGTTTCGACGAACACTATGGTAAAAATTAGTGAGCTCTATTGTTTAATTTTGTTTCTTAGTCAGTTTTATTTTTTGTAAAGTTTTAGTAATATGTTAGTAATAAAAGGGTGTGTATGAGCAGTCTAAGTGCCATCATGGAATAAACTATGAGTTTCTGTGCTGTGTAGATACTATTTTCTTAGTTTTATTTCCTACTTAATAAAATCTATTTGAACCTTCCAGTGGGATAGATAGACCTTGAAATAACACCATCATGTTTTTATAAATTTGAAAAGGTAGATATTTTTTAATATTAGTTTTCAAATTAAAAAAATCCATTTCAAAATTGTTGGATGTTTTATTATTATGAAATTTTTTGGTATCTACTATGTAGGCCTCTTTGTCGTCCTGCCGGCGGGGCATCATTGGGCCTATAGTACTTTTAGGATTCACTGGCTAGGTTTTCCTGGTCTCACATCCTTATATGGTGTGCTCCTGTCCTTTGATTAGAATTGATCGTGTGACTTCAATTTCTTTGTTATGTGTTTTTGTGTCCCCCAGCAATCCGTGTTGCCATCACCCATCCATTTTCCTACTGCCATGGGGCCTGGGTTTCCTGGGATATATTGCAGCAGCCAGGTCTTTTGGATCCTTCTACATTATCTCTATAATCCACCTACCCTCTTTTCTTTTGGTTCCTATCAGCACGTCACCTAACCACCTTCTTTATCTTTATTTCACCTCAGTCGCTTCATTTTTTTGAAGCATCTTCATCCCTCAGTTCTGTGTGGTTCCTTTGTCTTTGTTTCGTAGATAAGAGCTCGGATGATTCAACACCATCACACCTCCCATGTTCTAATGATATTATCTGGTAGAGAGCTTGCTACTCGTGAGCTCTATCTGGACCACATCAGCTACAAGGATCTTCAACACTTGTAGTGTTTTTTCTCCTTAAACACTTTCAAGATCCGGTTTTGTGAGAATGTTGCTTTTCTTTTTCAGCTTATGCATTGTATTTCCTTGTTTTCTTTTCAATTTGGGTGTTGGGATTGCGTGTGTGATTCTATTCTACTTGGAGGTATATGCTACCATCTTCATCTCTGGTTTTCTAAGAGTCCTAGAGTGGCAAGGACCTCATGCACAAATAGCTTATACGGTCTGTGTGTGTTGTTCCTTTTCTTTATCTTCTCTTTGTATGTTTTTTGTTTCAATTGAATTATAATAATGGTTGTGGTTATATTATTACTGTGGAGTAGTACTTAATTGATCCAAAACATGTAAATACTTGTGTTATACTTTACTTTTGTACATTTCATTTATTGATTCTTTCTTCGGTTTTCCTCTATTGTTCGCTTCTTCTAACCTCTCGGGTTCTATTCATTTAAATGATTCCTTTTTTTTCTCTGTGGGAGTTATAATACCTTAAAATGGATCCATTTCTACCCTCACATAAATAATGATGAATAGGGACAAGTGTTGGGGAGAAAAATGTGACTATGACCTGCATCACCATAGTTTCTTCAGCCACCATTAATTTTGATATTGTGGGATGATGGCCCTCTATAACCAGCCTTGTGAATATTCATCTCACCCACCATTTTGGATTTTAGTTTTTCAATGATTAATATTCTTCTATGACACCCCAGTAACTCTGCATCCTCTCCCTTCACCAATCATGTTTTAAATATCCATATTCTGATTAAAACCTTATTGTGTGTTTGATAGAATATATTGCGATCGTCTAGGTTTTTTTTTCTCCTACGTACAGTTGAGATAAGTCTCTATTAGATATCTATTACATATTAAAGATACCCTCCACTAACTTTTTATCCCTATCTCCCATGATGGCCTCATTGTGAAGAAATTAAAAAAATATAAATATCAAAATCAAATAAAGATATCCTGGTTTGGGTAAAATATTATTTCACTATATAAATTTATTATCATATATAAAAATTTTAAAAATTAAATATTTTTGAAGAGTTTTTTCCATAAATAATAATAATATAAAAACATATTACCTAAATAATAAAAATAGAAATAATTTCACAATATAATGATTCCTTTTTTCGGTCAACAGAACACTAAAATCTCCTTCTCAGAAAGTGCCTTCTAAGAATTTTTTATTTGGAAGGCACTTTCCAAATACGCATCTTCTTAAAATTTCTATTTTGGGAGATGTTATGTTGGAATGAACCTTCATCTCATTTTGTTCACAGAAGGTGCTTTCTAAGAAAGTTCCTTCTTCGAATAAATTTAATAGAAGGTGCATTTCAAATTAGCACCTTTTAGAAAATCATTAAATGAAATCACTCTATGAGAAAGCACCTTCTACTCGTCTTTAAAATCCTACTCGAACCTGGATCTTGTCAATTGTAGATGGAGACACCCTTGTTTTCCATCATTATCCACCCTGAGAAATACTTCTCCTCTCTCATCCAAAAATCAAACTTCTTATTCAGCACTCTTGAATCGAGATCCCACTCCTCGACAAAACGTAGATATGGTTTTCCAAAACCATTCTACGCAACCCGTGAATGTGGATTGTTGTAGTCAGCATACTCGAATCGAGATCCCACTTCTTGGAAAAGTGTTGATCTAGTTATTTGAAAGTATTTTATGCAACCCATTTACTGACTCCCCCTGTTACGAATGTTACCTATGGTGGTGTAATGGTTACCCCATCATGAACCCATCCCTCATATTCTATTTGTGATACTACATATCTCCATTCACGATACTGCCAATCTCTATTTGTGTTACTTGTTCACTCCTTTTGTGTATCCTGCAAATACTAAAGGTATATTTTAAATTTAAATTTAATATTTGATGTATTTTATTAGAATAATATTTGTTATAAATATTTTATAAGTTTTTTAAAATTTTATTTAATGTGTTATACTATTTAGTGGATAGTTATTTAATATTTCATTATAACATTGCAGTATTTTCAGTTAATGTGTTATAATATTGTAGTATTTTTATAGTATAATAATTACTACATTTTAGTAGATATATTTTTTAAATTTTATAAACTAAATTACAAAATTAATTAGTGATTTTGTATTAAATTTCAATTGATAAGAACATTAAATCAAACAATTCAATTTTATATTTGATTTAAAATTATTTTTTTTGAAAAATAAAAGTGAAATTGTTATTTCATTTAAATATTAATTAGTAATTTTTTTAATTAACTTTCATTTTTTCATCATTTCATTGTTTAGTGTGTGTATTTATATATATATTTCAATAATTTTTTTATATGAATTATGTCATTCTATTATGCATGTGTGGGTATATATATATTATTTTTTAAAAGTTAAGTAATTAAGAAATTGAATACACCAAAAAAGTCTCTCGAAATCTCAGATCTCTCTCCTAGGTTTTCATATGGTTTGTGTTTCCTAGGTTTTCTTAGGCTGGATTGATTGGTGGTGGCTACTTCTCTTGGATGTATTTTTGGTGGGATTTTTTTAATAAGTTCTTAAAAATATATATATTTTTAAAACATGTTGGGGTAAAAATATTTTTAAAAATAGGCCACAAAGGTGGCATCACGGATGCCGCCTTTCCCCTAAAACACAAAAAAATTAAAAAAAATTATTTTTATTTTTATTTTTTTATTTATAAATATATATATATATAAACAAAATGAAACAAAAAATAAAATTAAAATTAAAATTTTTAGAAGAATTTTTCTGCTATTTAAAATCTAGAAGTTCTGTCATTACAGCAGTCTAGATTCTGACAGAATCCCTCACCCAAGGCTTCCTTTTATAAGAGTGTTTACCCTGGAAATCATTCTACATTTCTGATGTGGGATTCTAGTTCTCCCTTTCCTACGCAGAAAATTGTGCATTTCTAATGTGGGATTCTATTTCAAGTATGTGACTTTGAAAGACTATAAAATATAAACTATAAGACAAATATAAATGAAACTTAAAACATGGATTAAAAATATAATAAATAGTTGAAAACAAAAATAATTTCATAAAAAATGATGATAAAAAATAATTTATAAGCTTTCAAAACCACCTACTTGAAATAGAAAAATGTTCAAGTACGTGACTTTGAAAGCCTATAAAATGTAAACTACAAGACCAACATAAATGAAACTTAATACATGGATTAAACATATAACAAAGAGTAGAAAATAAAAAAAATCTCATAAAAATTTTGATGGAAAATTATTTATAAGTTTTCAAAGACACCTACATGAAACTTAAAAATGTTTCAAGTAAATGCCTTTAAAATCCTATAAAATATAAATTATAAGACCAACATCAATGAAACTTAATGCATGGATTAAACATATAACAAATAGTTGAAAATAAAAGTAATTTATTAAAAAATGTTGATGGAAAATAATTTATAAGTTTTCAAATACACCTACATGAAACTTAAAAATGTTTAAAGCACGCGACTTTGAAAGCCTATAAAATATAAACTATAAGACCGATATAAATGAAACTAAAAAAATAGATTAACCATATAAAAAATAGTTGAAAATAAAAAGAATTTTTTAAAAAATGTTGATGAAAAATAATTTAAAAGCATTCAAAGAAACTTACTTGAAACTTAAATATGTTTCAAGTATGTGCATTTGAAAGCCTATAAAATATAAATTATAAGACCAATATAAATGAAAATTAAAATATGGATTAAACATATGATAAATTATTTAATTAGTTAATTAATATTATTAATAATTAATATTATAATAATTAATTAGTTAATTAGTAATTATTAATAAATAATTGTATAATAATTAATTAGTTAATTAGTAATATAATTATTAAGTGTATAATAGTTAATTAGTTAATTAGTAATATAATTATAATTTATATTTATTCATTATAGTTAATAATTAGTATTATTAAAAATTATTATATAATAATTAATTAGTTAATTGGCAATATAATTATTAATTATATAATAGTAAATTAGTTAATTATTAATAAAACTATAAATTATAATTATTCATTATAATTATTAATTATTAATTATTAATTATTAAAAATTATTATATAATAATTATTTAGTTAATTAGTAATTTAATTATTCTTTATAATTATTCATTATAATCATTAATTATTGATTATTAATTATTAATTATTAATAATTAATTATTAATTATTTAATTATTAATATAATTATTAATTGTATAATTAATAATTGTATAATAAGTAGTTAGTTAATTAGTAATTATTAATAATTAAATATATAATAATTTATTATTTAATTAGTAATATAATTATTATTTATTGAATAATTAATTAGCTACTTAGTAATATAATTATTAAATATTTAATAATTAATTAGTTAATTAGTAATATAATTATTAATTATATAATTAGTAATTAGTTAATTAGTAATTATTAATCATTAATTATATAATAATTAATTGGTTAACTATTAATATAATTATTAATTATATAATAGTTAATTAGTTAATTTTTTGTGAAAGATAAAGCCGAGGCACTTTTTATAATTAGTTAATTAGTAATATAATTATAAATTATAATTATTCATTATAATTATTAATTAGTATTTATTAAAAATTAATATAATAATTAATTAGTTAATTGGTAATATAATTATAAATTATATAATAGTTAACTAGTTAATTAGTAATATATTTATAAATTATAATTTTTCATTATAATTATTAAATGGTATTATTAATAATAATTAATATAATAATTAATTATTTAATTTTTAATTTTTAATAAGTAATTATATAATAATTAATTAATTAATTAGTAATATAATTTGTAATTATAAAATAATTAATTATATAATTATTAATATAATTATAAATTATATTTATTTATTATAATTAATAATTGTTAATTATTAAAATTTATTATATAATAATTAGTTAGTTAATTAGTAATACAATTATTAGTTATATAATTGTTAATTAGTTAATTAGTAATATATTTATAACTTATAATTATTTATTATAATTATTAATTAGAAATTATTAAAAATTATTATATAATAATTATATTAATAATTAACTAATTAACTATTTTATAATTACTAATTATATTACTAATTAACTAATTAATTATTATATAATAAATAATTATATTACTAATTAACTACTTAATTATTATATAATAAATAATTATATTACTAATTAACTAATTAATTAGAATATAATTAAAAATTACATAATAAATAATTATATTACTAATTCATTTTTATATAATTAATAATGATATTGCTAATTAATAAATTAATTATATAATTAATAATTAATAATTATATTACTGATTATCTAATTAATTATTATATAATTAATAATTATATTACTAATTAATTATATAATTAATAATTAATAATTAATAATTAATAATTATATTAGTGATTAACTAATTAATTATTATATAATTAATAATGATATTTCTGATTTACTAATTAATTATATAATTAATAATTAATAATTATATTACCAATTACCTAATTGGTTATTATATAATTAGTAATTATATAATTGATAATTATATTACTAATTAACTAATTAATTATTAACTATTTTTTATATATTTAATCCATGTATTAAGTTTCATTTATATTAATCTTATAGTTTATATTTTATAGGCTTTCAAAGTCACGTGCTTGAAACATTTTTAGGTTTCATGTAGGTGTCTTTGAAAACTTATAAATTGTTTTCCATCGATATGTTTTATGAAATTATTTTTATTTTCAACTATTTGTTATATTTTTAATCCATGTATTATGTTTTTTTTGGTCTAGTAGTTTAGATTTTATAGGCTTTCAAAGTCTTGTACTTGAAACAATTTTACGTTTCAAGTAGGTGGTTTTGAAAACTTATAAATTATTTTTTATCAACATTTTTTATGAAATTCTTTTTGTTTTCAACTATTTATTATATTTTTAATCTATGTTTTAAGTTTCATTTATATTGTTCTTATAATTTATATTTTATAGTATTTCAAAGTCACGTACTTGAAATAGAATCCCACATTGGAAATACAGAATGTTCTACACAGGAAAGGGAGAACCGGAATCCCACATCAGAAATGTAGAATGATTTCCAAGGTAAGTTCGCTTATAAAAGGGAGCCCTGGGTGAGAGCTTATGTCAGAATCCAAACTATTGTAATGGCAGTACTGTTGGATTTTAAATAGTAGATAAATTCTAATGAAAATTTTTGTTTATATATATATAAACAAAACAAAACAAAACAAAACAAAATAAAAATTAAATTTAAATTGCAAAATATAGTAAAAAAATTGGTTTTATAAGAAAGGCGGAAATAGGGTTTTCTCCTTTCAAATTCAACCAAAAGTCGGCAGCACCAAAACCTAAAGGCGATAGCTTCCCTACCGCCTTTAAGACGTATTTTTAAAAAAAATTGACCTATGCTGTTTTTATAAAATATTTTTTAAAAAACCTATTTTAAAAAAAACTCATTTTCAATGATCCCTTCACATCAATATCTGGCCAATTTTGTTTCGTTGTCTTCATCATGTATCACTTGTCACCTGGATGTGGTTGTTACTTCTTCAATGGCTAAAACGATCAGTATCCATTCACATCGACTTCTGGCCAATTTCATTTCTTTGTCTTCATCGAGCCTCACTTGTAACCTAGATGTGGTTGTTTATTCATCAGTGGCTAAGACAATTGGAATTCCAAAGGTGGCGGATACCTGTAATCCCTAATCTGGAATCTATTCTCTATTAAATCATTCTTTCTCCCTAGTCAAGGGGGTAGTATCGATAGTCCTTCAATGCTCGTCTTCTCCTTTGTTGGTTTCACTGATCATTTGATGGTTGTTTGGGGATTGTCTCATTATTTCCAAATGATCTTTCCATTGGTGATCAAATTTTGGAATTTATGGAGGTTGGGGTGAGACTTTCAGTAGTTTCAGTGTCTCTGTTTCAATGTCTCTTCCCTTCATATTTATGGGGGATGATCTGCTAAATCATTAGGAGAAGTTTTAAATTACTGATCAGGAAAATCTGACTCTAGAAGTCTATATTACTGAGGACATTAATATCCGGAATCACATGTCCTATCTCTTGGTGGAAAAGATTTCATCTAATAGATCTTATAAAATAAACTCCTAGAAAAACATGATGTAGTAAATATGGATATTGGAATAAGTATTTTCAATCATGGAAATTGTTGATGGGATGATTATCTTGAAATTATCTAGGGTGTATGATAAGATCAAACTTTTGAATATGTGTTTGTGGTCCTTTGATAATCACTTGACTGTGATCAATGACATTGAAAATTAATTTAATATCAATGAGATGGTTTTCCCACACTCCCCTTTCTAGATAGAGGTAAAAGGCATTCCCTTTACTGGTATAAATGAGCAAGTCATGCGTGGAATTGGAAATTCTATCTGAGAATTCAACGATTTGGACGATTCAGATGATTCAAATCCAACCCAGTGGGGTCTATCAGCGTAGATTAGGGTTATGGTGGACATCACTCAACCTCTTATGAGGGTTTTGTTTTTAAATTCTCATAAGATAAGATCTTGGCATCTCTTGAATTCTAAAAACTTCTTTCTTTCTGTTTTTTTTGTGGCGTCATTGGTCACAGGGTTAAAGATTGTGCAACAAAGAAATAATATTTAGAGGGTGGGTTGACATTGAAATATGGCCCATGGCTAAGGGATAAACCCTCATAGTGAAGTTCAACTTTGATGGATGAAAAAAAGTACGCTAGGGTTATGCTCAATTGGCAGGTGGTCCAAGGCCCCTCGACTAATAAGGCAGCGATAATCCCGTTGGGTCCGTTATCTTTCCCTATTTCCCCAGATAGACCACCCTTTCATAGTCCTGTGGTTCTAGGTCCCTCAGCTCATGACCTTTCTTTTCAAGTGATAGTCGATAAGGGGTCTCGATAAGTTGATGACTTTTCCCCCAGGAATATATATATAATGATGCATGGCCAAACATCCACCATAAAAAACATGCATATTGTTGTACCACACCATATTTCATACCCTCCTCTCATTCATCATCCCATTCATACTTCATTGGTTATTCAAGAGGCTACATAAGTCCCCTCTTATGAAAACATGTTTTCATATATGGTGCTGGGAGGATCATTTCATATATACCGGGAGAGGTGACGTCATCAAACCCCAACCCCCTGATAACTGATGCTCCATACTTAAAAGGACATCCTCGTTATGCGTCTCCAACCATTCATCGTGGCCTGTCGACTGATTATTTTATGACCTCTTCCCAATATGCTTCCAGAGTCTTTGTTATTATTCCTTCTAGAGAGGATAATTCCCATTCAGATATGGTTGTTCCACCTGCATGGATAAGATTAGGGTCTCAGGATACAATTATGAACCCCTACAAGGTGAATCAAATTTTTTTCCAACCCTCTAGACCCAGACCTCTTCCCTTCTATAGATATTTCTATAACCATACCAAGGGAAGGCGTCAACCTTCATGGTAAAATGATGATGGCTATCAAAAATAATAGAATACAGAAGAGGTTATACATGGGGGATCTAGGCTCTGTTAATCATGATATGATTATTTTTTGATCTAAATGAGGCTTTGAGGACTCACTGCTATAGGTTCATCTCCCAAAAATATAGAGAGTGGTAGGTGATGGTTCTCTTCTTGAAGTTTCAGGGGCATAAGATGGAATGAACCAGGCACGCATTCCATAATGAAAACCTTATATTAGAATAGTCTTGGTTTTGGAAACCCATGGTTAGTTTCTATGCTCTACCAATGGAGCTCTAAGTATAGCCCTAACATGGTCTTCTTGTCCAAGACCATGCTAGAAAGCATGGATAAGAGAGGAATTGGTTCGAACACAGGTTTTCATAACCTTTTATCAATAAGACGGTCAGGCCACACTGGAGGACTCTATTTCATGCGGAAAGTGGAATTCAATGCTTTAATAGTTAACTTCTATAATAAATACATTGTTGTCTCAATCCTCCATCCTTGGGAACCCATGTGGCACTTTTTGGGTTTTTACAGATGGTCGGCAGTGAGCAATAAATTGAGATCCTGGAAATTCCAGTCGGAGTGCTTCTATGCACCTCTTCTGTGACTATTTTCTTCAGCCCGGTCTTTCAGATCTTGGTTTCTCAGGGATCCCATTTAATTGTTTTCACGGCTGCGAACATGCTTCCATAATTTCGGAAAGGATGGATAGGTTTGTGGTCTCTTGCGATTAGAAATAGATTTTCCTAAGGTACAAGGTTTCACACTTCCCTTCACTCTCATTTAACCATTTTCCAATTTTCCCCCAACCATAAGTTTTTACCATGGGTAATAAGCTAATGAAAATAATTCATTTTGAATTCATGTGGCTCCACAATGATAGTTGTAGGGAGGTTTGGTGATTTCGTCCATAGCGGAAGCAAGAAAAGATGGAAGATATATTAAAAGTTATTTTAATAATTGTACCCTGAAACCAAGAGTGATGATCTTTCAATTCAAATTTATAATTAATTTAATTAATATTTGAATAAATAAATACCTTGGCTTAAGAAATTTCTTCATTAGTGAATGTTGATCACTCAAAAAGACAATTTTGGATTACCTTCTTTGGGATGTGAGGATCCAAGGATAGAATCTCTCTAGCGGTGATCCACACATGCTCCTATGATCTCTAAGAGACACCATTCGATCTCTGGGTACCAACATAGAGATTCAAATGCCTTGCATTGTTCTTTCTTGATCACTCATTCTTCAACCTTGAAGAAATATCTCTTTCACTTATCATTCTTGAGAGGGTGAGAGGAGTAGTTGAGAGATAATTATTTGTGCACTACAATTCTCTATTCTCTATTTTTTATACTCTACACAATAAACATAGAAGCCTATTTATAGAGATGGAATTTAAGTGAAAATAATATTTAATTGCATACCAGCCAAAAAATAACATTTATTACCTTTATTAAATCTCATGTCGTATAATAATAATTATATAATTATTATTTTTTGGTGTGTGTCAACTTTCACAATAATAAATATTATATAATGGTATTGTTAAATAATATTTGTCATCAGACTCGGTCTTGGTCCATCCGAACTCCTCTTGAATCTATTTAACAACCAAATAAATATTTTTTTCATAAATAAATATTTTATTCACAATTTAGGGATGAATATTTATTAAAATATTAAATAAATACAATATATATTTTATTCACATGCAAAAAAATAGATATTTATTTAATTTATTTGATCAATATAACTTGAATAAAATTATTCCTTGGACTTGTAAATAATATTTCTTCCTTTAATTAAACTCAAATAGAATTTAATTAAGATCAACAGAAACACATAGTGTGTGACCCACTAGGATTATTTCTCATTGACATTGAGAGGGTTGGCCTAAAGTTCAATATTACTATCTAGAAACGGGTCAAGAAACCCATGATAAAAAACTTGATGTCACAATTTTGACAACCACATATGAATGCTCATTGTGTAATATAATCCCTTCTGGTGGGACTGTTGTCATAATCTCTCGTCTTGGAGATTACTAAGTGCGAACTTCTTGAGATGAAGCCTCATCTACTTATGAGTAATCGCACTTGACAGTGTATGTACTATGTGTCCTATCATAGTATGTTATCCAACCACAGAACATTATTTGATAATATATTCATACCACGTCATGATTTTCATCATATCGGTGAAAGGATATAACCTTGTCAACGCAACATATACTCATGGACATTATTACATTTGGGTCATATAGAACAATAAAAAATATGTAAATAGAAGTTATATTTATATTCAATACATCAAATATACATGTAATCAAAGTATAAACAGTTGGTCCTAGGACACCAACTCTAAAAAACTCCCATTTGGACTAGCGACAACTACCTACGAACTTCAATATGCTAGACCTCACATGATTGTCATGTTTTTGCTGAGTCATGGATTTAGTCAAGGGGTCTGCCACATTGTCTTTTGTGGAAATATTTCTCACTATAACTTCACCTATCTGAGAAAAACCCTCAAGATATGATACTTCTGAAATAAGTGCTTCATCTGGTGATGTAACCTTGGCTCTTTTGAAAGATCCACCACTACAGTATTATCACAATAGAGTGTGGTGGGATCTTTACTACTAGATAGAACATCAAGATCTTGGATAAAGTTTCACATCCATACTACTTCGTTAGCTGGCTTAGAAGCCGATATATACTTAGACTCTACTATAGAATCGGTAACCACGTCCTTCTTTGAGCTCTTCCATCTCACAACACCTCCATTATAATTGAAGATGTATCCCATTTGTGACTTCATATCATCTTGATCAATTTGGAAACTAGCATCTGTAAATCCTCTGATGAATTATTCCTCATATCCTCTATAAACCAAGTACATATCCTTAGTATGCTTTAGATACATAAGGATATTCTTGAATTCCATCAAATAGAGTTCACCTAGATCAACTTGATATCTTCCTACCACATTTAATGTATAAGAAACATCTAGCTAAGTACATAGCATATCATGCATGACTGACCCAATTGCTGATGCGCATGGAATCCTTGTCATTCTATTTATTTCCTCATGTGTCTAAGGACAAGTTTTATTAGAAATATTATTTCCATGTGATGTTGGAAACAATCCCCTTTTGGATTGTTCCATACTGAATCTCTTCAGTATCTTGTCAATGTGTGTACTTTGACTTAGGCTGAGAAACCTCTTTGGTCTATCATAGTGCATCTTGATCCCAAGAATACATGCCGCCCTACCTAATTCCTTCACATATAAGTATTTATTTAACCACACCTTAACAAACTATAAGATTGGAATTTCATTTCCAACGAGTAATATGTCATCATCATATATTATTAATAAAATGACTGAACTCTCACTAAAACTTTTATATACACATGGATCACATTCATTCTATATGAAATTAAATTCTTTTATGTCCTCATAAAAAATAATTTTCCATGACTTGGATTCTTTATTTAGTCTATAAATGGATTTTTGGAACTTTTATACCATGTTGGAATCCTTTGGAGTCACAAACCCTTTAGGGTGTGTCATATAGACATATTCATAAAGGTTCTCATTAAGGAAGGTTATTTTGACATCTATTTTCCAAATATCATAATCATGGAAATCCACAATGTAATGTAGAATTACTATGGATGTTATCATTGAAACCGGTGAAAAAATTTATTCATAGTCAATGCCTTGATGCTTTTTAAACCCTTTGGCAACCAGTTGTGCCTTATAGGTATTGACTTTACCTTCCACATCTAGTTTCTTCTTGAATATCCATTTGCAACTAGCATGCTTTACATCTACTAGAGGTTATAATAAAATCCAAACTTGGTTTTGGTACATGGAATCCATTTCATAATTCATGGATTCTTTCCACTTGGAAAAATACTTTCCAATTACTACTTCCTTTTAGGTTAGAGGATCATTATTATTAACTAATAATGAGTCACCATCATTGGTGACTAGAAAACCATAATGTTATGGTTCTCTAACCTCTCTAGTACTCCTAGGTTGTAATTGTGTCTCTTGAACAATTTCTTCTTCCACAGGGCTTTGTGTAATTTCTTTCTATGCCAAATATTGTGTCTCTTGAGTCTAGAATTCATCGAATTATATCTCTATCACACTATATATTTTAGAGATAATATCCTCCTCAAGAAATTTGGGACATCTTTCAACCAAAACATTTTTTTATGAAGGATTATATAGGGGGTATCCCTTTGTTTCTTTGGTATATCCTATAAATATAAACTTTATGCCACAAAGTGAAAGCTTGTAACCTGGAGAGGACTTAAAAATGCTTCACAATCCCACACATGTAAGTAAGACAATATGGGTTTCTTTCCATTCCATAATTGGTATAGTATACTATCTTTTTCTTTATTTTTCACTTGGTTTAATACGTATGTTGCTATTTTTAATGTGTATCCCCAAAAGGATAAAGGAAGAGTCTCATGACTCATCATTGATCTCACCATTTTCAACAAGGTTTGGTTCCTCCTTTCACTTACAACATTATATTAAGGAGTATAAGGAGGATTTACTTGACACAAAATCCCAAACTCTAGTAAATAATCAATGAAGTCCTAATTAAGATATTTTACACCATAGTATGAGTGAATTTTCTTAATATTCTTACCAAGATGGTTCTGAACTTCATTTTTGTATTCCTTAAATTTATCAAAAGAGTTCTTCTTATACCTCATTTAGTAGACAAATCCATATCTACTAAAATCATCAATAAAATTTAAGAATTATGATTACCCACCCATTTCTTCAATAGTAAATGGTACACACACATCGGTATGAACTAATTCAAGAAGATCTTCATCCCTTTCACCTTTCCCACTAAATAGGGTTTTGATCATTTTCCCTTGTAAACATTCATGAAATACACTGATTTTATTTAGTTCAAAAGAAAATAAATATCTGCCTTAATTTAATTTAGTTAAGAACTTTTCATTTACATTACCTAGATAGTGATGCCAAAGTTTGGTGTGGTGTGAGTTATGTGAAGTAACTTTGTTATCAATTTCCATTATTTGGTTTGTGTAATGAAACACATAAAGAAAATTATTTACATGTGACTTAAAATAAAAAAAATCTATATTTTTAAAAGAAGCAACATTTATTCCCAAATTTGACAATAAATTCATCCATATCAAGTATGGATATAGGAATAATGTTTTTGGTGATTGAAGGAACATAATAAAAACCATTTAAAACCAATATCAGTCTTGTCAGCTATGTGAGGTGGTAGTCCCCAATAGCTAAAACAACAAGTTTAGCTCTGTTGGTTGCTCAAATATCTACCTAACCTTTTTCAGTCTATCTAAATCTATTTGATTATTGTATTTTAATATATATGTGAGCAACACAAGCTATATATAATACCCAATTTGTAGAAACAAATAAATTTCACTTGATAAAAAAACACACATGAAGCTTTGCCTTGTTTCACTGTCTAAGTGTTGTTTTTCTTCCAATGGCCCTTCTTTCCACATGAAAAATATATGGCATCATGTTCCCTTGGTTTACCATTAATCTTCCTATTCTTGGAAGAGCATGAAGAAGTTTTGGGATTAAATCTCTTCAGTTTATCTTAACATTTGTTCACCATAAGGATGGATGGTTTTTCACACTTTGTATCCTTATCTACTTGTAGAAAAAGAGTAATAATATCTGGTAGATACTTATCAATGTTTTTCATATTAAAATTCACAAAAAAAGATGGAGAAGCTCTGAGGGAGTGATGCTAGAATGAGGTCAGTGCCTACTTATTAGGGGAGTTTAAACCATAGAACCTCTAAGTGATCAATTTATCTAATGAGCTTGACTATGTGAGGCCTAGCTGGGGCACCCCCTTCAATATTTCTCTAAAGGAGTACCTTGGAAATATCAAATTGTTACTATATATCTCTCTGCTAGTAATGACCATGGAGGTTCTCACGCATGATATACACATACATGTTTTCATGAAACTTTATTAGATTACTAAAAATTTATGAAATCATCAAACATTGAATGTTGACTATGTCACTCATATTTTTTTCATAGAGAATGAACTTTTCATCACTGCCCTCTTTAGTAGGAGGATCAAGTATTGAGGATTCTAGCATGTAAGATTTTAGTTCATGGCATAGCACAACCCGAAGGTGTCTAAACCACTCCTAGAAGTTACTGATAGTTAGGAGTTATCTTTCTCCAATATTGATCATAGGGATAGTGTTGATGATGAACTTTTAATTTTATTCTATAATTAAAAGGAGAATATTATTAGCAATTATCTTGATTACAAAATAAGTTAGATATAGTAAATTAAATGTTTATTTATTTATTAATTAAATCTCCTACTATTTTATTATGTCTCAATAGACCTCACCATTGAACATGGAATGTCTAGTTTCCTTAAATTTATAGTGGAAAATATCCTCATTACTTTTCATAATGATCCAGAATTTGTCCATGAAAACTATAATAAAGTAATTAGGTAGGCGGTCTTGCCAACTGCGTACTTGCAACTCTTTCATTCGTTGAGTGGATTCCTCTATCCTGAAATCCTAACATGGATTTACTCAACACTTACCTCTAAATTTTTATTGAACTTATTATGGCCATTAAACTCAAAATAATTTCAGTTAAGTCAACCCAAAACTCTCATGAGAACTCCCCAATAAAAGTAAGTGTCCAGACTTTGGGCATGTACTACACATAGTTCTATGGTTTCATTCCCAATCAATTAATGGAAGGCTTAGTCTGAATTAATATTTAATTGAGGGATTTTAATTTATTATGCTTAAATTTCATCTTGTTTTATCCTTTACAAATCTTGTCAATATTAAGTGGATGTTACTTAATTAATTAACCATGTTGGATAAAATACTTATGAATAATTCATTTATTTAATTTCTGTCTTTGCACATTAATTCATTTATTTATGTCATCATGGCCATGAATCCGTAATATAAATAATTTCAAAAAAATAATTAATTAATTAATTAAATGACATGTTTATGAGCTTTATCAAAACTTTGATTTAATGAGTGGGTATTAAATCAACCTTTGACCTAGGGGAAATCACTCTTATTTTCGGTCTTGGCATGAGTTACTACATTCCATATGTCCACTTGTGTATCACCTAGGTTGGCATCATTATAGTTCCATCTTAAACCACCTCAACATGCCTTGGGATGATCCATTAATTAAAAATATTTATTACCCACACGCAGGTGAGGGGAACCAAAGGATTGTTCAAAGGGGATTACATAAATATCCTTGGACACACGAGTCCTACATAATAATGGAGGGAGGGATAACTCGTAGGACATCATTTAATTTAATATTAAATAATTAAAAACTCATGAAATAAATTAAATTAAAAATTCCAACATATACACATATCTTCATCAAGCTCATGAACAGTCATACATGCAATGAATATGCGAAATTAAATAGATATCACTTAATTCTTTATTTATTATTTTATTATTTAGATAAACACGCTTACATTAATTAATTAATTAATTAATTCCCTTTTATCTTTAATGATCAAACAATATTGTTTTGAGATACTCATTATTAATGATATTCATGGGAAATATTTGACAGAACAAATAATGACATATTAATTACAATAAATTAACTGAGAATTTAAAAAAAAATTAAACGATTATTAAATTTTCAAACACACAATTGTGTTCCAATCAATAAAATAAGGTTTTAATGCTGTAATTTTCAAATTTAATTTAATTTTAATTTTTTCCATTAATGGGAAACTGTACCACATTTACATGAAACTACACACCACGTACCATGGTAGTAGTATATCCAAGTCACACGCCTAGGGATTCGGCATGTTTACTCGAACTGAATAAATGGTGTTTACATGCCAGCTACACACCCTGTATATTCTTTCCATGTTCCAAGTTGTCCTGATCAACACACAATGTGCAATAAAATCACCACATGTCATTAGTTGCTTGATGCATCTAGATATAATGTGCTTGGGTATACGACGTGTGCTCCAACTACACGTCATGTAACCCAGTTTTACTAGCTAAATATTTGGCACTTCTCAATGGCATATCTAGTCATTCTTTATTTTTTATTAAACCTTTAAGAAAATGAAACCCCAAACAAACATGATTAACATACTGATAACATGTTAATTCAAATCATATTAAATAATGAATATCTTGAAATGAAAATATAACCACAATTGCATATATAACAATAATCAAATAAATAATTATAAATTTAATTATTACCACTTTAATACTACCTGATAGTTTTGGGAATAGCGAAATCATGCATAGGTGGGTGATATATTAAAATTTATTTTAATAATTATTGGATGAAACCAAGAGCAAAGATATTTCAATTCAAATTTATAATTAATTAATTTAATATTTGAAGAAATAAATAACTTGAATTAGGAAAATTCTTCATTATTGAATGTTAATCATCCAAAAAGACCCTTTCAAATTAACTTCATTGTGCTATGGGGATCCAATGATAGAATCCCTCTAGCAGTGATCCACATGTGCCCCTATGATCTCTGAGAAACACCACTTGATCTTTGGGTGCTAGAGCAGTGAGTCGAATGTCTTTCATTGTTTTTTCTTGAATGCTCATTCTTCAGGCATGAAGAAATATCTCATGCACTTCTCATTCTTGAAAGGGATAGAGAAGGATGAGTTGAGGGAGAATTCATTATGCGCAACAATTCTTTATTCTCAAATTTTATTGTTGTACACAATAGACATAGTTGCCTATTTATAGTGTTGGGATTTAAGTTAAAATATTATTTAATTTCATATCATCCATTATATAACATTTATTAATTTTAATAAATCTCAGGACATATAATAATAATTATATAATTTTTTTTTCTATGTGCCAAATTTCACAATAACAAATATTATATAATGGTCTTATTTAATTAATATTTGTCACTATAATCAGTCTTTGTCCATTAGAACTCCTCTAAAATTTATTGAACAAATGATTAAATATTTTATTCATAAATGAATATTTTATTTGTACTCTAGCTAATAAATATTTATTAAAATATTCAATAAATATTATAAATATTTTATTCACAAGCCAGTGAATAAATATTTATTTAATTTATGTTATCAATATAACTTGAATAAAATTATTCCTCGGACTTGGAAATAATATTTATTCCATTAATTAAACTCAAATAGAATTTAATTGAGATAAACGGAAACACTTAGTGTGTGACTCTTTAGGATTCTTTTTCATTGGAATTAGGCGGACTTGCCTAAATTCCAAGATTAGTGTCTAACAATGGGTCAAGGAACCCAAGAGAAATAACTTAATGTCTCAATTTCAAAAACCACATATAAATGCTCAATGTGTAATATAATCCCTTTTCACAATATCTCATCAATAATTTTTCACATCTGTGTCACCAACCTATATGCTCAATATGTATTTCTTTGATTATTGGAAATAAACACATTGTTAAACCATAGATATGGAATTAATACAAAGGTTCTATTCTAATCAAAGGGACTAGATATCATCTTCCATAATAATGGAAGTGAAAGATTCTTCCTTGACTTATTCATTAATGACAAGTCACTCATGATGCCCCCAATATATCCAACTTTCCCATGAACTATTATCATCATGGTTTATGAAATACATCTAAGTACGTGAGTTGTAACATGAATTAATAATAATATTAAAGTCTAAGGACCATCACACACACTCATATATAGGAATATCTGATAACACCAAAACATGAAGAATTTCTATGGGAGACACTATTTTCATAATCTTCCATATTAGAGATTACCAAGTGTGAACTTCATTAGAAGAAGTCTCATCTTCTTATGAGTACTCACACTGGCAGTCTATGTACTATGTTTACCATCATAGTATGTTATCCAACTGAAAAACATTATTTGATAATATCATCATAGAACATTAAGGTACTCATCATAACGGAGAACTTTTACGACTTTATCAATGTGATGTATACTCTAGGAAATTATCACATTAGATTCGTGAATAACAATAAAAAATATGTAATAATAAGTTTTATTAATATTCAATACATTGAATATACATGTAATCAAAATGCAAATAGTTGGTACTAGGACACCAACTCCAATAATGTTGTTAAAACTATTTGGTTCTCCACTCAAGACCAATTTTGGGATAAAACTAAGGATGTCGATACTCAATTATAACACTGGAGTCAACAAAACTATAGGAATTTTGACTAAATAATTCTTTGGATCAAGAAATATCACGCTAAATTCTATGAAAAAACATCTTATGCCTTTTCTTTTCATGAGGTTATGACTCTAGAAAAGAAGCTAGATGATTCCCTAAGAGAAAAATAAAGCTATTGGTTTTCAAGATCAAGAGAGGCCTTTATCAAACATGGTGACAAAAATAATAGGTACTTTCATCAAAACGCATCCACTTGAAGAAGGAATAACATTATTTTTAAATTGTCGGATTGGAACAGAATCATTACTTCTGATGAGGCGGTGATTCGAGAGCTTATCGGTGCCTTTTATAAAAAATAGGTTCTATTTCGAGTGTGGCACCTACCAAGGGGACATTATTATCTATGTAGAGCTTAAGATGACCGAGCCCATGGCTTCAAATCTTGAGGCATATATTTCAGGAGAGTAAATAGTGGTGGACCTGAAGAACATTCATTCTTTAAAGGATCCTAGTCCAGATGGGTTCTATGTAATTTTTCTCAAGCAGTTTTGGAATATTGTTGGTCCATACATTATTTCTTTGATACGGGGATTATGGGATGGTTCTATAAGTATGGAAAAGGTTAAAAACTCTTATTGTGTTTATTACAAAAACTTTGGCTCGGTAAAAATTTCTGATTTTAGGATTATCAGATTTTTTATTGTGGTTTACAATAATTTTTTAAAATTCCACTCCCACTACATGGGTAGGGTCCTCCCATATATTATTTCTAAGAACCAAAGTGTTTTTATTCCCAATAGTCTCATTACTGATAATGCTATAATGGCCTACATAATTTTCCATTTTATGAAAACTCATTCAACCTATAAAAGGGGGATTTTGGATATGAAATTGGATATGTCAAAGGCTTATGACAGGGTAGAATGGGCCTTCCTAGAATATTTTATGAGTAAATCGGTCTTTGTCCCAAAATTGGTGAGAGAAATTATGTGTTGTGTTAAAAAAATTTCTTATGGAATCACTGTTAATGGCTTCTTCACAAAGAATTTCAAACCATCCGAAGGCCTATGGTAGGGAGACCCTCTTTCCCCTTAATTATTTATCCTTATCACTGATGTTTTATCTCATATTTTATATAAATCAGCTCTGAATGGACTCATCCATGGGACCAAGGTTTGTCGACAATCTATCTCCATTTCTCACATTTTCTTCACAAATTATTTCCTCTTTTTCTTGAGAGAAACTTCTTAGGAGTGCCAATAGATTCTCAAAATTATTGATGCTTTTACCAATAACTCAAGTCAATGGGTCAATTTCTCTAAATATGAGATGTTTTTTAGTCAAGGTGTGCAATATGGGATGAGAAACATTATTCTTGGATTGTGTGGTATTGAGGTCGTGGAGAAATATAAAAAATATTTGGGCCTCCCAATGGTCTTTGGATGCTCCAAATGATAGGTCTTTAATTTTATCCTTGATAAATTCCATAGGAAAATCAAGGGATAGTGTAGTAAAAATCTTTCCATGGACAAAAAGGAGGTTCTTATTAAAGCTATGGACCAAATGGTTCCATATTATATGATGTCCCTATTCAATCTATTGGATTTCATTATCCATCAACTTCATTTTGCCTTTCCTAATTTTTTGGGGGGTCATGCTAATGGAAAAAATCATTTACATTGTATATTTTGGGAGAAGTTTTGTGCTTCTAAGTCTTACGGTGAAATGGTCTTTTGATATTTGAATGTTTTTAACAACACCCTTCTGGCCAAGTAAGGATAAAACCTTTTATAGAACCCGAACATCTTGTGTGCTAGAGTTTTCAAAGATAAGTATTTTCCCTATGATTATTTTTTGTCTTTTATATTTTTTCTTCAACCGATATATTTTTGGGGGATTTTTTGCGGTCAGGGTCTATCTTGATCCGTGATAATTATTTGAGAATTTCTAGTCGTGATTTTTTTAATATTTGGCATGATCCTTGGTTGTCTAGTTTGGATGGTACGATTCCAGCATCATTGTCTATGCTTGTCCAGAATCATGTCATTGGGAGAGATCTTTTGGTTCATAACCTCTCTAATTGGGACCTTCATAAGCTCGATTACTAGTTTTATGAGTTCAATTATAAGGTTATCTCGGTGGTTTTAGTGGTACGTGATGCAATCCAAGACAATATATGCTGGTCTCATAATCCCTCTGGTAGCTACACTTTCTTCTCGGGTAATAGGTCATGCGTTGTGGGCATAGAAGGTACTTGACCCCCTTTATGGAAAAATATTTTTAATTTAAATTCTCCACTGAAGGATAAGATATTATGTTGGAAATTGCATTGGGGTATCCTTCTCATATATGCTTTCATGGACGATAGGTGCCTCTCTGATAACGGATTGTTCCCACTCTATGGGGTTATGGTGAAGACATATTTCCAAGATATTTTTCCTTTCCCCTAGGTCACTAGGATTTTTTCGACTTGTAAAACACATGATCTCATTCTTTAGATAAATCTTGGGTACATAAGACTTATTGTGGGGGAGTGGTTTAGATCTTTTCCTACTTAAACTATCATGGGTCTATGTATCCATTTCTGGATTATCTAGTTTCTCCAAAATGCCTTAATTTTTTAGAACATTGTTAAATAAGAAAAGTTATGGATTTCTAGGATGTACAATTAGGGCTCTTAGTGGGTTTATTTTGAGGGTGGTTTTCTTATACACTTGTTCAATCCCCTCCGATCAGATCGATTCCTCCCAATCTAGGATTTTTTTCAACTTAATACGAGCGCAACGATTCTTGGTGATGGTTCTATTGGCCTTGTGGTAGTTCTCTGGGACAAGTTAGACTCTATTATTATAACTCATCATTCCTCGGATTTTACATGTTGGTATCCTCTTATGGAATAGTCCATGCCTATTCGAAAGGGTATGTAGTTCATCCCATCTCTTTGATGTAAGGACATTGTGGTTGAATATGATTTTCAAGTTGTTATTGATGCTTTGGAGGAGGATGAAGGTGGCCACCAAACATTTGGGTTTATTACCAACATCATCATATCATTGGTTCCTTTTTTATCTTCTTGTTTTTTTCTTTTTTTGGAGAGAGGGAAATCACACGGCTCATTTTATGGTTGCTTTTGGGAGTTTTTAGGGGTCTAATTGTTGGATTTAGTCTTTTCCCTTAGCATTATATACTTTGTATTTGCTTGATATCTAAGTTGAGGATTTTCTTTCCAATATATATATATATATATATATATAATTTAATTGTAAAATATATTAGTAAATCAAATAGTGATTTTGAAATTAATATATTATTACATTGTATGATATATAATATAATATTGTATTATAATTATTATTGTAATATATATTAATATTAAATTACCATAATAGAGTAATATATTATTATTATTATATCATTGTATAATAATTAATATATATATTATTAGATTATATAAAATAAATTATTTATAATTTAATTAGTAATTTGGTAATTAATATATTATTGTATTGTAAAGAATATATATTAATTAGTAAGTTAATTTTAAGTTAATATTTTATGTTAGTGAAATTTAATATTTTTTAGATTTTAATTTTATAGTATATATATATATTCATATATTATATATTCATATATTATATTTTAATATAATATTACATTTTTAATAAAATATTATTTCTTAGTATTTAATATAGAAATAAACCATTCTTTGTCGCATCACGACTGCCCATTGTCAATGTAAATTTCATTTATTCTCTATTGATTAGAGGAATTATAATTAAAATTATAATATTTAATGTTTGATGGTGTTAGATTTATATTAATAAATTCGGGTGTATATATTTAACCTGAAATTTAATTTCAAATAACAATTATAGAAATATGGTCAAACAATTGTGTGCTTTTTATATCATGGAGGTGAAATAACAGAAAATGAGCATGGGATATCATATATTGGTGGTTCTAAAAGATTAATAAATCTTACTCGATGTTATACATTGAATGAAATTAATAGTAAAATTCATGATGGATTGAAGCTTGTTGGAGTTAGTGTATATCATATGTTATTTATATATTTTCTCAAACTCAGGATAATCTATATTACATGTGTCATCATTTGGTCATTGATAAAGATTTGAGGCTTTCTTATGATACATATCAAGAGAATGGAAGACTCGGTGCAGTGTAATTGTATATTGATGTTATTACAATTGAAGATTCCACTCAAATTGAACAAAACTTGTCAGAAAATGGTGGATTTTCTAAGGAGTATATGTTTACATATGATTTGATTCTTCAAGGCGGGTCAGGTGAAGAAAATAAATGTAGAGAAGAGAAAAGTTTTCAGATGAATGTACATGTAGATTTTCTTACAACATCTATTTTTGTAGATGATCCACATATGGGTGTGATCAATGATGCATGTCATGGTTATTTGGAGGATAATGAAGTATCTGATAGAAAATATGAGATAATGTCATCTAATGATCTAGAAATACAACATTCATGATGAGGGAAAACATCACAGTATATTACACCAATGTTTCCTAAGTTTTATTTGGTTGTAGTGACACTAATAACCAAGTTCCCATGTATTTTCCAACAAAGTAATGTTGGAAGGAATGAGGATGAATAGTATGTTGGAAGAAAATTTGAGAGCACAGTGTCATAAAAAGTAGTTAAAAATAAGTATAGTGTTAAGAGGAATTACAATTATTTCTTGTATGAGTCTATGAGAATGATATTTTCTATAAAATTTCAACAGTTTGGTGACACATGCAAGATGCAATTGTGAGCTACCCTTGTCAGAAATACAACTTGGTGAAAATTTAGAAAAATTTTAGGACCAAAAACTTTTTTTAATTCAAGTTTGACTCAAGATCATAGACACCTTGACTTGAGTGGTTCCTGAGTTTAATTTTCATGCCTTTTAAAAGGGAAATAAATTTATTTTCATTGTGCGTTCACTTTGGTGTTGTTTGCGAATTCATCACTTGTCGTCTTTCCCACCATCTAGTATCAGAAAGTTTCATTTTTATTTCATATTTATTATGGAATATAATTACAATCAGATTTTTTTTAATGGAACCAAATACCATATTTGGCGACAAAAATGAAGGATACTCTTTTTGTTAAGTGAATGCATCTTACGGTGTTTAGTACTCAGAAGCCCAAAAGGATGTCAGATGAAGAACGGGCATTCAAGCATGAGATGGATTGTGTATTAATTCTCTAATGGATCTAAGACAATGTCATGAACCATATTTTTAACATATCTCATGATATAACTTTTTAGGAGAATCTTGAGACTACCTATGCTTCCAAGATAGGAAGTAATAAGCTGTTTCTTCTCAAAAAAATGATGAATTTGAGGTAAAAATAAATTACATATATTTATGAATATTTGAGTGAATATTAGGGATTTTTTTATCAATTGTATGGTATATTTATTAATTTTGAATATGAGGTTTTAGCACTTTTTTTACCGAACACTTTACCGAATTCTTGAGAGAATTTATGTGTTACTCTAACTAGTTCAGCTCCTAATGGTGCTGTGACATTCGGTTTTGTTAAGTAAGATTTTTTGAATGAAAAGGTCAAGAGACGTAATCAAGAGAAATAATCTTTAGAGATTTTATTTACAAAGAATAGGGGGATGTAATAAATTAATCAAGGACAGAGAATTCGAGGTAATAGTAAAGTCAGAAGCAAATCCATATCGAAGTAGAGAGAATTTGAATGTCATCATTGTGGTAAGAAAGGGCATTCTAAGAAGTTTTATTATCAGCTAAAAAGAGAAAATAGAATGAAGGAAAATTAGTGGAAGAAAAATGGTGATGGAGATTATCATTTTACCGCTACTACAGGGGTGATCTTGTTATTGTTTATGACTCCATTAATATTTCTTCTAATGATTTGTGTTGGGTTGTTGACAGTGGTTATTATTTTCATGTGACATCAAGGAAGGATCTCTTTTCATATTATAACCCAGGTAATTTTGGGATTTTAAAGATAGGTAATGATGATCAAGATGGTGTTTTAGGTATCAGGACTATTTTTTTAGAGACCAGTGTAGAAAGTAAGATGATTTTGAAGAATGTTTGACATGTGACTTAGGTTCTCTAGAATCTTATTTCTACCAGTATTCTTGATGATGAAGGGTTTATCGGTTATTTTGGTGATTTACAATAGAAGATTTCCAAGGGTTATTTTATTGTGGATTAATGTAATAAGTAGTTAGAATTGTACCGGACTAGAGATTATATTTCATTTGATACTTCTTTTATTATTGAGTGAGATGTTTCATCCAAGTTATGGAATAAGTGGCTCAGTCACATTAGTGATAAAGGGATTGATTGTTTAGATAAGATAAATATTCGTCCATATTTTAAGAGTTTCAAATTGGGCATGTGCAATCACTTATGGCAAGAAAATAGAGCAGGGTGAGTTTTAGAATTCATCCTTTACACAGGAAGTCATGGGTACTTGAATAGTACATTATTATGTTTTTGGTCTTTTAAAATATAAGACCCTTAGTGGAGGTATTTATTTTGTGACATTTATTGATGAATACTCACATAAGATTTGGGTTTATGTTTGGAATTCCAAAATTCAGGTGCTTGTTGTTTTTAAGAAATTTCAGGTTTCTGCTGAGAGGGAATCTGGCAAGAAATTGAAATTTATTTTCACTAACAATGGGGGTGAGTATTGTGGTCTGTTTGATCATTATTTTAGGCTAGAAGGTATTCATAATCAGAAGAAACCTCCATAGACACCTCAGCTTAATGGTGTAGTTTAGTGGATGAATAAGAATTTTTGGGAAATATTTCATTGTTTTATTTTGAAATAAAATTTTCCTGGAAATTTTTTGGGTGATTCTTTACTTACTATTGATTATATTATCAATTTATCACCTATGGTTTCTTTGAAAACATACAATCGTGATAATTTTTGGTATGGAAAAGAGATCAGGTATGATCACTTGCATTTTTTGTTTCAAGTATTTTATTCACATGCTTAGAGATGAGAGATCCAACATTGATGGTACGTCACACCGGTTTATTTTTATTAGATATGGACACAAAGAGTTTGGGTACAGGTTCTAGGATTCTAATTTAAATAAACCTGTTAGAATATGTGATACAGTGTTTAAGGAAGATGAGAATATTGAAGATATTGATAAGGGAGAAAAATCTACTTCTCCAACTTTTAAAGGATTTTTTAGTATTGAGAAAGGTTCGGATTTACATTTACCTCATATTGTTGATTTTGATGATCATGTTGATGTGTAGAATGATGTTAAGGAGGAACAGGTTGGAGTTGATGTTTCTAATGCATATTTTATTTCTAATGATCCAGTTATAGGGTTTATTAATGAACCCATAGTTACACTTCACATATCATCTCGACATGGTACAATTTCTACTCGATATTAACCTGATAAGTATGTGCTCCTCACTAAAGGGGGAGAACCATAATCTTTTGATGAGGTAATGGAAAGTGATTAGAAGGATAGGTGGGTTATGTAAATAGATGATGAGATGAGATCATTGCATGAAAACCATACTTTTGATATGGTAAAGTTACCAATAGGTAAGATGTATTTTCAAAAATGGTGGATTTGTCAAGTTAAATTCACTCCTATGATCGCAACGGTGCCCTCATATTTCTGATCTGAGCACCTGTTTAGATGTTATTTCTGTTTAACTAAGAAACTACCCATGTTCTTTATTAAAAATTTAAAAAAAATCTCCATATTGTTCTGGGCACATCGGGCCTCAGAATCTCACTCTGTCTTAGTGCCTGGTCTCTGAATTTTCCCAATTAATTTATAAAAATAAAACTAGAGAAAATATGAGTCATTAAATTTTCCCCACCTTAAGGATTTACATCCCGAAAATCCAAAACATGGGTTATCCAACAAAAAGATAAGGTTACTAATCACAAATCTAAGCCTCCCACTCCCATGTTCTCTTAGGGAGATTCCTATGCTACTACCAAATGTGCACCAGAGGAATCGACTGCCCAGGAAGGATCAACTCTTGTCGATCCTTGATCTCCACCGGGTATTCCTCCAAAGTTGCCCCATCATCAATGTACAGCTCTCCCAGTCGATAATGTGTTATGAATCATGCATGTACCTCCTTATATATGACATGTGGAAGACATCATGCAACCTGTGCAACTATGGGGGTAGATCTAGTTTGTACACCACCTCCCCAACTCTACTCGGAATCTAAAAAGGGTCGATGTATCTCAGATATAACTTGTTGCCCCAAAAAAATATTCACAATCCCCGTCGAGGTGAGACCCTAATGAACACATGGTATCCCTCCTAGAACTCTAGAGGCCTCATTCTCCAATCAGCATATGACTTCTGCTGGCTCTATGCAGACCTCATCTGTTCGGGGATGATCTTCACCTTCTCGATGGTAGCCCGCACCAACTCTAGACCCATGAGTGCTGACTCCCCTGGGTCTATCTAGCATAGCGGTGACCTACATGGTCACCCGTACAAGGCCTCAAATAGTACCATACCAAAGGTGGAGTGATATATGTTGTTGTATGAAAACTTCACCAGTGGTAGGTGATCCTCCCAACTACGAACAAAGTCTAGGATGCAATCCCGTAGCATATCCTCAAAAACTTGGATGGTTCTCTCTATCTGGCCATCCATATGAGGATGAAAGACCGTACTCAAGTGCAATTGAGTCCCAAACACATCTTGTGATCACTTCCACAGTTGAGATGTGAAATAATCATCATGGTATGAAATGATTGTCGATGGCACCCCATGAAGCTAAACTATCTCCTGCATGTAGAGGCATCCCAATCTATCTACTGGACTATGCTCATGGATCGGTAGGAAGTGGGTAGAATTGGTGAGTCATTAAACAATCACCCAGATAATGTTGTGTCCCCTAGATGTGTGTGATAAACCCATCACAAAGTCCATCAATATCCCATCCCACTTCCACTCAGGAACCTCAAGTGATTGGGTCAATCCCGCTAGAACCTAATGATTAGCTGTCACTTTCTAGAAAGTGAGGCATCGAGAAACAGAATTTTTCATCTTCTTCTTCATCCCAGGCCACCAGAACTAATGTTGAAGGTCCTAATACATCCTTTCTACTCTTCAATGTACCTTCAAATGGGAATTATGTAACTCCCTCAAGACCCCCCCCCCCCTACAACGTCACTGGCACTACTGTGTTCCCTATAAAGAAAATGACATGCTCCCCACCTTTTGAATATCCATTAGGGGAAAGCCCTGTGGAAATTTTAGCACATAAATTCTCATAGTCGGTGTCTTTGAGCTATACCTCCCTGAAATTCTGTAAGAGTGTAGAGGTGACAACCATCAACTGGTGGCAATCTTCTCCATCTCCATCCACACAGGATATCTGTAATGAGGCCAACTGCTCTGACGGCTCACTTTGCAACTGCAAGCTGGATCTCTTACTGAGAGCGTCTTCCACCATGTTCCCCTTCCTAGAGTATAGAAAATCTCAAATTCATAGTCTTGGAGGAACTCTAGCCATCTTCTTTGTCTCAACTAGTACGAACTATAGGCAATCACTACTTGCCCCTATATCAAGACACAACCATGACTGGTCCCTGATGCATCACAAAACATCACGTACTCAACACCCTCCTCCGGTAATTTTAAGATGGGGATGATCTCTGATCTCTGCCTCAGCTCCTAAAAGCACTTTTGGCACTTCTCTGTCTACATGAAAGACTACCCCTTTTGTGTCAAGGCCATCAAGGGTGTTGTTACTCTGGAAAATTTGGGTACAAACATCTAATAGTACCCATCCAATCCCAGGAAACTTCGCACCTCAGTAACACTCCTATGTGGCTCCCAATCAAGCACTACTTCAATCTTCACCGGATCTACTCCAACTCCGGCCTCTAAAATGATTTATCCTAGAAAGTGGACCTCCCGAATCTAGAATTGACACTTTGAGAGATTCCTATAAAGATAGTGCTCTTAGAGTGTGTCTGGGACCATCCTCAAGTGTATTTTGTGTTCCTCCTTGGACTTCGAGTACACTAGGATGTCATCATTAAAGACCATGATGAAATGATCTATGTAAGGGTGGAAGATCTTATTCATGAGTCCCATAAACATTTTCGGGGCGTTATTCATGCCAAACAGAATCATTAAGTACTTATAGTGGTCATAACGACATCTGAAGACGGTCTCTAGGATGTCCTCATCCCGTACATGATGCTGGTGATAGCCAGATTTCAGGTCTATCTTCAAAAACGACTTCTCTCCCTTAAGCTAATCGAATAGGTTTTCAATCATCAGTAGTGAATACTTATTCTTCACGGTCACCTAGTTCAGGTGCCTAAAGTCCACACATAATCTCAATCTCCCGTCTACCTTCTTGGAAAATAGAATTGGGGCCACCTAGGGTGAAACTCTAGTTATCATGAATCCCTTCCTCTACAAGTCCTCTAGTTGTACCTTCAACTCATGAAGCTCTACGGGATCCATACAATATGCAGGCATAGATATCAGTGTTGTCCTAGGGTAAAGATCGATCCAAAAGTCTACCTCCCTATGGGGAGGTAATCCAGGTACATCCTCAGGAAATACATCTTCATACTTCACCACCACTATAGGAAACTGAGGACCCATCTCATCTATTGTGCCAAAGGTGAGGTTATCCAACTAATGTTTAATCAACTGCACGCTCCTATGTGTGAGTATTTCTTATGTTGTATGTGTTTCTTTTTCACCAACAAAGGAAAAACTGGTCCCATCACTATGTACACACCGCATTATGTGCCTAAAATATTCAATATGGGCATGAATTGTGGATAACCAATCCATACCAATAATGATGTTGTAATGCCTCAATGCTTCCACTAAGAGATCCCAACTGAAACTTTCACCCCCTATAGTATGGGAACACTGTCGGCACCAGTGTGTGATCACCCAACCTTCCCCTGTAAGAATCTTTAATTATAGGTATCAAGTTAACTATTCCACTAGAATCTTTAAGTCTCGAACAGGGGTCGTGGAGAGAAAATATTGACTAGAACCTATGTCTATCAAAACTACATCTAGGGTGTAAAAGACACAAATTGTAATTCTAATCATCTCTATAGCACCGTGTTCATAAGCCTACATCGCCTGAAACTTTCCTCATCCTTTTCCACCAGCTCCATGAACCCATGGTGGACCACCTAGGGTGGTGGTGGTAGTACGTTGAACCTCCACCCACCACCTTCTACTCTACCTACTCCTCTTATATGTCCACTGCCCTGTAGACCACCCAACTCTTACCTCCTCCTCATCCTTGGCGGTCCCTCAGCTGTCTACTAATTGTCTGCTAGCGGCTCCTCTTCCAAAAATCTCTCCACTAGAAGGACTCACTCCAGTATCCCAACATATGTAGGTATGCTAAGGGATATCATGGATTCCCTAATCTCCTGGCATATCCACTTCTTGAAGGTACAGGCCTTGAAGAATGGGTCTTGCACCATATCTGTAGGGTAGCGAGAAATATCTGTAAATCTCATTGAGTACTCCACTACTATCAGAATACCCTACTATAGATTTAGGAGCTCATATATGCACATTGATCATAATGACACTGGAAAGAACTCCTTTCTGAAGGGGAACTCAAATTCTTTCTAAGAGAGAGTCGTCTCGTCATGCGTCTGGATCACTAAGCTCCACCATCGCCTCGTTGATCCGTGAAGAAGGCTCAAGGCTAGAACTATTATCTGGTCGAAAGGAATCCTCACAAGGAATAATACATGATTAATTGCATCCAGCCAATCCACATCTACATGGAATTCTTTATCACCCCTAAACCTAGGAGGTCGCTGCCTCTAGAACTCATGCAATTCACTAAGTTTGTGTGCATACTCTACCGGTAGCACTGGTAGTAACTGGTACTCTCCCAATGGTGGTATCACTAGTACACCAACTGGGGCCACTATCTCTGGCAATGGTCCTTGTACTGACACCTCATCTCTAGGAGGATCATCCTTATGATCATGCATCAGAATCCTAGATGGCTATCTATGTGGAGTCATCTAGAAATAGATCAATATATACCATAGTCAATAGAGAATACCTGGTGAGATGGCTCAAGAAGGATATGATAACACACTCAAAATTTTATATTATGCGTGTACCATCTATTTTCTCTCTAACTAGTGTTTTCATGTACTGAGTTAAAAGGAAAAATTCAGAGTCCTGGTGTATGGATACATCAGCCACCACACCAACACTGGAGTCCTTGGTCTGAAAGCCAAACTCAAAACACTTAATGTTTTTTTCCAACCCAATCTCATGGACTCTTTCTTAATTTGGTAGAACTGACCTCCTATGATACCACTCTATCACAACCCATCCCAGAGGGGCCCATGCCGTGACTAACCCAATCTCGCCTCTGATAGGCCAGGGGCTGGAAACTAGCACCGAGTTGGCATATCCCACAAATCGGAGACATTTTACTAAGTACCTATATACACACATACATATCCAATCCCAAAATGCTGAAATATAAAAAAACTACTAATTAAACAAGTATGCATACCACTAAGATACCAATAAAAGAGTATGAAAGTAGAAAAACTGGAAAGTAAACAGGGCCAGAATACAAGACCACTAAAAGAAAAGCATGCCAAAGTGATTACATGAGTTCCTACAACTCATCCATAGAAAACCCCCCTGAAGGGTAGTTGTAGGATAGTTATCTAAAATCATAGGAGCACATCTTTCCTATCTAATCACTCTAAGCACCACCTGGTCCTGGTCTACCTAGGACTTTGTCAAAGCAACGATCGTCTGCACAAGTCATTACATGCGCGAGCAAAGACCATGCATGGGTGAGTAAAATAATACTTAATAAGACACCCCAAAACAAAAAGGTAATAACACTAATAAATACATGAAGTATACCATAAAGGAAACACATGAAGTACACCATAAAGGAAACACACGAAGTATGGTCAATACGGTCATCTCACACAGGTATAAGTCTAAAGCACAAAGAGAAGTATTTTTAGTTGTAGTCCATAGATCTCCCAATCTCCATAAAATTAGAAGTGTCTGTGGTTCATGTAGAATCGATGGATCATGGAGCGTCGATGGCATATGGAGAATCGATGGCACACAGAGCGTCGGTGGTGCACAGAGAGTCGATGGCACACAGATTGTTGGTGGCGTACGAATTGGTGATGGTGCATGGGGAGTGGATGGTGCATGGAGAATTGATGGTGCATGGAGAATCAATTCCATATGGAGCATTAATAGGTTATGTATCCCCCAAGTCACATAGTCACCAAGATCACATAGTCACACCCAACCGCAGGATTCCTCTCATAGCATGCTTGTTCTGGGAGAACCTACTCCTCAAGCCATTAGGTTGTAAACCAACTTCCAAAAATACTCACTTAGAGTATATCAAAAGTGCCTTCTCATTACAATGGTCCCAAATCCACAAACATCTCATCAAACGGACTTCCCATTTGAAAAATATGGCCAATTTAGTAAAAATGGTCTGGTCCGGTCTGAGTTCGACCCGACCCGGTCCAGCCGATCTGACCTGACCCGGTCGGTCTAGGAAAACCCAAACCGGCCTTGCCTGATGGGTCGTGCGGTCTAGCCCATTGGGACACTAGAGTAGACCAGTTCTCCATCCTAGCCCACGCCACGCCGGCCGACTTTGCTCTAATGGACGCAGCCCACCCTGGTTGCGTCCCTCTGGTCCATACGGTGGCCAGACCGCATGGCCAGTCGGTTCCCCTAATCAATGCGGTGTCAGACTACATTTCACATAGATGACCTGCATCATCTTCTTGGTCATGTGTCTTCACCACCACCATGCAGCCCTCCATCCAACGTGGCTCTGAGCAGCATGCCACAACCGCCACCATGACCCCTGGTCGCCGCCCGCGGCCTCTGCCTCCACAAGCATCCTTAAACATAGTCCCACCTGGACCACATCTCATGGCTGCTTGCAGCCCGTCCAACCATGCTTCGCCTAGCCTGACATCTCCTTCAAAACGGGTGTTGCCTCTCTTGTCGGCCGCCCCACCGATGGCCTCGCCCTACTGTGCTCTGTCTTAGCTGATCGGAGCCACCGCCACCTTATTCTACCACCACCTTACACCACCATGGGATTGGATCCATAGTCTCGGATCATTGCACCACAAATCAAAGGCACAACGATCCATTTATCATAATTTGTGATGAATGAGGAACGTAGAAGATTGGTGGAAAGAGAAAAATCACATGAATGCCCAATTGGAAAGATCTCGACCTTGTTCATGTCGGCCTTGATTTGTTCATGTTAGAAGCTTTAACTAAGAAAATTCAACTAATATTCAAAAAGATCTAACATCCCATTAATCCCAACAATAGAATACATCCCACAAGAATGATCGAACCACAGATCAACATGTCTGTGGGTTGGTTCGCATACGTCGTTTGAATATAAGAAGTGACAAGAAATCACAAAGACACCAACACCCTACCACAAGGTTGGATCAGCCATTGAAGAAGAATGGAGTTTCGTGTCATTTTCGATCCTCGATCTGTCGTCATTCATCTTCATTCGTTGGAGAGGTTTATGTCTCCTTTTCTCAGAGGAATTTTCAGGGTTATGGTGATAACCCCAGATTCCTGACAATAGTCTTTAATTAAAAGAAACCAACGCAATTTCAAATAAAATATTTTTATTAAAATATTTTAATGATGGTTACATCAAATTTATAACTTTCACAATCTACCTGTGCTGGTATATGTTAGGCCCCACCTAAGGTAAAGTTGCTGCTCTGAACCCAACTATACCCTCAGATCTCTGATCTGAGCACCCATGTAAAGAGTTGGAAATCCTGTAGAATTTTTTTTTTCTTAAATACATGGGAATTTTATGAGTTCGCAATTTCTGACAGTGCCTGATTCTGAGGCCTAGTGTGCCCGGAATCAATTTCTAAAGTTTTGTTCGGGTACGTTCAGTAAACGTACGTGCAGGATTTTATATCTTTTGAACCGGTGCTCGGAATTGAAATCTGAGGACACCGATGAACTCACAACGCCGGTATTATCTTAAGAAGACCTTTACTGCAGTTGCGTTTTGTCGAGAGCAGAAGTTAATTTTGGGGGTTTTCTAAAGAAAATAAATAAAAATATGACTAACATATTTTTATGTAGGTGGTGGTTAATTTCTCCAAAGAGAAGTTAGAGGTGGGGCCCACCCCCACATAACCTCCCAAGGGAGGATATTATGTGGTGGATCCCACACGATATCAACCCCTTTAAACCCCCCTTTTGAACCCCTTGAGCTCCCCATTAATAGGGGAAACTCTTGGACTTTCCCTTAATGGTGCCAACACAACTAATTAATGACTTAATTAATTAATTGGAGTGTTTTAATTCTTTTGAATTCATTATTCCAACATTAAAATAAGTGAACTTATTATTCTATTTTGGTTCAGCATAATCATTGGAGAGCTTGGGAGAACTCTTGGAAGAACACCATCCTCTCGATGAAGAACACTCCTCATCTCCGAAGAACGTGAAGAAACATCTTCTACCTTCTTCAACCGGAGCAAGGAAGGGAAACACCGCCACCCACGAAGTACATCGAGGGTGTCGTCGTGACTCATCTTCACAAAGCTCTACCTCCTCCGACATTGATGGAACAACGTCTTCCTTATACGATGTCTATCTTCCATGACTCGTCATCGTATAATGACAAATACGAGGTAGGGGGAATTGGATTATTGTTTACGTATGAATTACACCCACGTAATTCAACATTTATTTTTGGATTGACAATGGCCAAATTGTTATCACCTAACGTGGAGGGCGCGAGCCAAACAAACACGGCCCGATGTCCCTCTGTTGAATCTTGTTTGGTTGATGTCGGAGGCGGAGCCAAAATGACGTGGTGTCGTCACACCACGCCGGAGAAGAACCGCGGTAGACAAAAGAGGAACCGAGGCTGGGAGGGCCGTAGCAGATGAAGAAGCGCGACGCCATCGTGCCACACGGTGGAGCCAAAGGCCGTGGCCAGGTCGGGCCAAGGCGGTGGTGGTGTGGCGTCGTCGTGCCGCGCGGAGGGCAACAGGACCACGACGTCATTGTGCCTTGGTGGAGGTGCGGAGGCGGCCGGCCGAACAGGCCACCATGGAGCCAGTCTGCGGGATGACCAGTCAGCCGACCAGCCGGCCAGTTAGAGAACCGCAGCGCCCTCAGGCGCCACGTGGAGGAGGACGCGAACTGCGTCCGTGGGCCACTCGGATGGGCGAACCAGCCGACCGCATTCCATTCGGGCTGAAGAACCGCAGCGCCCATAGGTGCCACGTGGGAAGAACTACGGCCTGTAGTGTGGGCCGTGTGCCCTGGGCCGAACCGGCCGGCTACAGCCGGCCGGGCAGAGGAGGTAGCACCGCCAGGCGAATTGGACCGGCCCACAGTGCGTACCGGGTCCGCAGGTGGGTCACGCCCCACCGGGTCGGGCCGCCTCCCAGCTGGGTTGGACCCGCCGAGTCGGGTCGGGCCGACCTGCCAGCCCACTGGGCTTGAAGGGTCGAGCATGTCTTCTCTTAAATGTGAATAACTTCTAGACCGTGCATCCGATCGATGCACCATCTATGGAACTAGTACCCTCACAACGAGGCGTTCCTTTTGGGATACTCTAAGTGAGTTTTGGACAAATTTGGAAAATGGCTGGGTTGGATCGAATGTAAAATCCAACTGGGCCCCTAGAACGAAAATGCCAAAAACTCTCAGACAGGGCGTCTGATTGATGCATCGTCTGTCGTGTTGGGTTCTTTATGATGAGACAAAACTACGAGATACATCAACTCAGGATTTTGCGATAGTTGATGTATCGACACTTGGCTCGAGGATCGGACCCCCCCGGAATCAAGTGTGTTGTGTGCGGGAATCCTAGAGCTGGTTGCGGTGACTACTATACCGGAATCCTTCGTGGGTTCGACAGCGATGACTACTATACCGGAATCCTCCATGGGTTCGACAGTGTTGACTACTAAACCGGGATCATCCATGGGTCCGACAATTCTGACTTATGTTCATGTATCCTAGGTGGGTCTGACAGAATAGTTAGTCTTGTATCCTGTGTGGGTCCGACAGCTTAGCTGGTCTTGTATCCTGTGTGGGTCCGATAGCTTAGATGAATTAGTGACTAAATCTGATCATCTCTATCACTCTACGAAATATGTATACCTATGTGAGCTGAGTCTTTACTTTTAATAATTTATCTACGAGGTGTTTGACTTTACTTCCTGTGTGGACTGTTTTGTGCTTGGGCTCGAGAGTTGGAGTTGGACTGTGATTGGTAACTTAGGTATATGTATGGGCATATACCTAAGTAGGGTTGGTTGATACTTTGTGATTGTATATTTCTTTTGTGGTTTATCCTTCATGGATTCTGGGAGACCTTCGGGGGTCTTTGGGTCCCTACTGAGTATCGTTATACTCAACCCTGCACGGGCTATGCCCGCATTTTGTTGTGTTGGTTACAGACGAAGGAAAGCACTGATCGAGGTAGAGAGTTGTAGATCTGGACGGTACCTGGAGGTGGACCAATTGGCGAGACATACACAGAGCGAACGGACAGACCTGAGGTGCTGAGGAGTCCATTTGTACCCACCCTTCAGGTGGGATTTTTGAAGGATGACTCAGTAGTTGTTGTTTAACCTTTCTGCAGTTGTACTAGTTTTACAGTTGATTGTACATTACTGTTGGGCTTGTATTTCCAGCCCCTTTCCTTTCAGCACTTTATTTTGTATATAGTTTTACTTAGTGTTTACTTCCAGTTATGTACTCTATTGTTTTTGTTTACTTATTAAATTCAATTCCTTCCCTTTTTATCGGGATTGAGCCTTTGGTGCTAGTCGGCAGCCCTTAGCCTATGGAAGGCAGGCTTGGGGTAGTCACAGCACGGGCCCCATGGATAGGTCGTGACAAATTGGTATCAAAGGAAGTTAGTTCTACTGCAGAACTTGGACTCTAATCCTTTTAATGGAAATAGTGTTAAATTTTTTAGGTGTGGTTATTAGTTTAGGGAAACTGGTGTTGGTGCGGCGGCCGACGTATCCATACACTAGGACTCTTACTTCTAATCTCCGACTCAGTGCACGAAAACACTGATTGTGTGTGTGTTTCCTTTGAAAAAAATTTCTTCGTGATTACTTTGTGTCAGCTCACCAAGTATATTGTTTTAACCGTGGCACACCTGTTTCTTTTAAGGATGGCCCCAAGAAGGCAGCCAGCTAGGGTTCTGAGTCACGTACAAGATGGTAGCCCACCGAGCGACGAGGCCTCAGTGCAGGGCCCCATCACAGCGGAGGTACCAGTGGTACCACTACCCGCTGGGCCACCGATACCACCAGCTGCAGCAGCAGAAATTGCACGTCGTATGAGTGTGTTACACGAGTTCCAGTGCAATAGGCCACCCAGGTTCTGGGGAGAGACGGACTCACATGTAGCTGAGGATTGGCTGGAGGATGTCATGAGAGTTTTCAGATTGGTAGGGACACTATCTGACCTCATGGTGATCCTTGTTGCGAGTCTCCTGCATACAGCAGCAGGCAGATGGTTGAGCCTGATTCTCCAGGTGCATGATGAGGCATCATTACTCTGGACAAACTTTGAGAGTCTCTTCCGCTCAGAGTTTTTTCCAGTCACCCTTCTTGAGGTGAGGATTTAGGAGTTACTTCATCTGCAGTAGGGAAGTATTACAGTAGCTCAGTACTCAGCGAGGTTCACTGACCTCTCACGCTACTCCACGGATATGGTGCAGGACCCATTATTTCGGTCCCGGACCTTCGATCCAGGACTCAGGCATGAGATCAGGGATTTGATGATTCCCATCAGTATCTCGATGTAGGCGAGGGTACTGGAGAGATCCCTTATAGTGGAGAGTTTTCTCACGGATCAGTCACCAACAGTGAGACCCACCACAGGGCGACATGTAGCGGAGTCTTCTACAGTTGGAAGTAGACAGATTATGCAGAGGTCCAAGCAAACCAGGCCATCAGGTGGGCGATCTCAGGATACAGGTTTGGTTATGCGGGGCACATGAGATAGAGCCATCTATACGAGGAGTAGGAAATGCTATGCATGCAGCGGGCAGGGCCACATGGCTTGTGACTGCCTGACCCACCATGCAGATGAGCAGCAGACAGTAGAGGGACCTCCCAAGTAGAGGCAGAGGTTTGACTGTGGTGGTCTGCTGGGAGCAAGCGGACGTGGCAGAGGAGCTGGTTGAGCAGCGGGTGGTGGACGACGTTTCGAGGCTCTACCACCACCACCACCAGGAGGTCCACCCTGACCACAGGGAACTGGCGGACAGAGGCGGGCTCATCTCCAGGAAGTCGAGGCCTACAACCACAGCACACCTGAGATAATTCTAGGTACTATCTATGTCTACTCCACCCTTGCTACAATACTTATAGACACAAGTGTGAGTCATTATTTTATTGCCATTGCCCTCGTTCAGAGCTCTAATATTCTGATGGAGCTGTTGGCTCAATCCTTACGGCTAGAGACTCCTACGGGAGTAGACTCTAATATTACACACTAGTTCCAGCAGTGTGAGCTTACTCTAGGAGGTGAGAGCTTTGGCTGGGATCTTCTGGTAGCGGCGTCGAGGCCTTACGATGTCATCTTGGGTATGGACTGGTTATCTATAGTTCATGCCCAGATTGACTGTATTAGGTGCAAAGTGCGGTGTATCCACACGGATGGGACTAAGTTCACCTTCACTAGCGATAAGGGAGCCTTTGCAGTGCAGGATGGACTTACACAAAGAAGGGGTCAACCGATCACACATCAGTTGGCTAGTCTCATCCTTGGAGCGGTTGATGTGTGGAGTCCGAGTTTTCCTGTTGTGGTGGATCAGTACGTGGATGGTTTCCCTGACGACGTTCCAGGACTGCCTCCTCACAGATATGTAGACTTCTACATTGACCAGTACCTCGGGATGACATTGATATCTACTCCAGCAAATCGGATGGCTCCCACCGAGCTTCGTGAGCTATGGGTACAGCTAGAGGACTTGTAGACGAAGGTATTTATCTGACCCAGTGTTTCACCCTGGGAATCTCCGATTTTGTTCGCCAAGAAGGAGGATGGGAGCTTAAAACTGTGTGTTGACTACTGTCGCCTGAACCAGGTGATCGTGAAGAACAAGTACCCACTTCTGAGGATTGACGACCTCTTTGATCAGCTCAAGGGAGCATGATGGTTCTTGAAGATAGACCTTAGGTCAGGCTATCACCAGCTCATAGTTCGAGACAAGGATGTGCATAATATGGCCTTTAGGTGTCAGTATGGCCACTATAAGTTCTTGGTTATTCTTTTAGGCATAACCAATGCTCCATTAGTGTTCATGAATCTCGTGAATGGGATCTTCCAGCCTTACCTCAATCACTTTTTCATAGTCTTCATCGACGACATACTAACCTACTCGACTACTGAGGAGGAGCATGCCTACCATTTGTGGGTAGTATTGGACACACTCTGAGAGAACCAGCTTTATGGTAAGCTCTTGAAGTTCCAGTTTTGGATTTGAGAGGTTCACTTCTTGGGACACGTCATCTCGGAGGCTGGAGTTGCAGTGGATCCAGCGAAGATCGAGGAAGCACTTGCTTGGGAGCCACCCAGGAGTGTGATGGAGGTACAAAGTTTTTTGGGACTGGCTGGGTACTATCAGAGATTTGTTCCAGACTTCTACAGAGTTGCAGTACTGCTTTCAGCTTTGAAAAAGATGGGTCAACCCTTCGTGTGGTCAGAGAGATTCCAGCAGAGCTTTCAGGAGCTGAGATAGAGGTTGACCAGTGCACCCATCTTGAGGCTACCGGAGGAGGGTGTTGGGTACGTAGTTTACTGCGACACATCAGGGACCAGACTCGAGCATGTCCTGATGCAGGAGCGATAAGTGATCGCGTATGGTTCGCGGCAATTGAGACAGCACGAGTAGAACTACGCTACCCATGACCTGGAGTTAGCAACAGTGGTCTTCGCCTTGAAGATGTTGCGACACTATCTTATGGGTGAATGTTTTATAGTCTACTCTGAACACCAGAGTCTCATGTACATCTTCTCTCAAAAGGACCTAAACCTGAGATAGCGGCGATGTCTTGAGTTCCTCCAGGACTATGACTTCGAGATAGTATATACTCCTGGAAAGGGGAACGTTGTAGTAGATGCTCTCAGCAGGAGGTCAGTCATTCAGCTGTTAGGAGATGCGACAGAGCAGCTGGCCGCGTTGTAGATATCCTTTGTGGATAGACATGGAGCAGCCTTTCTACAGTCTCTCACAGTCACTCCTCCACTTCTTTAGTGATTCAAAGAGGCATAACATGGGGACGTTGATTGTGAGATGGTACGTGCTCAGATATCCTCAGGGTAGGCACCTGATGGATTTTCTAAAGGTGGGGAGTACATCATTCTCTTTGGAGGATGGACCATGGTACCAATTACACTACAGGAGGAGGTGTTGAGGGAGTTCCACACTTCCCATCTAGAGGTACATCCAGGAGTGACGAAGATGTATTAGGACCTCAGACGACATCACTGGTGGCTAGGTATGAAGAAGGCAGTTGCAGAGTTTGTCTCACGATGCCTCCCTTGTCAGCAAGTGAAGGCAGAGCACTAGGTTCCAGTAGGCTTGGTTCATCCCTTAGAGGTCCCAGAGTAGAAGTGGGATGGGATATCCATGGATTTTATGATGGTGCTTCCATGTACATCCAGGGGTCACGACTCTATTTGGGTGATCGTAGACCGACTCACCAAGTCAGCCCACTTCGTACCGATCAGAGAGCAGGGATTAGTAGAGAGTTTGGGACGCCTTTATATACAGAAGATCGTACGGCTTAATGGTGTTCCATCGACGATCGTATCTAATCGAGATGGCCATTTCACTTCCCGTCTATGGAAGGGGTTGCAGGAGGATTTTGGGACGCAGCTTCGTTTGAGCACTGCCTTCCATCCTCAGACAGATGGCCAGACTGAGAGGACCATTCAGACTCTCAAGGACATGCTTCGTACATGAGTCCTTGACTTTGGTCTGAGCTGGGAGGATCACTTTCCCTTGGTAGAGTTTGCATATAAAAAAAACTACCACTATAACATCGGGATGTCACCTTACGAGGCAATTTAAGGCCGACCTTGCAGATCGCCTTTGTGTTGGACTGACCCAGGGGAGTCAGCACTTGTAGGACCAGAGATGGTGCAGGCTACGACAGAGAAGGTACAGATCATATAGGAGTGAATGAAGACTATACAGAGCAGACAGAATTCCTATGCTGATAGAAGATGGATACCACTGGAGTTCGAGGATGGTGACCACGTCTTCCTACGGGTCTCACCTCGACGAGGTCAACGGAGATTTGGATGAGGTGTCAAGTTATCTCTGCGATTCATCGGACCTTTTCAGGTCCTCAGCAGGGTAGGCGAGGTGGCTTACTTCTTGGCTCTCCCACCTCAGTTGCACCGGGTGCATGAATTCTTCCATGTATCTCAACTGAGGAGATACGTGCACGACTCGTCCCACATCATCGACCACGGGGAGCAGGACATCGATGACGGGGCAACATTCATGGAGTTTCCAGTGGAGATTGAGGATCGACAAGATCGGGTCCTATGTGGATGGTCGATTCCTCTGGTGCGTGTTCACTGGAAGCACGGGAACCTCTAGAAGAGCACATGGGAGTGGGAGGCTCAGATGCATGCTCAGTACCCCCTTTTGTTTCCCTAGTGTGTATTGTATCTTTTGGGGACGTAAATCCCTGAGTTGGGGAGAATTTAAAGACCCGAAAATCCTATGTAAAATTTTTTCTTAAATACATGGGAATTTTACGAGTCCGCAGTTTCTGACGGTGCCTGATTCTGAGGCCCGGTGTGCCCGGAATCAATTTCTGAAGTTTTGTTCAGGTACTTTCAGTAAACATATGTGAAGGATTTTATATCTGTTGAAACATTGCTCGGAATTGAAATCTGAGGACACTGATTAACTCGCAGCGCTAGTATTCTCTTAAGGATACCTTTACCGTATTTGCGTTTTTTCGAGAGCGGAAGTTAATTTTGGGGGTTTTCTAAAGAAAATAAATAAAAATATGACTAACATATTTTTATGTAGGTGGTAGTTAATTTCTCCAAAGAGAATTTGAAGGTGGGTCCCACCCCCACATAACCTCCCATGGGAGGATATTATGTGGTGGATCCCACACGAGCTCAACTCCCATAAACCCCCCTTTTGAACCCCTTGAGCTCCCCATTAATAGGGGAAACTCTTGGAATTCCCCTTAATGGTGCCAACACAATTAATTAATGACTTAATTAATTAATTGGAGTGTTTGAATTCTTTTGAATTAATTATTCCAACATTAAAATAAGTGAACTTATTCTTTTATTTTGGGTTGGAATAATCGTTGGAGATATTGGGAGAACTCTTGGAAGATCACCATCCTCTCAATGAAGAACACTCCTCGTCTCCGAAGAACATGAAGCAACATCTCTACCTTCTTCAATCGAAGCAAGGAAGGGAAGCACTGCTTCCCACGAAGTACATCGAGGGCATCTTCGTCACTCATCTTCACCAAGATCTACCTCCTCCAACATTGACAGAACGATGTCTGTCTTCCGCGACGTCCGTCTTCCACGACTCGTCATCGTACAACGACAAATATGAATTGGATTGACGATGAATTACACCCGCGTACTTCGATGTTTATTTTTGGATTGACGATGGACAAATTGTTATCACCTAACACGGAGGGCATGGGCCGAACAAACACGGCCCGACGTCCCTCCGTTGAATCTAGTTTGGTTGACGTCAGAGGTGGAGCCAAAAGGGAGCAGTGCCATCGCACCACGCCAGAGAAGAACCACAACTGGGAGGTCTACAGTGGATGAAGAAGTGCAGCGCCGTCGTGCCATGCGGTGGAGCCGAAGGCCGTGGCCAGGTCGAGCCATAGCGGTGGTGGTGCGGTGCCGTCACGTTGCACGGAGGGCAGCAAGACCACGACGTCGTCGCGCCGTGGTGGAGGTGCGAAGGCGGCCGGCCAAGCCGTCCGCCATGGATCTGGACCGTGGGATGACTATCCGGCCAACTGGTCGGCCCACTGGAGAACCACGGCACCTGCAGGCGCCGCGTGGAGGAGGAAGCGGCCCGCGTCCGCGAGCCGCTCGGCTGGGCGAACTGGCCGGCCGAGCAGAGGATGAGGCGGCACCGCTTGGTGCCGCCGAGAGAACTAGACTGGCCCGCAGTGCGGGCTGGGTCCGCAGGTGGGCCACACCCCACCGGGCCAGGCTGACCCCCAGCCGGGTCCGGCCGACCCGCCAGCCCACTGGGCTTGACGGGTCGGGCCCGCCTTCGCTTAAATGCGAATAACTTCTAGACAGCGCGTCTGATCGACGCGCCGTCTGCGGCACTGGGACCCTCGCAAAGAGGCAGTCCTTTTGGGATACTCTAAGTAAGTTTTGGACAAATTTGGAAAATTTTCGGGTTGGATCGAACGTAAAATCCAACTGGGCCCTTGAAACGGAAATGCCAATAACTCTCAGACCAGGCGTCCGATTGACGCACTGTCTGTCGCGTTGGGTTCCTTATGATGAGATAGAACTATGGGATACATCAAATCAGGACTTTGTGATATTTGATGTATCGACACTTGGATTGAGGAGAGGACCCTCCTGGAATCGAGCATGTTGTGTGCGGGAACCCTAGGGCTGGCTGCGACAACTACTGTACCGGAATCCTATGTGGGTTCGACAGCGATGACTACTGTACAAAAATCCATTGTGGGTTCGACAGCGATGACTACTGAACTGGGATCCTCCATGGGTCCGACAGTTCTGACTTCTGTTCCTGTATCCTGTGTGGGTCCGACAGAATAGCTGGTCATGTATCCTGTGTGGGTCCGACAGCTTAGTTGGTCATGTATCTTGTGTGGTTCCGACAACTTAGATGAATCAGTGACTACATCTGATCATCTCTATCACTCTACAAAATATGTATACCTGTGTGAGCTAAGTCTTGACTTTCTATCATTTATCTACGAGGTGTTTTACTTTACTTCATGTGTGGACTGGGTTGTGTTTGGTCTCGAGAGTTGGAGTCGGACTGTGATAGGTAACTTAGGTATATGTATAGGCATATACCTAATAGGGTTGGTTGATACTTAGTGATTGTATCTTTCTTATATGGTTTATCCTTAATGGATTCTGGGAGACCTTCGGGGGTCTCGGGGTCCCTACTGAGTATTGTTATACTCACCCCTGCACGGGCTATGCTCTCACTTTGTTGTGTTGGTTACAGACGATGGACAACATTGATCGAGGTAGAGAGTTATAGAGCTGGACGGTACTTGGAGGTGGACCAATTTGGTGAGACGTACATGGAGTGGACGAACGGGCCTGGGGTGCTGAGGAGGCCATCTGTACCCACCCTTCATATGGGATTTCTGGAGGATGACTCAATAGTTGTTGTTTTACCTTTCTACAGTTGTACTAGTTTTACAGTTGTTTGTACTTTACTGTTGGGCTTGTATTTCTGTCCCCCTTCCTTTCAGCACTTTCTTTTGTATACATTTTTACTTAGTGTTTAATTCCAGTTGCGTACTCTGTTGTTGTTTTTTACTTATTAAAGGTAAGGCCCTCCCTTTTTATCAGGATTACGCCTTTGGTGCTAGTCACTAGCCCCTAGCCTATGGAAGGCGGGCTTGGGGTAGTCACGGCATAGGTCCCGAAGATGGGTCGTGACAACTTGTTTAGATGTTATTCTTGTTTTAATAATAAACCACTCAGGTGCTTTATTAAAAATTTGGAATTTTTCACCATATTTTTTCAAGAACATCAGGCCTCGAATTCTTATGCCATCTCAGTTTCTGGTCTTGGAATTTTCCCAATTAATTTATAAAAATAAAACCGAATAAAATCCAATTCATTACAAATGTTTCTCCAATCGATGATTTGAACACAGTATCTATTATAGTAATGTAATTAATTTATTGTTATTTTTATACATTACTAAAAATCTTGATAGTTTTTCTTATAATTATTAATTATTCTTATGATCGAGTTATGAAGATAAAACATTTGGATGAGATTTACCAACTTAGGTAAGAAAATTATTATCGATCCCTGTTTTCATTATCGCATGAGTTCTACTCTAAAAAGAAGAGAAATGATGATAGAAAACATATTGATTTGAAGGAAAATCCTAAAATCAATGAAAGATTTTTGAATCCTTACGGTTATTTTTTATATGGTTTATGTAATTTTCATTCATGTTTCTCATGTTTTCTTTGAAATGAGTTGTATTAATCGAAACTTAGAGAAGTCCAAATTTCTATGGACATAACTTTTGATCCATAACTCTATTTTAGCTTCAAGACCAGCCAAATATAAGCTTATAAAATTATCTAAAACTTTATAAGAATATTTAATGTTAGTTATTTAAAAAAAGATGTCAAAAATTACCTATCACATCAGTTCTTGAAAAATAAAACTGATGCTAAAACACTTCTATGAAGTCTTTTAGTATTGTTTTTTCATGAACCAACGTTAAAATATGGTTTTTAATGTTTTTTAATGAATAAAAAAAGGTTAAAAAATTTCCATGAGGACTTTTAACATCATTTTATATCAAAAATATAAGTTAAAACCCATATGTAATCATACTTTCGATATTGATTTTCCAAAAAACTGGCATCAAAATGTAAAATTTTTATATTTTGACACTGATTTATAAAAACAGACATCAAAAGTCACATTTTTAATGTCGATAGCTTCAAGTTCGGTTAAGAACTGACATTAAAATTAAAAAAAACAATTTTAAAGACAATTTTTCTACTATTAATCTCTTCTCAATTCACCTATGTTCTCTTTTTTGTTTTCAATTAGAGCCACTGAAACCTTCATAGTTTCTTCAAATTATAAATCTCATTGGATAACCATAGTTTACCCATTGATATTGTCCAGTTATTGGGGGTGTATTCTTTCATTTTTTGTTAAAACTCTACTTCTACTCATTTTGGTAAACATGTAAACAAAAAGGATAGAAATCAAGAAGTTCGATGAAGAGAGTGAATTTAATCATTAGAAAACAAGGATGAGATCTTTTTTGGTTCAATAAGGGATCATTGATGCCCATAGTGGGCCAAATAAAACTATTATAAATATGAATGAAACTGGATTGACTTCTACTGAATATCAAGATGTTCCCCCAAATGTCTTAGATAATGCACAAAACTCTTTACTTCTTACGTTAGGAAATAAATTTCATAGAGAAGTTTCCTATGAATCTACTACTACTGGTATATGTATTAAAGTTGAAAATTTTCATATAAAAACTTCTTTAGTAAGTAGGATTTATAAAAAACTAAAATTTTCACATTTAAAATGAAATCTGGTAGTTCAATTAAGGCCTATTTAGATAAATTTAACAAATTTATGTTAGATCTATCGATATAAATGCAACTATTGATGATGAAGATTGAGAAATGAAACTTCTAATTTCTTTAGATAATTACAAAATCACCTTAGTATGAGCCCTAATGTACAGTTGTGACTCTTTTATCCTTAAAGAGGTTAAGTCTACCCTTATCTAGAAATAATTTCATTCTAAACCAAAAATAAAAGTTGAGGCACAAAGTTTGTTTACTAGTGGTAGACCTCAATTTAGGGGTAAAAATAAATATTTTGATAATGATAAAGGAAATAATAATAATCAACACAAAAATAGGTCTAATTATAGGGAATAAAAAATGGTTTTCTTTCATTATGGTAATCACACTATGCCCAAATATAGGAATCATAATCAAGAACTTGAAACTAAGAATCCCAATAATCAGTCCCTTTTAGTTTACTCTGGTTATGAAACAACCAAGGTGTTAAGTGTGTTTATCCATACTCTCAATAATGAGTGGTTACTTGACTCAGGATGCTCATTCCACATGTGTCCTTTTAGATATTCATTCCTATAATTGTTAGATAGAGTAGAAGAAGATGTAATCTTAGAGAATAATAAGAGGTGTAAGGTAGAGGGAAGAGGTTCTATTTTAATAGAACTAGATGAACATTCCATCATCACTTTGCTTAATTTAATGTGGGTTCCCAACCTTCATATAAACCTAATTTCCTTAGGGATTCTAGACAAAAATGGGTTCACATTTAGGTTTTAAATAGGATATCTAAAAATTTCCAAAGGATCTATAACTATCATAAATAGTTCTCTCATTAATGGGTTGTATGTTTTGAATAGAAATACACATTCAAGATAGTTGGGTAGTGTATATACCACTAATAATGAAAATAATCATCTATAGAATACATTATTATGGAATGTAAGCTCCAAGGGTCTAGAGGAACTTAATAATAAAGAGTTGTTGAGAGACATCAAACTAATAAACCTTCCATTTTGTGAAGGTTATGTGAAGATAAAGGATAAGAGAGTCAACTTTAATAGGTCAAGTTATAAAGCTTCCTACCCCTTAGAATACATGAATTATATCCCATGGGAACTAGCTAGGACTACCCCTCATGGTGTACGTTCTTATTTTTTTCACTTTTATATATGACTTCTCAAGAAATTTCCAGATTTATATTCTGAAAAACAAATCTGTTGTTTTTCAGACCATTAGAACCTAGAAAATTTTAGTTCGAAATTAGGTTGGGAAATGGATTAAAACTATGAGAATTTATAATAGATTAGAGTACATATTCCCTAAATTTATTCAATTCTATAAATATAAGGCTGTTAATAGACACCAGACTGTTAGGGAAACCCCCCCCCCCCCAACAAAATGTTCTTTCAGAAAGAACGAATAAAACCAATTTAGAAAGATTCTGAAGCATGATTACATGCTTATGTATCCCTAAATATTTTTGGGCAAAGGCTTCAACTAAACTATTTTACCTCATAAATATATTTACTTATTCATACAATCAATTTAAAACCCTAGAAGAGTTATGGAATGGTAATCAACCTTCTTATAGCTAATTAAGAGTTATTTGTTACACTACTTATTCTCATGTTAAAACTAATAATCTTTAGCCTAGATATCTTAAATGTGTATTTGTGGGATATCAAAAGGGTGTAAAAGGTTATAAAATTTTTCTTGATAAACTATGTTACCAAAAATGCATCATAAGTAGGGATTTGGTGTTTCGTGAGTCATGTTCTCCCAAATCCAAGTTTGTCACAACTGACAATAGTGATCCAACCTTTGAATAGGCTGAAGAAAACAATCATCTAGCTCATTTTGAGGAATATGTTTACTCTCCTATACCTGATATGCAACCCATAACCTAGTAAAATTCTAGCTCGAGTTATGGTTTAGATTCTAAAACAGAACCTCATGTCAATAGTAAAGACTATAAATTGACCCAAGGTAGAGTTAAGAGAGTTCCTAGACCTCCTGATTGGTTTGTCCAGTATGATATGGATTATTATGCCTTTCATGTTTCCTAGGATCTAGATAATTATGGTCATTATACCTATAATAAATCCCTTAATGAAAAATTCTCTAAACATTGGGTATTTTATATAGATAAAGAAATTAGTTACTTATAAAAATCACACCTGGTATATTCTGAATAAACCACCCAATACTAAATTAATTGGTTTTAAGGGGATTTAGAAAAGTAAAGAAGACAATACTTCTAGAAATAAAATAAAATTTAAATAAATACTATTTAATAAGGGATTACTTCAAAAAAGAGAGAATATAATAATCTAAAAAAATCCTCAATTGTTAAAAATTATTTAATAATGATTCTTCTTGATTTTTCTACTTATAATGGACTTCATATTGAACAAAATGATGTTAAAACCACCTTTCTTCATGAATATTTGAATGAGAATCATTACATGAATCCTTCTTATGGATATTCTAAAGAATTAAAATTAAATCAAGTTTTAATTTTGAATAAATCATTATATGGTTTAAAACAAGCCTCAAGGAAATGGTATAATATTTTTGACTCTTTTATGCTTGATAAACATCATACTATGAGTAAATATGATTCTTGTTTATATTATAAATAAATTAAAAACTATATGATTTATTGGTTCTTGTATGTTGATAAAATGATCATAATTTTCAAAAACAAGAGTCTCATTACTATTTTAAAATCTCAATTAAAATGCATGTTTGAAATAAAGGACTTAGGTGCAGTTAATAAAATTCTAGGTGTTGAAATAATTAAATAAAGACCTAATAAACTACTACAGTTATCAAACATACTTATATTTTAAATATTCACAAGAGATATCAGTTTGAATATCTCAAACCTGTTAGTGTACCTCTTAGACATCACTTTAAATTATCATTGACTTAATCACCTACTTATACTGATGATATAGAGATTATGTATACAATATTATATTCTAACATTATTGGAAGCATCATTTACTCTATGATTTTCACAAGTCCTGACATTACCTTTGAAACATATACCCTTATCATATTTATGGGCACTCTAGTGGAGACAAATTTTCATGCCCTAAAATAGATAATTTGATATTTTTCTTGTAGATCTAATTTTTCTTTATGTCATGGTAAAATTTTGGATACTTCTACATTAATATTTGGATATGTATATGTTGATTATATAGGTAATATTAATACTAAAAATCATTGAATGGTTATGTTTTCATTACTTATAGAGGCCCAATTTCCTAGAAATGTAGCATGTAGTCAATGGTTTCCCTTTAAACCACATAATTAGAGTATATAGCCTTAATTGAGGCTATTAAAAAATCCTTATGGCTGAAAGGTTCATCTAGTAAACATAACCTTTATAATTATTCTAGTAATGTTTATTTTGATAATCAATATGCCCTATATTTATCCAAAAAATTAGTATTCCATGTTAAATCAAAAAACATAGACATTATACTATATTTTATTAGAGATATTATAGAATCTGAAACTATGGGCCTCTGACTTCAGGCCTTGGCCTTCAGCCAATCCATTCCTGAGGCCTATATGTGAAACCCATGTTTTATTAGAATTTTCAATATAGAAAGCCATGCTGTATGGATTCCTGGATGTTGATCCTTCCTTCCACTCATGTGATCCTCATCATCCACCTAATTTGGAACACTCATTTTTTTCATTTTGTGTTTTTTTCAGCATTTTCTTGTGTCTCACTCTAATTAGGTGTTCTTTTGTAGACTTTGGATTGTGTCGTAGGGAATTGATCTCCCCTATTCACTCATCTCTTTAGCATTCAGTCTAGATTCCTTCTATCGCAATAGGTGTGTTCTCACTCTCATTTTTGATACTCAATCCCTAGCCTAGAAATTCTAGTTCCTCATTGGTAAATCTTTATGCCTATCCTTCTATCTGGTACACTCCTGGTGTAACATTTCTAATAGATCTTTGACAATGGAATCCTTTATTCAAGAAAAAACCTGGTCGATTACCTAAGTGAATATCATTAGATTACTAGTGTGTAACTCTATGAGAACATAAATCATCAGTGAGCATGTAGATTTGATATATTAGTTCAAAAAAGGCTAAAATTGATCAAGACTACCAAAATTCTTTATGTCCAACATTGTATTCTATAAATACATTTCCTCTTTTGAGCATCAATAAAATGCATGTGTAGTTGGTGTTGTTCACATGCATGTAGGTCCCAATGGGACTAAAGCATATAAATCCTTATTTTCATATTCTACTTTCTTTTTTCGTATTGAATGTTCAATTTATATTCTATTTGACTTATGTGTTCAAAATCACCAGTTCGATCCTTTGGTTTTCATGTGTTCTTCCTACTTTCAGTGCACCCTTACCCCTACATGATCTTTGATAGGAATTTCTGTGATTGTTAATTGGTAGGATTTATTTATTTTAATCTTATAGTGACTCCATTTTATGTTCAAGGAATCTATCATATGGATTATCTATCCTACCCCTTACAGTTCGGTAAGAATTAATTTATTATATATAATTTAATTTATCGAATCTCAACTGATTGAATAAGTGGCACATATCACACCCACTAGTGGAAATACATGTCTGATAGATCATGCTAAATATAATTAACTGTGTAGTGCACTATCCTGTATATTATTTTCTAACTAAAATTTATCATTTAAAGTAAGGATAAATGTGTTTCCCCTAATAAAGGAAACCCCACTCCAACACACTTTTCAATATACAATTCAAACAAATCATCTCCTTTAGGAAACTAAAAATAAAAAATTATTCAAATATTTTTTACACTTAAAAATACAATATCAATTATGATTCATTTGGATATTATGGGGGATCTATTTGAGTCTAGTGTTTCCTAACTATACTATAGATGAGATACTATTGCATAATTTATTAAAAAAATAATTTTCCTATGAAGAAAAAACAGTTTTGTTTTCTGTTTAATTAAGGGGGTGTGGTTTGTATAATTTCAACCACCACACCACTTTCTTTTAGTACTCTTCATATTGTCCTGGTTATAGAGGAACCCATGGATATATTATTACAACTCATTCCCCATCACAATGTAGTGTAACATGCATTATGTTAAGTAAAATGAAGGGTTCTCAACTTCCACAACCATTACTTACGTGGAATCCTTTTTAACTTCTAGATCTTGTTACATTGTTTATATATTATAAATTTCATCATGGTTAAATTTAGTTAAAATCATAGTTTGAATGAAATTAAAACAAGTTGAATCATTATAGAAATATTCCCCTTCAACAAGATCAATTTGGAATATATTTCTATCGATAAGGCCATTGGGAATTCAATCTCTATGAGAGCATATTTTTCTTCTTCAACAACCTCTAAAGACACCCATGTGTTGACCAAATATAAAATATAAAATAATTGGGAGGTAATAATCATTTCAATTTCAATAATATCATAAATTAATGAGATTAAGAAAATATTATCTCCCTAAGTAGGATCAAATTCAATTTTATTTTTTTTTCTTAGTGAATCTTGGAGTTGAGTTTTAAAGTTTAAGGTAGATATTCAATCACCTCTAATAGTTCTTTAAATTCCATCACCTAAGTGGTTTCCTCTTCCAAAAAAATAAAGAGGTAAAAAGGTGGTGATTTTTTATTTTTAATTTATATGAGATCACTAGACATTTTAACTTCTAAAAAATTTACCCAATATTATTTCAAATCGATCCCTCAAAATAACATCAGATTTTAATTAGTTATTTTCATCCCCCTATGGGAATGGTATGAACTAGTTTAAGGATAATACATTTATAATTTCATCCTCACAAGGTTTTACAATTGAAAAAAATTAGAGGAATAAACTTTGATTCTTCCATTCCTTGAGCCTATTTTTGAGATTCCAATTCCTTAAAGGAGTGGAAAGAATTTTCTTTACCTACGCTTCTTTAAGTATTATGAAATTTAAGTTCCAAATTATCTCATAACAACTAGGGGGGTTGAATCAGTTGTTCACTTTTTATAAGTTTCAATAATTTTTAAAACTTAACCCTTGCAACCTGTTAAGAGCTATTTATTTATAAAAATTGAGTAAATATTCATTCATGAAAAAGTAGGAAAGCAGGTAAAGAATACAAGATTTAAAAGGTTCGGCCTCAATGTGAGAACCAATATCCTTTCGATATCCACTCCCATGGGTCTATGGAAATTCACTATTAATAAGAAGTAATTACTACTTGTGTCAAATATCATTAGACACCTTCTACCTCCCTATAGGAAATATTATATGACTCCTGTAAGTTTACAATTTTTTCTTATAAAAAAATTGATCCAAACAAAAGAATAAAGACTTTTTTAAAACTTCTCCACAATTTCTTAGTTTAAATCCTCAATCTAAATTTGGCTAGATATAATTTTCTCAATCCGATGAAGTCAATACTATTATCCCTTACTCAATATGCACTGCTAAAATTATTCTCAGAAACTCAATATGATGAAATCAATACAACAAATCCATTCTCAATATAAAAAACTCAAACTCTACTCAAATGCTCAATATGATCTTCTTCAGTCCGATTGACTCAATCTGATTGACTCAATACAATCTTCTCAATATGATCTTATTCAATCTAGTAAACTTACATTCATTTGTATGATCCTCCTTGTGAGATCTCTAGATGTAAATGACTTTCACGTGATTTCTTTAGTGCTCCGCCTTTTCCACTTAAGTGAAAAGTTGATAATGAGTGAATGATCTGATTAAGTATTTATAGGCGACTTAGAAAACAAAAGCGCGGAAGCTGAAAACTTTCCCTACTTTCTCAAATTTTAAAACATTGAAAATATATCACATTTAAAGTTCAACTTTGACTTCTTTTATTCTCCTTAGATTTCATTGATATTTACATAAAATTTAATTTCAAGTTTGACCTCTTCAACTCTTTATAAAACTCCTGGAATCTTATTTTTTAGTCTTCTTCATAATCATATCATTATGAATTTTCTTCCTTATCATCTCATTACAAGTTTGTTTCCTTCTCAACTCATTACCAATTATATTTCCTTCGCAGATTATTAAGAATCCATTTCTCTCTCAGATCATTACAATTTCTATTTCTTTCTCAACTCATTACAATTTGTATTTATTTATCAGCTCATTATGATTTTGTTTTCTTTCTCACCTCATTATGATTTCTGTTTATTTCTCATCTCATGAGGATTTCTGTTTATTTCTCATCTCATTACGATTTCTATTTCTTTCCCTAGTCATTAAGATTTATGTTTCTTTCTCATCTCATTACATTTTCTATTTTTTATCAACACATTATGATTTCTGTTTATTTCTCATATTATTATTATTATTATTTCTTTCTCAGCTCATTATGGTTTCTATTTCTTTCTCATCACATTACAATTTTTATTTCCTTCTCAGGCCATTATGATTTTTGTTTCTTTCTTAGCTCATTATGACCTATCTTTATTCTTCATCTCATTACAATGTAATTCCCATTATGATGGATTTTCCTATGATGATGGAAATCCCATTACAAGGATTTTTCCATGATGACAGAAAGTATTCAATGATGAATCCACTTACCAACTTTGAACTTCTTAAAACTTCATCAGCGTCATACATTCTAACTTCTGGATATGAAATTCTATGATCATATTTCTTGAATCCGATGAAGAGTTTTTCTTTATCACATGAACCAATTCAATCATTACAATTCCTCCATTTCTTAAAATGATTTTATCATTATATTTTTCATGATTTTTGAGAACTCCATGATCAGCAAAACATCTCCTAACTTAATTTAGAAATCATGAAAAATTTATGACTCCTGAATTCACAATATTCTTTCAAAAATATTCAATGGTAATATGCCTTATTCACTCAGTAAATTCTTTCTTACTCTGATTATGAAAAAGGAAAACTTCTATCAAACAAAGAATTCTACCTCTGATTCTTCTAGATTCAATTATCATAATATGATCTAGATGGATCCAATTATTTTTTCAACTTTTTACTTTCTTACAAAAGCTCATTACAATGGACTGGGTCTTATTCTGGAATAATAAAACTAATCTTTTACAAAAAGGTTAGTTGTCAACAAATACAAAAACTTTGTTAAAATAATTTATCATAAAGGTTCTTCAGTCTCCTCCTTTGGATTTGTTAACAACCCTTGTTAACGAATTTTTCAACCCTCAAAAATTTTTCATAACACAAATTTTGTAAACAAATCAATATTTTTTTTACTTTTATCAAAAAATATCCTTTCTCAAAAAATATTGTCCTGAAACCACACTACTGGATAAAGTATTGTTTCTAAGAAATTTTTTCCCTCAGTGGAAAGAAAATTTTACATACATGTAAATATAAACTCTCCCTCACTTTTATCTTTTTATCCATAACTTTTCTTTTTCTCTCCCCCATTATACGACAACCACATCTTCATATTAATTTAAGAAATATAAGTAAAAAATCATTACGAAGTAAAAAAGTTGTTACTTTATCTACCCCTTTGTCAACATAATCCAAATCATGGTGGGGTGATTCCTTATGCAGTTTAGGAAGAAATGGGAGGAGTTTGAACATGAAGTTATAGCCTCAATTCCACAAAACATTCTTTTGGAATTTCTTTTGTAAAGATATCATCAATATGATACTTTTTCAAAATGTATTCCAGCAAAGCATCTTCAGCAGAAACTTTCTATTTAATAAAGTGAAACTTTATATCAATGTGTTTTGATCTTGAATGTTGGATAGGATTCTTAGAAATATTAATTGAACTCTAATTATAACAAAGTATATTCAATGGTTTAGAAACTTTTACTTTAAAATCATCCAGCTGAACTTTCATATACATCATTTGAGTACAAGCCTATATAGCCACAACATATTTGGATTCAGTTGTGCTTAATGTTATTGAACTTTGTTTCTTACTATTCCAACTCATACAACATTCACCCAAGAAAATATTTCTTCCTAAGGTTGATTTCCTATCATTACAATCTTCATCCCTGTCACGAACCAACCCGGGTCGACCCCGAACTGGTCACCCGAGTCGGTCCGCGGCATGGCCCGAGAGGCGTTCCCGATCCTCCCGGGCTGGCGACAAGCACCAGGGCATCACAGAGTACACGTGGGAACGATTTCTCCCAATAAAATTTATTAAGAAGCAGAAATAAAGAAACGACAAGAAAATAAAACAGCCAAAAACAGAACTAACATGTCCTCGAACCAAACTCCTCACGACCCCGAGAGTCGATTGTCAGACTACAACTAACTCTCGTCCACGACGAGCAAACTCGAGTCAATCCTGCAACAGAAACTAAAAACAAGAAAACACTATAGGCGTGAGTATTAAAACTCAGTAGGCTAGCCCGATAAATCTATTCCCAAAGCACTACCATTAAAAGAAGAATCTACCAACTTCAAGTTTGAACTACATTATAGAAAATATGGGTTTTCACACACACATGCTTTCCATCTTGAAAACAAGTAACAATCCATTGCCCTTTTTTTTAATTTAGAACAAGTTTAATGTTGAAAGAAAGAGGTGAATTGCATCTTAAAACATTTTGCAAAAATTTTGAAAAAAACCAAACTTTAGCTGTTAGTCAAAAATAAAATCACACACAACACACACTAAGGGCAATGGGAAAAAGTGGAACACAAGGGTCGGCACCCAAACTCGACCTCTCAATCGTCTACCATATACAAATAAACACTAAAAGAGACATGGGTCGAACCTAGGAGATCGTGAACAAACCAGAACGTACTATACATGTGACTCATCCTGAAGGCATGCCCTAACTCGATGATGTCATAACGCCCTAATGCCCGGCATAGCCCTACATGGCCTAACCGAGGGGCCCAATCCCCATAGCAGCAATAACTCAGTATTCCCCTGCTATGGAGCCACTAGCCAGTGCGTGATCTAAACTAGTGCAGCAATCGTTCTCAGATAATTCACTCAATATGCTAGGTTCCCATGTCAACACATATAATAAAAGAGTAGTGCATCCCTAATGTAAAACTAGTCAAGATGCACAAGCATCACATACTCCGCTCACCAAATCAACAAACACAAAAGATCACTCCAAAGAGACTTTTCAAAACATTGATTTCATTAAAAGTACCAAACGGGCCTCATGTACTTGATCAATACCAAATCAATTCCAAAAGAAGGATCAGACGTCGTCACATTTAAAACCATAAAACACATTTAAAATCTCATTTAGGTAGACCAAATCACCATTTTAATTCTGGAGCGCAAACATAAGGGCCAAAGGGGCATTTTCAATATTGCGCAACAGCTAATCATGAAAAGAAAAGCTTCCGGTATGATGCAGAGAAAGAATCAGTTCCAATTCCAGCAGTATAACTACTCTAGAAATAATAATATTTAAATACTACTTCCAATTTGATGAAAATTAATTAAATGACAAGAAATAAGTAAATTCTAAATTCAAAGGCAAGTGCAGTGGGAACCTACCTCAACTCGCTACCCAGTCACAACGACGCGATACGCCTCGCACAAGCAAACAAGAAACGCATGTCGACAGTTCTGATATCACGGAATTACCTCGCCAGCTCGCTACAACAAAAGTAAAACATTTAAAAACACATAAACACTGAATTAAAATAACTCTAATGAATAAACAATGAAAAACCATCCCAACGCATTTTCAAAACATAACTTGTAGCATCTGCATTATTTACTAAACCGCCTCAAAGTTTATAAGAAAATTCCAAGAATAACATATATAAAACCACTCTTCACACACACGCATCATTTTGAGACAATTCGCACACCAAAGTACCACCAAAACACAATCTGCACCTCATTTATAAGTCAACAAATCATTAAAACATTTTATAAAACAATTATAAGTAACAATGGGAGACTCTCCTACCAAGAACACGCCCAGAGACAACTTCAACGGTCAAACGCACACCAAAACACTATTTAAACCCAAACGCACACCCAAACTCTTAATCCAAGATTTGCATTTCAAAATTAATTTAATAAACCATTGACATAGTTATCAAAACATTTCAAAAAAAAACATTCCGCATCACGCCCGCACCCCGCAATTAATCCATAGAACTCATTTAAAAAAAATCAAACAAGAAAATCCAAACTCATACATTAACGTAAAAGCATGGAACTAACTCAATTGACGATAAATCTTCCAAAATTGGGGCGAAGCACTATTCGCACCCCAATCGCTTGCGCGGAAGACTAAAATCAACCAATAAGAACCAGCAATTGGACATTACCCCTAAAAATTGAAACCCTTAACCGAAAAAAAAAGAAAGAGATCAAACCATACAAGGGGGAAGGTCGGGACCGTCGCTGGATGGAGCACGAGCAGGGAAGTTGGACGGAGGAGGAGGTTGTGCGGGCGGCAGCCGGCGGCAGCCGGCGATGGCGTCGGGGTTGGAGGAGGCCGGCTGGACGGAGGGAGCGCCGCCGGAGGAGGGTGCTGCTGGGGCGGCTCGGCCGAAGGAGCAGGGCGGGTGAAGGCCGGGACACCAGAGGAGGCCGGCGGAGGGAAGTCGGCCGGGGCGCTTGCGGAAGGAGTGGGGAGACCGGGATGCCGGCTGGGAGGAGGCGCGGCGGCCGGTGGCTGGGGTCGAAGGGCAAAGGCAGGCCGGCGACGGGGAAGCCGGGGACCGGGTCACGCACAGCGAGGGAAGGGGAGGGGCGGCCTACGCGCGACGGGGGGAAGAGTGTAGGGTTAGAGGAGAGAAGGAAAAAAAAAGAAAAGAAGAAAAAGAATAAGAGAAAAAAAAAAGAGGAATAAAAGAAAAGAAAAAAAGGAATAAAATAAAAGGGAGAATAAAATTAAAACGAAACAAAATAAAACAATTTAACTTAATAATAATACTAATAATAAATTTGTTAATTAATTATAATCGCAATAGTTATTATAAATATACATACACATATTTACATATAACTAAACATACATGAAACATGCGAACGTATATATAAACCTATATAAATATATATATATATATATATATAAATACATAAACATATTGATAATAATAATATTAATAATTATTATTATTATTATAATTACAAACATATATATACTCATATGCATAAACACATTTACGCATAAACATATAATGTTAATAAATATATATACATCAGCATACGTGTATATATACACATATAAACATACATATATGCACATTACGTTAAAAATAATATTAATAATAATAATAATAGTAATAATAATAATAATGATAATAATGTATAAACATATAAACACATACAACCATATTTGCACATAAACATATATAACATATAACATATAACCTTACAGCATATAAGCATATAAAACATGTGTATATATTACATAAGCACATATAACATATATGTATCAACACATATAAACCTATGTACATATATATATATATTTATTTATTAATTCGCTAAATCAACTAATCTAATTAATATTAAAATTAGATGACCGCGCGGCATTTTCCCACCGTATGGTTCCAAGCGGACTGCAAGCAGGCCACGCGTCTTAGACTTAAGGAGTTCGCGCACTATCACAAACCATAAACTCATCCCAAAAAATAAAAACTTAGACCGAAACTCGCCCGCACACAAGCAAAAACACCCGACGTTAAGATAAATAAAATAAATAAAGTAAATAACTAAAAATAGGTGTGACAATTCTCCCCACCATAAAGCTTTCTGCCCCCGAAAAGCAATAACAAGATCAAAACCCCAAATGAAAACCGGCATCACTTTACAATTTAAAGAAAAAAGTAAAGAACGACAACAAAGACATCGCGAAACACTCCCAAAAAGGGGAGAGATAAACTAAAAGAACTCATGTAATAGGAACGAATTATCCTCTAAGTGTCGCCCGCCCCCAAAAGTGTGACCACTTCCAGTTGGTCGCTTTAAAGGACGAAGAACTTTAACAATAGCAAAATGAGGCCCAACATACACACACCTTAACACCTTACAACCGAACTCAAACAATTTCTTCATCCTCAATTCAACCTTACAACACAACTTCTAGAACAGCGCCAATAAAAACACAACGACTCTTTTTAAAGAAACGAACAGGTCAAAACCACATCCAACGCATATCTCTTAAAACCTTACTCCAATCTGACACTAGAAACCTCACGCCACAACTCTTTACCAAAAGAAGAATACAGATTTTGGTGACTCTATATAAGACCAACCACAACCCAACCAAAACCCAGAACGAGACTGGGAGATTGACTCGGGAAGTCCGAACGGACTCCCCACCATAAGAAACAAGCTAAATTGAATTTGGTGAGACCCGTGACAGTTATTTCCACCACAAGTGTCAAGTCAGTTCTCGGAATAGGACCAGAACGCCATCACTTGAGACAAAATTCATGATCACAAGAATTTTCAACATGGGGAGGTCAAATGGACTCCCCACCATAAAGCTTTAGAGAAGAGAAGAATAGGAGGACCTCCCGGCATTATCACCAGCCATCACCACCCACGGGTGGGGGGGGGCCTGTCCAACACACCACCCCCACCCGGAAAGCATAAAGCGAGCAGCTCTTAATAAATGAGAGCAACACACGACCAGGCAGTTATTACACATAAACTAGGGATAATGAGAAAAAAAATGATTCTGACTACGCGCACTTACTGAGAACAACACCCTGTCGCAAGACTTCACCTTTCGTTGGAGCTCCCCCGACTACGCGCTAGCTTCACTCCAAGGCCTATGGCTGGAGCTCTGATGAATGAAGCTTCTTCCGGCTTCGCAGTCAGGTTTATGAAACCCCAAAAGCATGACACAAGAACCAGAATTTTTTTTAACAATTACACATCCATAAGATCAAAGGTTTAAAAGAGTTCAGCCACAACCATTCTTTCGACTGAAAGAAAAGAACACCACAAAACAGTACATGTAACGACTACTACATCCATGAAGCATCACGAAAAAGGAAAACATCAAGCTCATCCACCAACATCTCCCTACTCCTGCTGATGGGCTGAAGTGACCTTCGACGATCCAGGTCTGGCTTTAGCGCGCTTCTTGGAAACACCTCGGCAAAATCGCTTCAAGTGACCTAGACGTCCACAGGTGTGGCAGGGTCTTGGAGCACATGGACATGTCGGCCTTTTGTGACCCTGTCTACCACACTAGTGACAGATCACAACATTGCGCTGTGAAGAAGATGACTGAAGGTCTGAAGGCCTCTTGATTCCTCTACCAGCAACACTAGCGTCAGGTCGCTTCTTACTCTTCTTAATAGCATCATCTGAAATGCTTCCCCAAGCTGGAGGATTCACCACCTCAAGTCCTCCTACTAGCTCAGCTTCAGCAAGAAAGGCTTGCTCCACAACATCCGAGAAGGTGGTTAGGTTGAGCTCTTCCACTCTCGAACGCAGCTCAGGTCGGAGCCCAGACTCAAATTGTCGAGCCTTCCCGTGATCATTCGCAACAAACCACTGATCATACGGAACTAGGTCTACAAAATGTCGATAGAACTCCAGTACCGATTCAACGCCCTGCTGGAGACAACACAACTCCATCCTCTTCCTCAGTTTTGTCAACTCAGAGAAGTGTTGTTGGATGAACGATGACTTGAAAAACTCCCATGTCAAATCTTCCCCAGGCTTGTTCCGAGACATGGACTTCCACCATTTCCAGGTTGGACCTTCAAGCATGAAGGTAGACAACTTCACCTTTAATGACTCAGGTAGACCAATGGAACTGAACTTCCTTTCAATCTTCTGCAACCACTCCTCTGCCTCAAGATGCCCTGCTTGTCCATAAAAGAGAGGAGGGTTCAACTTCCGGAACTCCAAAACATAATCGATGGGCTGACCAACTGGAGGATTAACTAAGGATGCACCACCTGAAGCTGCACATTGAGCATCCATCGAGCCTTCGTGGGGGCGAACACTATGGAACAAAGAAACGAGGAACTTGATCAAAACATAACCAATACCATTTGAAATTCAACATTACTCAATGAGTTTCAAAATGAAGGAAAAACCCATTCACTAAAGGGGAAACTAGTAATGATGGTTGACTCGACCATATGGTTGGCGGCCATACGTCAGCCATACCATCGTCACTGAGAGCATTGTAGGGTGAAGTCATCGGCTCCACAAGGCTTGCCAGGCCCTGTGAGCTCATGAAGCTACTTTCCCAACTCCTTTTTCATTTCCCAACATAAAACAATCCAGAAGACCCAAAAGACAGTAACAACCCAAACATCTCATGGTAACTCGAGGTTTAGAATGAGCAAGGGTTCATGACGTCCTTCCCGTTCCAACGCCTCGAGTTTGAGAAACTTTACTCCCTTTACCATGAAAACTCCAAATAGCAATGGGCGCTCTGAAAAACAAGGTCTGCTCAGGAGCCGACCTCCTCTGATACCATTTTGTCACGAACCAACCCGGGTCGACCCCGAACCAGTCACCCGAGTCGGTCTGCGGCATGGCCCGAAAGGCGTTCCCGATCCTCCCGGGCTGGCGACAAGCACCAGGGCATCACAGAGTACACGTGGGAACGATTTCGCCCAATAAAATTTATTAAGAAGCAGAAATAAAGAAACGACAAGAAAATAAAACAGCCAAAAACAGAACTAACCTGTCCTCGAACCAAACACCTCACGACCCTGAGAGTCGATTGTCAGACTACAACTAACTCTCGTCCACGACGAGCAAACTCGAGTCAATCCTGCAACAGAAACTAAAAACAAGAAAACACTATAGGCGTGAGTATTAAAACTCAGTAGGCTAGCCCGATAAATCTATTCCCAAAGCACTACCATTAAAAGAAGAATCTACCAACTTCAAGTTTGAACTACATTATAGAAAATATGGGTTTTCACACACACACGCTTTCCATCTTGAAAACAAGTAACAATCCATTGCCCTTTTTTTTAATTTAGAACAAGTTTAATGTTGAAAGAAAGAGGTGAATTGAATCTTAAAACATTTTGCAAAAATTTTGAAAAAAACCAAACTTTAGCTGTTAGTCAAAAATAAAATCACACACAACACACACTAAGGGCAATGGGAAAAAGTGGCACACAAGGGTCAGCACCCAAACTCGACCTCTCAATCGTCTGCCATATACAAATAAACACTAAAAGAGACATGGGTCGAACCTAGGAGATCGTGAACAAACCAGAACGTACTATACATGTGACTCATCCTGAAGGCATGCCCTAACTCGATGACGTCATAACGCCCTAACGCCCGGCATAGCCCTACATGGCCTAACCGAGGGGCCCAATCCCCATAGCAGCAATAACTCAGTATTCCCCTGCTATGGAGCCACTAGCCAGTGCGTGATCTAAACTAGTGCAGCAATCGTTCTCAGATAATTCACTCAATATGCTAGGTTCCCATGTCAACACATATAATAAAAGAGGAGTGCATCCCTAATGTAAAACTAGTCAAGATGCACAAGCATCACATACTCCGCTCACCAAATCAACAAACACAAAAGATCACTCCAAAGAGACTTTTCAAAACATTGATTTCATTAAAAGTACTAAACGGGCCTCATGTACTTGATCAATACCAAATCAATTCCAAAAGAAGGATCAGACGTCGTCACATTTAAAACCATAAAACACATTTAAAATCTCATTTAGGTAGACCAAATCACCATTTTAATTCTGGAGCGCAAACATAAGGGCCAAAGGGGCATTTTCAATATTGCGCAACAGCTAATCATGAAAAGAAAAGCTTCCGGTACGATGCAGAGAAAGAAGCAGTTCCAATTCCAGCAGTATAACTACTCTAGAAATAATAATATTTAAATACTACTTCCAATTTGATGAAAATTAATTAAATGACAAGAAATAAGTAAATTCTAAATTCAAAGGCAAGTGCAGTGGGAACCTACCTCAACTCGCTACCCAGTCACAACGACGCGATACGCCTCGCACAAGCAAACAAGAAACGCATGTCGACAGTTCTGATATCACGGAATTACCTCGCCAGCGCGCTACAACAAAAGTAAAACATTTAAAAACACATAAACACTGAATTAAAATAAATCTAATGAATAAACAATGAAAAACCATCCCAACGCATTTTCAAAACATAACTTGTAGCATCTGCATTATTTACTAAACCGCCTCAAAGTTTATAAGAAAATTCCAATAATAACATATATAAAACCACTCTTCACACACACGCATCATTTTGAGACAATTCGCACACCAAAGTACCACCAAAACACAATCTGCACCTCATTTATAAGTCAACAAATCATTAAAACATTTTATAAAACAATTATAAGTAACAATGGGAGACTCTCCTACCAAGAACACGCCCAGAGACAACTTCAACGGTCAAACGCACACCAAAACACTATTTAAACCCAAACGCACACCCAAACTCTTAATCCAAGATTTTCATTTCAAAATTAATTTAATAAACCATTGACATAGTTATCAAAACATTTCAAAAAAACATTTCGCATCACGCCCGCACCCCGCAATTAATCCATAGAACTCATTTAAAAAAAATCAAACAAGCAAATCCAAACTCATACATTAACGTAAAAGCATGGAACTAACTCAATTGACGATAAATCTTCCAAAATTGGGGCGAAGCACCATTCGCACCCCAATCGCTTGCGCGGAATACTAAAATCAACCAATAAGAACCAGTAATTGGACATTACCCCTAAAAATTGAAACCCTTAACCGAAAAAAAAAACAAAGAAAGAGATCAAACCATACAAGGGGGAAGGTCGGGACCGTCGCTGGATGGAGCACGAGCAGAGAAGTTGGCCGGAGGAGGAGGTTGTGCGGGCGGCAGCCGGTGACGGTGTCGGGGTCGGAGGAGGCCGGCTGGACGGAGGGAGCGCCGCCGGAGGAGGGTGCTGCTGGGGTGGCTCGGCCGAAAGAGCAGGGCGGGTGAAGGCCGGGACACCAGAGGAGGCCGGCGGAGGGAAGTCGGCCGGGGCGCTTGCGGAAGGAGTGGGGAGACCGGGATGCCGGCTGGGAGGAGGCGCGGCGGCCGGTGGCTGGGGTCGAAGGGCAAAGGCAGGCCGGCGACGGGGAAGCCGGGGACCGGGTCACGCACAGCGAGGGAAGGGGAGGGGCGGCCTGCGCGCGACGGGGGGAAGAGTGTAGGGTTAGAGGAGAGAAGGAAAAAAAAGAAAAGAAGAAAAAGAATAATAGAAAAAAAAAGAGGAATAAAAGAAAAGAAAAAAAGGAATAAAATAAAAGGGAGAATAAAATTAAAACGAAACAAAATAAAACAATTTAACTTAATAATAATACTAATAATAAATTTTTTAATTAATTATAATCGCAATAGTTATTATAAATATACATACACATATTTACATATAACTAAACATACATGAAACATGCGAACGTATATATAAACCTATATAAATATATATATATATAAATACATAAACATATTGATAATAATAATATTAATAATAATTATTATTATTATAATTACAAACATATATATACTCATATGCATAAACACATTTACGCATAAACATATAATGTTAATAAATATATATACATCAGCATACGTGTATATATACACATATAAACATACATATATGCACATTACGTTAAAAATAATATTAATAATAATAATAGTAATAATAATAATAATGATAATAATGTATAAACATATAAACACATACAACCATATTTGCACATAAACATATATAACATATAACATATAACCTTACAGCATATAAGCATATAAAACATGTGTATATATTACATAAGCACATATAACATATATGTATCAACACATATAAACCTATGTACATATATATATATTTATTTATTAATTCGCTAAATCAACTAATCTAATTAATATTAAAATTAGATGACCGCGCGGAATTTTCCCACCGTATGGTTCCAAGCGGACTGCAAGCAGGCCACGCGTCTTAGACTTAAGGAGTTCGCGCACTATCACAAACCATAAACTCATCCCAAAAAATAAAAACTTAGACCGAAACTCGCCCGCACACAAGCAAAAACACCCGACGTTAAGATAAATAAAATAAATAAAGTAAATAACTAAAAACAGGTGTGACAATCCCAATTGGTATCAGTAAACCCATGAAACTTCATCTCACTATTTCTTTTGTATAACAACTCATGTGAGTTTCTTCCTTTGACATGTCTCATAATTCATTTTTATATCAACATATGTGATTATTTCATATTACTTTGCTACCTATCACACAAATTCACAACATAAACAATAAAAAGACTTGAGGATATAAGATAAATTATACTTCCTATCATCTTTAAAAAATCTTTCAAATTCACACTTTTTTCAGATTCATCTGTACTCAACTTTGTGTTCACTTAAATAGGAGTAGAAAATTATTTGGATTCTTCCATTCTAAACTTATTTAACAATTCCCTGGAATACTTTTCTTGAGATAAGAAAATGTATTTTTATTTTTATTTTGAACTTGTAAGACAAGTAAGAAAGTTAATTCTCCCAACATTAACATTTCATAAAAATATTCATTTATTTAGAAAATGTTTTAAAAAAATATTCTCTATCCCCAAAAATATATATTGTCCACATAAAAAATTGCAATTAAAGATCTGGAGTCAAAATATTTCACATATAATTTTCTATCAACTTGTCCTTTGTAAAAATTTAATATTCTCAAAAAAAATCATGTTTTGAATACCAAGCATGTGCAGGTTGTTTCAGCCCATACAATTTTTTTTCAGTTTACAAACTTTATTTTAATCCTCATAAAGTAGAAACCCATGTGGTTTTCCAATGTAAACTTCTTTATCAATATCTCCATTTAATAAAGATAAATTTACATCCATTTGATAAAAAATGTAATTATGATGTGTAGCCATCGAAAGAAACATTCTAATAGTTTCTAATCTTGTAACTGGGGAAAATTTTCTTCAAAATACACACCTTCCACATGTGGATAGCCTTTACAAAAAAGTCTGGATTTGTTTCTTAAAACATCTCCATATTCATTTCACTTGTTTATATAATCCCACTTGGTTCTAATAACATTTTTATTTTCTTGTGAAATGGGTTCTCATGTTTCATTCTTCTCAATCTGATCCAACTCTTCATGCATAAAATCCACCCATTCTTTGTGTTTAATTGCTTCTGAAACTGATTCTGATTAAACTTTTGAGATAAGTGAAGTCTAGTTATATAATATAAACGTCCTTATTGTCTGAACTAGATCCTTCTGATTTCCAATAATGTTTTCAGACTCAACATGTTTTGTAAAGTTGTAAATTTCAAAGTTTATTTCCCAATTGAACTTTCTTCATCATAAGAATTTTCTGAATCCTGATAAGGATATTTTGACTTACTTTCACTATTTTTAGAAATATTTATTTTATCCTCCTCAGCATTCTCAAAAACGTTTGTTAAGGATTTTTTATTTTCAATTACTTTCACATCATATGATTCCACCAATTTTTTAAAATGTTTGTTCCAACATTTGTAACTTATTCTATTTTTCGAATAACCCATAAAAGTTCTTTCCTCAGCTTTCTCATCAAACTGTCCCAAATCTGGATTTTTTATTTTGAGAAAATATAGACTTAAAAAACTTTCAAGTGTTTCAATGATGGATTTATGCTCTACCATATTTCAAAAGGATTCGTGTTGGTTTTCAGTCTTAACAAACATCTATTCTGAACATGTATAGTAGTACTAATATCTTCTCTCCAATAGAACTTTGAAAGTTTGTATTCTACTAACATACTTATTCCCATTTCCACCAAACTTTTATTCTTTCTTTATACTAATCCATTTTGTTGTGGAGTATAGGTAGAACTATACTAATGTTTGATACCATTATTTCTTAGATAAGTTTTAAAAGTATTTATTGTGAAATCAGTGCCATTATCTATTCTCGGTCATTTTGTGGAAACCCCCATTTCTTTCTTAACATCATTTCTAAAGAATTTTAACTTTTCAATAGCCTCTGGATTGTGCTTCATAAACATGATATTTATCATCTGGGTGAAATCATCAATAAAAGTGATAATGTATAAATCTTTATTTGTTGATTTATGTCTCATCAGCCCACATAAATCAGAATGAATAAGATCAAGTGGTATGGTAGATTGAATCTCAACTTTTTATGACTTTTTTTATTTATCTTCCCTTTTTGACAAGTTACATAAACATATTCTTCTCTTATTTTCAATTATGGAATCTTTCAAATGGTATCAACTTTAGAAATGTTGTTCATGATTTTTTGTCAAAGGTTACCAAGTCTTTGGTGCCATGATTTTTTTTATCTTCAGCACTCAAGTAACAGGAGTTTTTTAATTATTCTATTTGGAAGATACTCCCACTAGTTATTTATCCTTTTGTAATAATTTTTCCATCTTTCACACTTCTGATGATACTAGGACATTTTCTGAAAAAAAAATCTTTTCCATTATCAAAATGTTGACTTACACTAAGTAAGTTATGTTTTATCCCATCAACAAATAATATTTCCTTAGATTTCAACTTTTCTGATTCAATATAAAAAGTTCTAATTCCTCTTCATTTTAATAAACTATCATTACCAAAGGTAACAACACCTCCATCAGGATTTTAAACATATTTCAAGATCTTCAAATTACTTTTCATGTGTGAGGAAAAATAATTATCAAGTATCCATGGTTTGTTCTTTTTAATTGGTTTCAATGATGTATCAATAAAAAAATATCTTTCCAAAACCTTCTTATTTCTAACTTCATTTACTTTTCAATTGTAAGAAACTTTTTTCGTAAAAAGTTTAATAAATTTTTTGTCATGATGAACAGCCTTACCACATCCTCTAAAAACTTATTCCATAAATTAAAATTGATTTCTTGTTAGAATGATTCTAACATCTTGAGAATTCACCTTTTTAACTTTTTGTAAGTTATGAAATCTAATCATTCTACTTTTACTATTTATTTCACTTTTCTCAACCCTTCTTCCAGATAGTGATAGTTTGTTCCCAAAATTATAATCTCTCTGCCCATAGATTCCACAACACTAACAATAGCCATAAAATCATCATTTTTCATTCAATAAATATCTTTCTCTATAGAAACTTTGTTGAGGTTGGTAACTTCTTTCAACTCTAACATACTCAAGATGTGGACCATCTTTCCTCCTGTGTGAGTTTTCAACTTTTGTAGATGTGATAGGTTACTCACATCCTTTTTTTCACCCAAGCATTCACAATACCTTTTCTAAAACCTTAAATTTTATAAAAATTGGATGAAATGTTATTTTTGGTGGGTTAGGATTTTAGCTATTTCTTGATTTGATCTTTCTTAGAAACATTTGAAGTCTAAACTTTTACTTATAAGGCTTTGTTAAAGATTTCATTTAACTTTTTTATGATATTTTTGGACTCAAGAAGTTTGTATTAAAACATTTTAACTTCTTCTTCCTTAGTCCCCTACTTCTTATTGAGATACTCAACCATCATTCCTTATTCAAAAATTCTCGGTTTGTAACTTAAGATCACCTGAAAGTATTCATCCTCATTCTTGATGACATATTTTCATCCTTCAAATACTTCTTTACAATATTTCTTTTTCATTATGATTTCTTTCTTAAAAGATTTTTTTTGGTCAAGACATTCAAGAATTTTTGTTCTAATCTAATACTCTCTACAAGATTCTTCACCTATTTCTTCACTATTTGAGGAGTCTTCAACTTTCTCAAATTTTTCAATGAAGGTTCTAAATTTTTCTAAAATTCCATCTTTGGAAGAATTTTTTTTAGTTGAGTCTAATTCATCTTTCTTACTCAGCATAGTTCTTTTTTTTCAATTATCTTCTTTTTGTATTTTTTGGATGACTTTTCTTCTTTATCATTTTTTTTCACTTCTTACATCGAGGTTTTTCATCAAAATCATCTCGATATTCACCAAAATTCTTCTTTAGGGAATTCATAGAAATGTGTCCAATTCCACCACATTAAAAACATTTGAGAGAAAGTTTACCTCCATACATTCCTCTTCCTCTATGATAGTTCTTGGATGAAAGAGATGTGATTTTATCATTCAAATCATCATCATATTTACCTTTGGAATCACAAGGATCAACATCTTCAACATCTTGAATTTTTAAACTTTCTAATAGCTCCAAAGGCCTTTTCATATTTCATATTCTTTTTAAACATTGGATCTTATATCATTTAATAAGTAAAAAAAGAAAGTTATGCAATTCATCAAGAGATAAATTGTCCTTATCTTCTAAAGAAGAAATTTTAGAATCAAACCTGTCAGGAAAGTTTGTCATAAGTTTCTTCAAAATTTTAGAATCTTCCAAGACATCTCTAAATCATGTGATATTGCAAACAATTTCATTTACTCTGGTGAATTATTCATCAATAGTTTCTTCATCTATCATTTTTTTTCTTCATACTTACTATGCCAGATTTTTAGCTTTTCTTCCTCCAATTTAGTATTCCCTTTGAAAATGATTTTTAGCTTATCCCACATACTTTTTGAAGTATTGAGACCCAAAACCTTCTAATAAACATTCTCTAATAAGAACATAATTATTTAATTTCTATCATTTCCATAAACTTCTATATTTCTCTTATCAACAAACAACATAGGATCATCTTTCTCAATAGGTGGATAACCAATAGTAGTAGCTTCAACAACTTTCAGGACAAGAGATAGAAGATAAGGAATAATCCTATTTTTTCATCCATAAATTTTTTTCCATAAAATGTAAGAATTTATCTAATATTGATATAATTTATATTATCCATGATAAATATTCAGCAAAGGAACCTTCCACTGATACCAATTGAATTTCCAAAGGAACAAATAACAATTAAAAAGGGGGGATGAATCAGTTGTTCACTTTTTATAATTTTCAATAATTTTTAACAATTGATCCCTAAAACCTATTATGATCTATTTTCTTATAAAATTTTAATAAAAACTCATGCATGTAAAAGTAGGAAAGAAAGTAAACCACACAATATTTACAAGGTTTTAACTCAGTGTGAGAACCTACATCCTTTCTATGGTCACTCTCATGGGTCTATGGAAATTAACTATTAATAAGAAGTGAATACAACTTGTGCTAACTCCCGTTAGACACCTTCTTTCTCTCAATAGGAAATATTATACTAAATCCCATCAATTTACAATGTTTTACTATAAAATAATTGAGATAAACAAAAGAATAAATACTTTTTTTAAATTTCTCCACAATTGCTCAGTCTGAATCCTTAGTACGATTTGGATGGATCTGATTTTCTCAATCTGATGAAGTCAATACCATTCTCCCTTACTCAATCTGCACTTCTAAAACACTTCTTAGAAACTCAATACGATAGACTAAACACGATGAACCCATTATCAATATGAAAAACTCAAACTCTATATAAATTCTCAATATTATCTTCTTTAGTTCAATTAACTCAATCCAATTGAATCAATACAATCTTATCAATACGGTATTTCTCAATCTAGTAAACTTACATTCAGATGCTTGATCCTACTCATGAGATCTATGACCAAAAATGACTTTCACTTGATTTATTCATTGTTCCGCCATTTCTAATTAAGTGAAAAGTTAATAATGAGCGAATGATCTGAGAAAGTATTTATAGGATAATTAGAAAAAAAATCAGAAAACATGAAAACTTGTTTCACTTCCTAAAATTTAAAAACTTTTAAAATATCTCACATTTAAACATCAACATTGAATTCTTCAATCCTCCTTATATTTCTCTAAGATTTACACAAAATTGAATTTTAATTTTGACCTCTTCAACTCTTCATAAAACTTATGGAATCTTTTTTTGATTCTTATTCTTAATTATCTCATTGAGAATATATTTTCTTATCAACTCATTAAAAGTATATTTCCTTCTCAACTCATTACCAATTCTATTTCCTTCCTATATCATTAAGAATCTATTTCTCTCTCAACTTAGTATGATTTAATATTCTTTCTCAGATAATTATTACTTCTATTTCTTTCTCATCTCATTACGATTTATGTTTTTTTCTCATATCATTATGATTTTTGTTTATTTCTAAGCTCATTATGATTTCTATTTCATTCTCATCTCATTATGATTTATGTTTCTTTCTCAACTCATTATGATTTTGGTTTCTTTATCATCTCATTATTATTTATGTTTCTTTCTCAACTCATTATAATTTTTGTTTCTTTCTCAACTCATTATGATTTATGTTTCTTTCTCAGATCATTACGATTTCTATTTCCTACCTTAACTCATTACAATATTTTTATTTCTTAGCTCATTACAATTTTTCTTTATTCTTCATCTCATTACAATGGAATTTCCATTATGATGGATTTTCCCGTGATGATGGAAATCCCATTACGATGTTTTCTCCAGGATGATGTAAATTATTCAATGATGAATCCATTTAAAAACTTTGAAATTCTTCAAACTTTATCAGTATCACACATTCTGACTTCTGGATCCTATATTCTATTTTTGGATTTCTTTAATCCCATTAAGAAATTTTCTTGATCACTAGAACTGATTCAATCATTACAATTCCTCCATTTATTTATAATCTTTTATCATGATATTTTTCCTGTTTTTTTAGAACTCCATGATCAGTAAATCATATTTTGACTTAATTTAGAAATTATGAAAACTTTATAACTCCAAACTTCACAATATTATTTCGAAACACTTACACAATAATATTTATTCTTCACTTAGTAACTACTTTCTTTCTCTCATTATGACAAAGGAAAACTTCCAGCAAACAACAATTTTTGCCTCTGATTCTTCGGAATCTGGTCCATATGGATACGATTATTTCAACAAATTCAGCTTTCTTACAAAATATCATTACGATGAAATGGGTCTGATTCCTGAATAATAAAAACATTCTTTTACAAAAAGGTTAGTTTTCAAACAAAAAAACATTATTAAAATAGTTTATCACAATGGTTCATTAGAAATTCTCTTAAACTGGATTCCGCAATTATTCTTCCTTGATCAAATCATCAAAAAATTTATCAACTGGAAAATTAAATGAATAATTACCATGATACTCTATTTTGACCAAATGAGTAATAAAATTCTATCTAATGAAGAGCTATTTTTTAGTTTTTAGAATTTATGATTTTTTGTGTTTTTGTGAAAAATAGTCTGCGAAAGTGATTGGACTCCCTAGAAATGGTTCCAAATTAATGGGATGAATTATTCACCAATCCAAACTCAATATTTTATTATTTTCCTAATCATTCACTATAGTTTCACAATCTACATTTTACCTCTCCAGCAGGCCACTCATAGAACATGATTTATCAATTATCAAAATTTATTACTAAAATATATTACAAAATAGATGCACTAATATAGTTGGGGTATTTAAAATGAAAGTGATATATAAATATATAAATTAAAATGAATAAAAATATAAAAACAGAGAAATACACAAATCATTTATTAATGAGAAGTTTCTATTCAAGGTAGTTCACAATGAACTTATCATTGTTCATTAAAAAATAAACTCATTATCTATTTCAATATAGTGATCAAGACCTTTCACACTACACCTTCCTGTTTAAATTATTATTTACCAAAACTAAGACCTTAGAAGGTGGGATAATAATCTACTGAAATTCATCTGGGATACCTCTTTGTTGACCAACACTACCTATGACAAACTCCACTATGTGAATGGCTTAAATAGTGAAGGGAATAATTATCAATGAACAAGAAATGTGAACACAACAATAGAGAAAATATGGAGACCACTAACTACAATAAATTTAACCACTTCTAAAATTATTAAAAAAGAATAAATATAAGTGTTGAATAAAAACGAACTTAAAAAATGATACTCCCTCTCTTTGATCATCATATGAAGTTAGTTCTCTATTTTAATAGAGATGAAATTCAAAAAGGGAGGGGAAAATAATTAAAAGGGAGAGAGAGAATTCAAAAGGAAAATATGAATCAAATATGTATGTATGTATGTATGTATGTAAGTATGTATGTATGTATGTATGTATGTATGTATGTATGTATGTATGTATGTATGATGGATGTATGTATGATGGATGTATGTATGTATGTATGGATGGATGGATGGATGGATGTATGCATGCATGTATGTATGTATGGATGCATGTATGTATGTATGTATGTATGTATGTATGTATGTATGTACGTATGTATGTATGTATGTATGTATGTATGTATGTATGTATGTATGTATGTATGTATGTATGTATGTATGTATGTATGTATGTATGTAGGTATGTATGTACGTACGTATGTATGTATGTATGTATGTATGTATGTATGTATGTATGTATGTATGTATGTATGTATGTATGTATGTATGTATGTATGTATGTATGTATGTATGTATGTATGTATGTATGTATTTATGTATGTATGTATGTATGTATGTATGTATGTATGTATGTATGTATGTATGTATGTATGTATGTATGTATGTATGTATGTATGTATGTATGTATGTATGTATGTATGTATGTATGTATGTATGTATGTATGTATGTATGTATGTATGTATGTATGTATGTATGTATGTATGTATGTATGTATGTATGTATGTATGTATGTATGTATGTATGTATGTATGTATGTATGTATGTATGTATGTATGTATGTATGTATGTATGTATGTATGTATGTATGTATGTATGTATGTATGTATGTATGTATGTATGTATGTATGTATGTATGTATGTATGTATGTATGTATGTATGTATGTATGTATGTATGTATGTATGTATGTATGTATGTATGTATGTATGTATGTATGTATGTATGTATGTATGTATGTATGTATGTATGTATGTATGTATGTATGTATGTATGTATGTATGTATGTATGTATGTATGTATGTATGTATGTATGTATGTATGTATGCATGCATGTATGTATGTATGTATGATGGATGTATGTATGTATGTATGGATGGATGGATGGATGGATGTATGCATGCATGCATGTATGTATGTATGTATGTATGTATGTATGTACGTATGTATGTATGTATGTATGTATGTATGTACGTATGTATGTATGTATGTATGTATGTAGGTACGTACGTATGTATGTATGTATGTATGTATGGATGGATGTATGCATGTATGTAGGTAGGTATGTATGTATGTATGGATGGATGTATGTATGCATGCATGCATGTATGTATGTATGTATGTATGTATGTATGGATGGATGTATGTATACATGCATGCATGCATGTATGTATGTATGTATGTATGTATGTATGTATGTATGTATGTATGTATGTATGTATGTATGTATGTATGTATGTATGTATGTATGTATGTATGGATGTATGGATGTATGTATGTATGTATGTATGGATGTATGTATGTATGGATGGATGTATGGATGTATGTATGCATGCATGCATGCATGTATGGATGTATTTATGTATGTATGTATGTATGTATGTATGTATGTATGTATGCATGTATGTATGGATGTATGTATGTATGTATGTATGTATGTATGTATGTATGTATGTATGTATGGATGGATGGATGGATGGATGGATGTATGCATGTATGCATGCATGTATGTATGTAGGTATGTATGGATTAAGCACTTGTTCAAGTTGAATGAAATAAATCCCAATAAAAACATAATCATATAAAAAGGAATTTTGAAATTTGGATCTATTTGGAGAAGTTCATGATAAAAATATGAAACTAAATAAAAATTAAAAATTATTCCATTTTCATAAGAAAGTAAAAAATATTTCTAAAAAATAAAAATGTGATAATTACCCTAAAATATAAAATTTCTCATATTAAATAAAAGAATTATAGAATAAAATATGTAAAAATTTAAGATTCATTGGAATTCATATTGATTTTTGAAATAGTTTATCAAGAATCCAACTTCTCTTTATTTTCTCCAGGCTTAATTATATATCCATAGAACAAATCACATGATTTTACTCCTTTTTTACTCTTCCCATCAGGGATATATTGACGCATTATTGATTTCACTTTTTTTATACCTTCTTACTTCCTTGATCATCCCTACATGAATCATTACCTTTCAAAACACATACCTTTTTTGGAAACTTCCTTCACAAGAGCAACTTTTGGAATCCTTTCAGTTTTCCAAATATTCTTCTTATATTTCCAAGAAAATGTTTATTCAACTATAGATAAATAAATCCTCTTCTATACACTTTTGGAATAGTGATCTTCTTTATCCAACCTGTGAAATATATTTATTGAATGAATATATTTTCCAATGAATGCACACTTGTTTATCCATTCATTCTTGTTGAACTTCTCTTGAAATCTCTTCTTTAGACTTGATTAGCATGGTTTCAATTTTTTGAATAAAATACATACCTCTATTTATAATATTTTTAATTTTGTTTTAAAAAACTTCCATCAACTTTAAAGTAAAAATTATATTTCAATTATTCATCACAAAAGATAGAAATATGTCTATTCATTCCATAATAAAAGCACATGCCTTTGTGACTTCTCATGATTCTCATCCTTTTAACTTTACCACTTATAGGAAACTTCTTGGGTGTGCTATCATTATATCTAATGTTTTTTCTTTTCTTGGGATATCCCACAATTCTATTTATCTTATATGTCATATGGTTTCCAAAAAGGTCAATGATAGGTTTTCCATGGAATATTACCTTTCTGATATCATGATTTATTCCTAATTATCCTCTAATTTAGAATACTTTCTATTTATCTCACTATAAAAAACTAATGGACAATAAAATTAAAAATGTAAGGTATATTTTATAATTTTCTTACCCTCATCTTCTAGTTGTTCCGATTTCTTTTTTTCCAAGATCAACTCCTCTTCAAGTTGTTACAACTTTTATCTTCTTACGTCAATTTGATTATTCACATCTTTATTGAGAAACATCCCTTTTGACATTTAATCCTATAATACATGGGAACATGTATCTATTATGTCAATTTGTTATTTCATAATTATATTCATCTGAGTAATGGAATCCTTTGGGAATACCCTCTTTTATTTTATCCTTCATTTCTCCTCGACCAATTCTTCCATGTGTGTAGAAATTTCATCCTTATTGGACTTTAAATTTTGATCATATTTGGATTCAATTTCATTATCATTGAAATCAGATTTAAGATTTTTTAATTTTGATGATGTCTCCTTCAATTCCTCAGTCTTAGAGTTATTCTTTTTCCTAAGATCATTAGAAACATCAACTAAAATTTTGTTTAGTTTTGTTAACCTCTCTATTTCAATATTTAGTCCTCTAATAAAGATTTATTGTGCTTTATTATGCTTCTTTCACTTTAATAATTATTTTTTCATCCCCCAATCTTGCTCCTATGATGAGTGGATAGCTTCCATATTTGAATTTATTGGTATCTCCTCATCATCAGTAAATACAACTTCAATTTGTACATCAAGATCCTCAACTAATCTTGTATCATCATTAAATAAAATTAGTATATTCACATTCTGAATCATTCATACCTTCCTTTAGAAAGTTGCTTGAATCTTTCATCTAAATCATACATTTACCAAAAACTATTCCATTATATGGAATTCCCTTGGATATTTTCTTATTTAGATTCCTTCCCTTTACCATGTCACCAAAATAATGTAATGTAAAAATAAAACTCAACTCTAATAAAATCATTAGACCAATTAAAAAACCAATAATAAAGGACCACTCTTTGATGCCACTTTTTTGGATCACATGTGTCTTTAGTGGAAGATAACTTGAGAGGGGTGAATTAGGGTATGAAAATCATTCTAACTTAATAAATTATTCCTCAAACTCCCACAAAACTTAATGATATTGACATCATTGTTTTTAGGGTCACTCTTTATGTTATTCTTTTACTGATGATCCAATTATTAGTTCCCTTTTATTTTCCATAATCCAATTTTTTCGATGAATACTTAGTCCACACGCACAAATTTATGTCTTGTAAAAAACAAATAAAGAATAAATGAAAGACATGAAATATTAACTTTGTTCACCTATACTAGTATTATCTAAGGATAATTCAACAATAATCTATCAATATAATAGAATTCAAAAAACCACATTTAGTGGTGGGTTTAGGATAAGGCTCTCCTTGCCTAAGGTCACTCCCCTTGTAATAATTTAAGGTATGGTCAGTTCCTCCTTCCTATACCTTTATTATATATCAGTAATGGATAATTCATTGTAACACATGCTAATGAAAGATATCATAGTCTCTATGTTTCACCAAGTGTTGGTATGTTATTTTTGATCTTCACACAATACTCTTTCACACATGACATGTGAAATCCTCTATAACAATGGCATCACTTTTCCTATTGATCCCTAATGTGTCTTCAAGGATTAAATTTTTCTATTGGTATGGTATTCAATTATTTCAAATTTACTTAATATAATATTCACTTATTTCAAATTCAAAATGGTAACTTTTATGTGACTTCTGTTTGTGTAAGTTTTCCCATGTAAATCCATACACAAGAATATATTCAAGGATAACACTTTTTCATTAGACTGTTCTTCACACAAAATAACAGACCATGAAAATATTATGTTCAAAAAACTCAGTGGTTCACACAAGTTACTCACACTGAATAATGGTTTATATAACCCTTTATCACATTTTTCTCATTGGAGAAATCAAAGTGTTTAGATCTCAAAAAATATTCCTCATCCAGCTCCCCTATCTCTCTTTAATTTTTTTTCTTTAGGTTTCAGGTATTTATAGAAAGAATATTAATCATATACACATTGTGAAAACATTACTTCATTCATCATTGATGCTTGTAACCCTTCTTCATGAAGCATTGATGTGTCAAACCCTTTTACGTGTGACCCCACCTTTTCACAATGCCTCTGTTTTAAAACATTGAATAATTTTAAAACTTCAACTTTATACAAGCTTTCTCACCATTTTTTGAAAAAAATAACTCTGATCCTATTTTATACATAACTTCCTAAACACATTAAAACACATCCAAAACCAATCATTCATTAATATAGTGTGTTCTTCACAGTCTTAGAACATTGTCATGGACTTTTCATTATGTTTTTATGTCTTGATGAACTTCTATCTTGGAAGAGTTTTCATGAATTTTCACTGACTGATGTCACAATACAGTCCAAAAATTATTGTTGGATACTCCCCAAAACTCCTTCAAACATATTTGTCCCTCATCTAAATAGAATAGTCATTATATACATTTCAGGCTACCAATATGATGCACTATAATTCATGTAATCTTCATTTTAACTACTATGGAAAAAGGAATTTTAATCATTAAAAATACTCATTGTTAATGCTAAAAAAGTATTGACATGATAAGAAATTATAGATGTGGTCAATTTTATCTATTCTAAAAAACAGTTGATTAAGGCCCCCTTTATTAGTGTTTTTTAGTGTTGATAAAGGGTGTGTTTATTAGCACTAAAAAATGTTGATAAAACTATAAAAATATATATTTTTTAATTATTTATGTATCCACTCAAGTCCCACCCTACTCTTTATAAGGGATCCCCCCCTCCCCACCTTATCATCTCTCACCCACCACCAGCCCTCCCATCTCTTCCGAGTGAACCTAGATTCGAACCTAGGACATCCATATACACAGTGGATTCCCTTACCATTAATATATCTTATTTTCATATGTATTTTGTGGTATGTATATTTATTTACAAGTTATTATATACATATTTTTATCTATATATTTATATAATAATTTTTAAATACATTTAAAAAAATATATGTTTGTGTGTGTGTGTGTGTTTATCTTTGTGGAGGTGTCTGTTTATATTTATATTTATATTTATAAATTTCCCTATGTGTGTAAATATAATTTATATTTATTTTAATTTAAATATATTATAAATTATTACTATTTTAAAAATATTAGAATATATATATAATATATCTATTTATATATGTTCATATATAAGCATTATATACACCTTTATATAGGTATTTATTTTTTATAAGGTAAATAAAATGGTTATATATTTTTTAAACTAAAATGGATAATAATTATTTCAATATGGTTTAAAATATATTTTAAATGTAAATATGTTTAAATATTTCTTTATATAATTAAATTTTTATTTATAAATATCTATATATATATATATATGTGTATATATCCATTAACTATACTAAAGCTTGTAAAATTTCTTACATGTATCATCACCGTAGCGATTGTCCCCTACGTGTCTTCTCCACCTTCATTTCCACTCATCCCACCCACATTACCATTCTCACGATTTCCTCCCCACACCCCAACTCTTGTCCCCACAATCTTGTCTCTAGATCTGCCTCCTCCTATCACTCCGCATCGGCGTCGGCCTCCCCCTCTCCCTCACATTGGAATCGGCCTCCTCCTCTGCATCGGCGTCGGCCTCCTCCTCCACATCGACCTCCACCTCCTCCCTGACTCCCTCCTCAACCCTTCTCAACACCGCCTCCCTCCCTGACTACCCTCTCCACCCACGCATCCACCTATGCCTCACCTCACCTCCACCCCTTCTCGACCTCCGCCCTCCTCCCTAAATACCATCTCAGCATATGCAATCTATGAACTATGAAGCCTTTTGTGAATAGTGACCTGCCATTATGAATAGTAACATACCCTTATGAATAGTAATATGACCCTTATGAATAGTAAATCATCCAACACAAGAGTAACATTACCTATGAATAGTAAAATAAAATTTAGACATCTTAGAAAGTGACAATTTGACCTTAGTAAACGTTTTGGTATTTTATAAGTCATAAATAATTAATTAATTAATTTAAAAGAATATTTATTTCCCTAAAATGTATTCATAAATTATTGAATCAGTGTCTTATAATTTTTAGATAATTTTATAAGACCCTGCGTAATTTTTGAAAGCACTATAAAATCAGTTTTAGTCTTAAAAACTATTTTTTTAAGTAAATTATGATTTTAATTAAATATTAAATTAATAATATTTAGAAAATTATTTTTGAAAAATGGACATCATTTTTGGATTCTATAGGATGAAAAATGGTTGGGGTAAATTTTTTATGAATAGTAGAATCTGATAATTCACAATAAATGTTAAATAATGGATTAATTGAGTCATCGATGATGTTCTGCTGATGTAAGCCCACTTGGTTTGGTATTACATTATAAAATTACTATTATTATTCATCCAAGACTCACTATTCCTTGTCTTGGGGGGAAATAATAAACTAATGAATTTTATATTAAGGAAACCCCTCTCCCCTCCACTATAAATACCACCCTTCACTCCCTCAATTCATCGCACCTCTCAAGCTCCAAGCCTTCTCTAAACTCTACCCAAACATCTTCCCTAGCCCCTCCCCCAAGTCCAAAAGCTTCTGGTCTCATCAAAAGACCAAGACTAGATTCCTTAAAGAGGATCTCAAGAGGAAGATTTAAGATGTAATTTCTCTCCCTCTTCTCCTTTAATTTCCTTCCAAGTTCAAGTTCATTTCTTGATCTCTCCCCACCTATCTTCATCCAAATGATATTTTAAATCCATTATTATACACATAATGTAATTTTATGGTTCTAATGTGATATTATATCATCCAACCCCCTTTCCCCTTTCTTTTTTTTATTAAAGAGAATGTTGCTCGTGAGGTGTTAATTTATCACCTTCAAGAATGACATGCTTTCTTCTTCCATTTATACCTTCAGATCTAGTCATGAAACAATTTTTATGGTTTAACCAGAATATTTTTTATGTATTATTTTCTATTTGAATATCTGGAAATAACCTATGGCCATAGTACTAAGTGAAAAGTTAAAACAAGTTCGTTGTGATCCAAAAACTGCTCAAATTAACCCAAATAATCATCATTTAATTATTATCTAATGATTCATCCACATGGACCTAATATAATTAATTATAAAATAATTAAATCTCATTTAATATCATTAAAGACATGTAATATCATTTCTATATTTTTACCCATGTTCTACCCGAACTTCAATTTAAGAATACAAGTGAACCACCCAAGAAAAACCATAAAAACGAACATCCCCGAAAAATGTTTTTAAACTCTATAAGTCATCCAAAGGAACATAATATGACATAATGAAACCAGAATGAACCCTATTAATGTACACATGGTTCTGGATTTATAATGAATATAATGTCATTATACAGGACATTAAAGAGAAGGAAGCATTTGGGTACAAGGTAAGGTGAAATCTCGAACCCAATTTTCTTCCTTCGGGTTCTCCCTCTTTCACTCCATTTTTGATATGGTTACTCCTCAAAGATCATTTTTTCATCATTTACTTTACTTTTCTGGGATATAAATGTTTGTCACTGGTTTTTATGTCCAACAAAATGTTTTCCAAAAGAACTCTTCTTTTAAGAATTCCCCTTTTACTTCTCACTCAAAGTGGATGGTTCTTGTAACATGTGTGTTATTCCCTCTTTCTTTTGGGGAACCAAATATTATGAATGTTTTATTATGAGATGAAACACATTAATTTTCATGGGTTCATTATGTTGATTTATGTTATATGTTCATTATGTCATGCATGATAAATGATAATGTTATGATGTGACGGGTGCGCCCAGAATTATATAGCGCAATATGAATGTTTAAATGTGACGGGTGCGCCCGGAATTATGTAGTGCTCCAATGCATTGGGTAAAGTGATGAATCTCATGATTAAATGTGAAATGATGTGTGAACAAGATGATATCTTGGTTCACAAGTATGTGTGGTAGTTAACCACTAAGACATGTTGTTTCATTTTTATGCATTGCCACATTTCAAGTCTTTTGTTTATGCTCCACTCATGTTCATGATATTTTGCCTATGTTATGATTATACTCACACCATGCTATATTGTTATTATATATCCTCTTACTGGGCTTCTAGATCACCCCTTTTTATGTATATCCTCAGGTGGCTACATGTACTAAGGAGAGGACAAGTTCCACTAATAAGCTAGTGAAGAAGAAATTAAATAAATGTCTATAGTTGATGTTGTATTTGTTATGTATGGTTCTAGTTTTCCCAAGACACTAAACCTTTGTATCCTCTATGTGAAATACTATTATGTTTTTTATCTTTGAAATGATGTAATAGTAATGTAAGGAAAGGTCGGGTCACTATAGTTGGTATCAAAGAATAGGTTTAGTTAATTTGGGAATTAGGATTAGTGAACCCTAGAGAAAACCTCTAGTATGAGATTAAGTACAAATATGCACAAAAGAGTATTTACCTAGGGATCCCATATGTTAAGTTTTTGGTATAAATTTTTTAAATTAATATGTTATTCATGACTTTTTTACTTATGTTTTGTTCTAACCTTTTCTATTTTAGAAAATGGTGGGAACTAGGAGAAATCAGGCCAACAACTCATGTGAGGGCCAATGCAACGATTGCCCGAACGACATCCCTAATGATTTGGGGGGTGGGGTTAAAAATTTCATGGCGATGATTACCCAATTATCTCAGGTTATTAATAATAAATATAATAATGAGGAACGTCCTCCTTCACCAAAGAGGGAGAAACTGGATATTGAATGTTTTATGCGGCAACGATCACCGACGTTTTGTGGATCTTCTGATCCACTAGTTGCGGAACAGTGGGTCAACTCCATGGAGAAGATCTTTTCTATTCTTCACTGTTCTGAGATGGAAAAGGTGACCCTATCCGTTTATCATCTAGATGGAGAAGCTGATCAATGGTGGGCTTTGATTAAAAACACCAAGCCAAGGGAGGAAATTAAAGAGATGGAATGGGAAGACTTTAAGATAATGTTTCTTAATAAGTATTTCCCACGAACTCTTTGCACAAAGATGGAGAGAGAATTAATAGAGATCAAGCAAAAATAAGGAGAATATATCACAACCTATGAAGCGAATTTCACAAGGCTCGCAAGGTATGATTCGGGTTTTGTTATCAATAATTATAGCAATATTGATAGATTCTTTAGTGGATTAAAACCACACCTTCTAAAGTATCTTGAAATTTGAGACTTTGGGAGTTATGAAGAAGTTGTTCGGTGTGCTATCAAAGTGGAGATGGAGTTTGGATAATGGTCCCATGTCTATGGTTATAAGAAAAGAAAGATGGATTTTCAAGCTGGTGGATCTAATGACAAAGGTGGGAAGAAAAATCAACGACCCACATGCCAAAAATGTGGGAAGTTGCACCATGGGGACTGCCTCAAAGGGACGGGGAAATGCTTCAAGTGTGGTAAAGAAGGACACCATGCTCAAGAGTGTCGAAAAGACATGAAAAAAAAGGAGAATGTGGTCGATGAAAGGAGAGAACCACTCATGGTTCAATGGTATAACTATAGGGAGCTAGGGCACTATGCAAACCAGTGAACTAAACCTCGAGCTCTCGAGGGTAATCAGTGTCAGCAACCACCAAACCCAAAGGAACAAGGGAAGGCTTATGCCATCACTACTGCAGAGGTGGAGCATGATAATGAAGTCGTACAAGGAACACTTCCTATTCACTCAATAATGGAAAAAGTCTTATTTTATTCTGGTTCTATGAATTCCTTTATATCTTGAAAGTCTGTTAGAACTATAGAATCGAAGCCCTGAAACCTTGAAGTAGAGATATCTGTAAAAATACCAAGTGGTGCAATCATTGCAACCCAAGTGTTTTACTCTTCTCCTGTTGGCGTATGTGGGAAGATTCTTCTGAAAAATCTCATAATACTTCCCTTGGTGGAATTTGACGCTATAATGGGAATGGATTGACTCTCGTTATATAGAGCACATATCAACTGTCGGGAAAAGAAGATATATTTTCATATTCTGAACAATCCCATGATCCTCTACAAATGCAAGAAAGATCATGAATCTCCTTTGAAAAATCCTTCAATGGTGTGGGTGTTGATTCCCTATGAAGAAGCATACCTATCCCAAATGGGTGAGTCGAAGGAAAGTGCCAACCTTGAGGAAATGCCCATCATGATGGAATACGATGATGTATTTCCCGAAGAGTTACCCGGAATTCCCCCAGATCGTGAGGTAGAGTTATCAATTTAACTCATACCCGGAGCTACTCCTATCTCGAAGTGCCACTATAGGATGGCTCTTATCGAACTGGAGGAGTTGAAGAAGCAGCTGTAAGAGCATCTGGACAAAGGGTTCATATGCCCTAGTGCATCGCCTTGGGGTGCGCCAGTGCTCTTTGTGAAGAAGAAGGATGGAACCATGAGGCTGTGTATCGATTATTAGGAACTCAACAAGATCACCATAAAGAACAAGTATCCTCTCCCAAGGATTGATGACTTGTTCAATCAGTTAAGAGGAGCTCAATACATATCAAAGGTGGATCTTCGTTCTGGATATCATCAGGTAAAGGTGAAGAAGGAAGATATTCAGAAAACTGCATTCCGTACAAGTTATGGGCACTATGAGTTTTTGGTGATTCCCTTTGGACTTACTAATGACCCTGAAATCTTCATGGATTTGATGAATAGAGTCTTTAGACATTACCTCGACAAATTTGTGGTAGTATTTATCGATGATATTCTCATCTACTCCAAGAGAAAGGAGGAAAATGAAGAACATCTAAGACTTGTGTTGGCGACATTAAGAAAAGAGAAGTTATATGCCATGTTCAGAAAGTGTGACTTTTGGATGAATCAAGTCACATTCTTGGGACATGTGATTATAAGTGAGGGAATTTCTGTGGATCCTTCAAAGACAAAGGTGATTGAGGAATGGCCCAGGGCCTCTAGTGTCATAGAAATCCGTAGTTTTCTTGGATTAGCTGGGTACTACCGACGTTTTGTGAGAAACTTCTCACGATTGTCAAGACCACTAACTAAGTTAACAAGGAAAGGGGTAAATTATTTCTAGACGGAATAATGTGAGGGAAGCTTAAAGGAGCTAAATAGAAGGATGATCACTGCACCTATACTCACACTACCGAAAAGTGGAGAAATTTTTGTGATATACAGTGATACTTCAAAGAAAGGCTTGGGTTGTGTACTCATGCAAAATGATAATGTGATAGCCTACGCCTCACGACAGTTGAAGATCCATGAGCAGAACTACCCAACACATGATCTAGAGCTGGCAGCTGTGATTTTTGCCTTGAAAATATGCCGGCACTACCTTTATGGTGAGAAGTGTGACATATACACCGACCACAAGAGCCTAAAGTATATATTCACACAAAAGGAGCTCAACATGCGTCAAAGGAGATGGTTAGATCTAATCAAGGATTAAAATTTCTCTATTTACTATCATCCTGGAAAGGCGAACAAGGTAGCTGATGCTCTAAGTAGAAAAGAACCTGCTACTCTATCCATGTTGCGAATTGAGAAAGACCCTATCTTCTTGGATATGCAAAGAATGGATTTGGAAATCATAAGGGAAGTGGATACATCCTACATTTCCCAAATGATTGTGCAACCATCCATCCAGGAGAAGACTAAGGAAGCACAAAGGGGTGATGTGGAGATACAAAAGAGGGTGAATGCAGTAAAGGAAGGGAAGTTGCAAGAGTTCCATATCGACGATGATGGTGTGCTTCAGTTTGGAATACGGCTTTGTGTGCCTTCATCACCCGGGATAAAGAATGAGCTATTGGATAATGCACATAGCTCAACATTATCTATCCATCCTAGGAGTACCAAGATGTATCGTGATCTCCGAGAACACTTCTCGTGGGATAACATGAAGAATGAGATTGCGGAATATATATCAAGGTGCTTGGTATGTCAGTAAGTTAAAACTGAGCGAAAAAAGACCAAAGGTATGATGCAGCCATTGCTTATACCCATGTGGAAATGGGAAAATGTTACTATGGACTTTCTCACAGGTCTCCCGAAGATGTCAAAGGGAAATAATGCGAGATGGGTTGTGGTTGATCGACTCACCAAGACTGCCCATTTTATCGCTATTCGGGAAGATCTCTTGCTTGATCAACTTGCAAAGATATATGTGAAGGAAGTGGTGAGATTTTACGATGTTCCACTCTCGATTGTCTCTGACCGTGATCCAAGGTTCACATCTAAATTCTAGAGGAGCCTTCAACATTCTTGGAGTACTGAATTAAATTTCATCATGGCCTATCACCCCCAAACTGATGGTCAGTCTAAAAGGACTATTCAGACGCTTGAAGATATGCTAAGAGCCTACTCTCTATAATTCAAAGGTGGATGGGATCAGCATCTCCCATTGGTTGAGTTCTCATACAACAATAGCTTCCACTCGAGTATTCAGATGGCTCCATATGAAGCTTTGTATGGAAAGCGATGTAGAACTCCAACATGTTGGGATGAAGTTGGAGAAATAAAGCTACTTGGACCCGATCTTGTTCAAGAGATAACATAGAAGGTTCAAGTCATCCAAAAACATATCAAAGCTGCTCAAAGTCGTCAAAAGAGCTATGCTGACAACCGTCGAAGGGACTTGGAGTTCTACGTTGGAGATAAAGTCTTCCTTCGAATATCTCCATGGAAGAGAGACATGCAATTCGGGAAGAAAGGGAAGCTAAGCCCAAGGTATATTGGCCCCTTTGAGATCCTTGACCGCATAGGAGTCGTGGCCTATCGTCTTGAACTTCCACCGAATATGGCTCAAGTTCATGATGTATTCCATGTATCACTACTGAGGAAGTACATACCAGACCCCTCACATGTACTAAACTCAGAGGTGGTGCAGCTGGAATATGATCTCTCCTATGAGGATCATCCAGTAAAGATTCTGGATCGGAGGGATAAGGTTATACACAACAAGACAACCCATCTTGTCAAAGTGTTGTGGAGGAACCATAAGTTTGAGGAAGCAACTTGGGAACCAGAAGAGGCAATGAAGGAGAAGTACCCTCACCAGTTTGTGTAAAGTGAAATTTCAGGGGTGAAATTTCTTAAGAGGGGAAGAATGTAACGACCCAAAGTTTTTCAATGGAAATTCCCTTCTTATATTTATGTCATAAAATAACATGAAGTCACAAAATAATGAACTACTAAGTGATAAGTGACCTTTAAACATAAGTTTGTCACTTCGGTGTTAGGAATTTTGAAAAATCAGACATACATGGTTGTGTTCAAGATGATTTTTGGAGTCTAATGAAACAAAAATATTTTTTTGGTGAATAGTGACCTACCCTTATGAATAGTAACATAACCTTATGAATAGTAATATGACCCTTATGAATAGTAAATCATCCAACACAAGATTAAAATTACCTATGAATAATAAAATAAAATTTAGAATCTTAGAAAATGATAATTTGACCTTAGTAAACGTTTTGGTATTTTATAAGTCATAAATAATTAATTATAATTAATTAATAAATTTAAAAGAATATTTATTTCCCTAAAATGTATTCATAAATTATTGAATAAATGTATTATAATTTTTAGATAATTTTATAATACCCTACGTAATTTTTGAAAGCACTATAAAATCAGTTTTAATCTTAAAAACTGTTTTTTTAAGTAAATTATGATTTTAATTAAATATTAAATTAATAATATTTAGAAAATTATTTTTGAAAAATGGAATTCATTTTTTGATTATATAGGTCGAAAATGGTTGGGGTAAATTTTTGGTATTTTTCTGAGATACTTGAATTTTTGATGAATAGTAGAATATGATAATTCACAATAAATGCTAAATAATGGATTAATTGAGTCATCGATGATGTTCTGCTGATGTAAGCGCACTTGGTTTGGGATTACATTATAAAATTACTATTATTGTTCATCCAAGACTCACTATTCCTTGTCTTTTGGGGAAATAATAAACTAATGAATTTTATATTAAGGAAACTCCTCTCCCCTCCACTATAAATACCACCCTTCACTCCCTCAATTCCTCGCACCTCTCAAGCTCCAAGCCTTCTCTAAAATCTGGCCAAAAATATTTCCTATCCTTTCCCCCACGTCCAAAAGCTTCTGGTCTCGTCAAAAGACCAATACTATCTTCCTTAAAGAGGACCTCAAGAGGAATATTTAAGAGGTAATTTCTCTCCCTCTTCTCCTTTAATTTTCTTCCAAGTTCAAGTTCATTTATTGATCTCTCCCTACATATCTTCATCCAAATAATATTGTAACTCTATTATTATACACATACTGTAATTTTATTATTCTAATGTGATATTATATCATCCAACCCCCTTTCCCCCTTTCTTTTTTTTATTAAAGAGAATGTTGTTCGTGAGGTGTTAATTTATCACCGTCAAGAACGACATGCTTTCTTCTTCCATTTATACCTTCAGATTTGGTCATGAAAACATTTTTATGGTTGAAACAGAATATTTTATATGTATTATGTTCTATTTTAAGTTCTAGAAATAACCTATGGCCATAGTACTAAGTGAAAAGTTAAAACAAGTTCGTTGTGATCCAAAAACCGCTCAAATTAACCCAAATAATCATCATTTAATTATTATCTAATGATTCATCCACATGGACCTAATATAATTCATTATAAAATAATTCAAGATCCTGTAATATAATTAATGACATGTAATATCACTTCTGTATGTTTACCCATGTTCTACCCGAACTTCAATTTAAGAATACAAGTGAACCACCCAAGAAAAACCATAAAAACGAACATCCCCGAACAATGTTTTTAAACTCTATAAGTCATCCAAAGGAACATAATATGACATAATGAAACTAGAATTAACCCTATTAATGTACACATGGTTATGGATTTATAATTAATGAATATAATGTCATTATACAGGACATTAAAGAGAAGGAAGCATTCAGGTACAAGGTAAGGGGAAATCTCGAACCCAATTTTCTTCCTTCGGGTTCTCCATCTTTCACTCCATTTTTGATATGGTTACTCCTAAAAGATAATTTTTTCATCATTTACTTTAATTTTATGGTATATAAATGTTTTTCACTGGTTTTTATGTCCAACAAAATGTTTTCCAAAAGAACTCTTCTTTTAAGAACGCCCCTTTTACTTCTCACTCAAAGTGGACGGTTCTTGTAACATGTGTGTTATTCCCTCTTTCTTTTGGGAACCCAAAGATTATGAATGTGTTATTATGAGATAAAACCCATTCCTTTTCATGGGTTAATTATGTTTATTTATGTTATATGTTCATTGTGGCATGCATGATAAATGATAATGTTATGATGTGACGGGTGCGCCCGGAATTATATAGCGCAATATGAATGTTTAAATGTGACGGGTGCGCCCGGAATTATATAGTGCTCTAATGCATTAGGTAAAGTGATGAATCTCATGATTAAATGTTAAATTATCTGTGAACAATATTCTAGCTTGGTTCACAAGTATGTGCGGTAGTTAAACACTAAGACATGATGTTTCATTTTTATGCATTGCCACATTTCAAGTCTTTTGTTTATGCTCCTCTCATGTTCATGATCTTTTGCCTATGTTATGATTATGCTCACCCCATGATATATTGTTCTTATATATCTTCTTACTGGGCTTCTAGCTCACCCCTTTTGATGTATATCCTCAGGTGGCTACATGTACTAAGAATAGGACAAGTGCCACTAAGAAGCTAGTGAAGAAGAAATTAAATAAATGTCTATGGTTGATGCTGTATTTGTTATGTATGGTTCTAGTTTTCCCAAGACACTAAACCTTTGGATCCTCTATGTGTAATACTATTATGTTTTTTATCTTTGAAATGATGTAATATTAATGTAAGGAAAGGCCGGGTCGCTATACTTCCTACGTCACCAGGTCTACATCATGCCTATGTCAATGCCTGCAACATCAATCCCCCAAGGGGCTTGCCAGGATTCGATCCCTAGTCTTTTGGATGCAGGGCACCCCAACTTCAAAAGAACAAATGACAGTAGTACCCAACCCATGAATTTGCATGACGTGATCATTTAATTACAATTTTTAATACACATGCTTAAATAATTGTGTTGATGGTGGTAAATGGAGTGGTGGGTGGTGGCATCGGTACTGCATTAAAGGAGAGGTGGAGGCAGAGGGGTACGAGGAGGCATAGGTGAAATATAAATAAAATACATGATTTTTAAAGGGTTAAGCAAAAAAATCCTTTATAACATATAATTTTTCAACAAATCACTCCATAGAATACCACTCACTAAACATTTATTATAGTACATACAATTTTAGATAAATATAAGCATATTAAATAAAAGGATAAAAATAATCTATTTATATTTCAAAGAAGAAAAATTTCCAAACTACAGATTCTGAATCATGATTATATGTACTAAAAATTAACTAAATCACTAACAAAAGAAATTTATACTATATAGGACTCCATTCCATGAACACTCTTCAACTAATTACCTTGAAATCAGATAAATCCACCGCAATTCTATTTTATATTGTCAAATCTGCATCAATGAATTTCAGTGAGGGAATCCATTTTAGAGCTCCATCTTAATGTTCTTCTTTTCTTTAGATACGAATCTTATAAAGAAAAGAAATATCAAGTTTAAATTCAATTTAGTTTCATATAATAGCTTCATACATGGCCTTTTTCAATATCTATGCTTCATTGAACAACTTCAACCATCATACAAGCTTGACCAGTATTCTATTACAATCAGTTCAACTCTTGTGACATCGATCACTTGGAATAGAATCATAAATCATCACCTTCAACTCACAATCATTTTTTCAAGTAGGGATTGCATAAACATCAACAAAGTTTTCATCTTACTCAATTTCATTGAAAATAAAATCAAACATTCATCACCAGATCCTCCAATGAAACTGGTTCAAGAGGAGCTAAATTCACATCTTTACTCTCTAACTCTTGAAAAGTTATATCTTGTAGAATAAGTGAAACAATAGGGGCATGAGAAAAATAATGGCCTTCAATATCTAGAACTGATAGTGTATAACATAATATTTATGGAATAATATGATTCTATATATGAATACATAGTTCCATATATGAATAGACAGCTTGCATAAGAGATCACTATGCAGAAAATGTAATATAGGGCTTGTTGAGCATATTTAACTGATAGTTCATTTCAGGGGGCCTGCCATGTAGCCACTGTAATACAGAATGCATGTGAGATCACCATACATCATAGGCGTCCAGATGCGGGAGTCCGTGTTATGAATGAATTTATATGACTAGATATCCCCCCTAATTGATGCAGGTAGAAAATCCAGGGGCTTGCAAATATTTTCCTTAATTGACACATTTTGGTCTTGAACCAAGCCCCTGGAAATCATCAAGTAGTGGAGAGACAAGCCAATTATCCTTCCAAAATTTAATACTGAAGTTAATGGATTCCAACCATCGATAGTTGTGTTAATAATATATCAATAGTATAGATGGCCACAGTATGAGAATGAAGGAGGTGGAGACATGTTAGTATAATGGATATAGATAATGAATGTGATGGATATGATATATTTGTATGCAGCATATACGGTATGCATATACATAGTATAGAGAACATTCATAACCCAAATATTCTATATAGATTAGTAATATTCATATAATAATGGGTTTTTAAAATGAAAAATGAAATTTTGGTTTCATAGTACATAGGTTATCCAACCGTGTATCATGCACAACATGAATATGAAAAATGAACATTTAAAATAATACCTTCCCCGCAAATCATTTAACATGTCCATCAAGAGAATAAACATATTGAAATAAATAACTGAAAAACTCATAAGATTATTATTAATGAATATTAAAAAAGTAATTTTTCACATGA